>JAQMRL010000006.1:48649606-49249606 GCA_035578175.1 Catonia carolina | reverse complement strand
ACTACAAGAATTAAAAAACCTTAAATATTTTGCTACAACTCTTGTATTATTTTCTCATCCGACGCTTAGTTTAGCAGCAAAGTACGAACTCTTCAAAAATTTGTTGAAATCAATTTGTCCATAATTACGGAACCGTACAAATCCATTAAACCACAAATTAATTTTTTTTAAATATTAAGTTTTTTCCTATCCGAGTTAAAATTCATAGATGATGTTTCTTAAATTACGGTAGCCAATTCGCTACGAGCAAACAGCTAATGCAACTTCAAATAAACTAAAAAAATTGTTAGTTTACGTATAAAAATTATATTAAGAAACTAAACCCACCGGGTTGGTGTAGTGGTATAAAGTTGTCGCCACGAGTCAACTGTTAACAGCTAATTTTCAAAGACGAAGGTTCCGTGGTTCAAATCCTAGTAAAAGTAGTTACTTTTATACGGATTTGAATACTAGACAGTGGTTACCGGTGTACTATGATGGTTGGGGTTCAATTAACGATATTTCTCAGAAATGGTCGGCCTGAATCTGTACAAGACTAAACCTAATTTACACATCATACATATCATCCTAATATCATTGGGTCACGGGGTTGCTTATTGTTCTTAAATTGAACAGATTGCAAAGTACACACATTTGGGAGAAGATAAATAAAAAAAAAAAAACTGAAACACTTGTAACCGATGGCTCATTCAGCATAGTGGTTGAACGCAAAGCGTCTCTTATTGTATTTCCGTTAAGTTTTTGAACATTTTCTCACCATACCACACTAAATATAATCGTAACATAACAACCCGATATAGTTAATTATGAAGAAACAGTTCATAAGGTTTCTAATAAAATAAAATTTAAAAATAATTACAAAACCACAAAATACAAGAAGGTTTGTGAGGCAATAAAATATAATATAAACAAATAACACATTTATACAACATATTGTAAGCCATAAATTATTTAATGAATTTACAAAACATTAATAAACAAATGACTTGCTAAGGATAAATAATTTAAAAAACTATTCAGGAATTATAACATTCTCACTCATACGTCGTATCCTTGGTTAAAACATCTGGGCAAAAGGGAAAATAAATTATTGTTTATTATATAAATAAAACATTTTCTATTTTTTCTTTTTTTAAGAAAACTAAAATTTTACGGACATCTGTATACGAGAATGGATGATAACCGGTGGATAAAACAAATTTTTAAGACACTAAACAATAGATTTAAGGTATCGGATAAACGGTTTAAAGAAGTCAGAAAGGATATTGAGAAAACCAAAATAAACCGAGAAAACTTAAAGAACCGAACCAAATTCAGAAAACTAATTAAGGGCTTTAAGGGGTTCTATGAAGAGCAAAAAATAGAACGCAGGGTGAAAAGAAGAAAGGAAAAACCTACTGAAAAAAGGAAAAAGCCACTGAACGAATGCTGAGAATATGGGTTGCAAAAAGAGGTTACAGAAACGTCTAGCCACCTCACGAGGTCTCAAATTAGCCCTAAATGATAAAAAAGTAAAACATTTTCTTACCCTTTCGTATAGAGCCCAGAGTTTTAGACTTTTGATTACAAATAATTCACATAGTTTTTAAATTTTGATAGCTAAACAACCAAAGGTAAATTTGTACATAACATACCAAAAGTTTCCGATTTTAAAGCTTGAGCTTCGTCCGCCATTATGGAAAATTACGGAGATTTATCCCGATTTACCAGAATACTTTGGATCCATTCTATCTACATAATTTACGTCATAAAACTATCACCGTAATCTTGTATATCAAGTTCCTTTCTGAAATTTTCATTTATCATAATCATTTGCCCGTAGCAGACAGATGGAGTGTTAAATTATTTGCACTCGATCTCCTAGTTCCAGGGCTATAAGAAATAGTTCTGTTTCAGGTATTTCCTGTTATTCTCCCCCAGCATAATTTTTCACATTTTGTGAATATTTCGTACGCAACCTTACAGTACTTTTACGACAAAAACGGGAAAAATATTTTTAAAAATTCTACACCAATATTCTTCACGTTAAGGTTAAATATAGGTGGGGTAAATAGATTGCTTTTTCTCAATATTGTTACTGTCTGTAATAATGAAACATAAATTCATTGAGTACATGGCATCATTAGATAAATTAATCATTAAATTAATTTAATATAATAAAATAAAATATTATTAAATAATTTAATAATTGTCAAAAAATAGTTTAAGGTAACTCGTTTCTTATCACATGGTCAGCCAATTATATGACTGAAGCATTTAAGAACAGAAGAGGTAGAGGTGTAAAAGACACTAGTCAGAGTTATATCCTCTGAGAGTAATGAATTTCATTTTATAGCCAGACCCTGTGATGAATGAAGGTGTCATTTGCAGAGTGGAAAGTAGATAATTTTCTGAGGATCTGGCATGGTCGTAAGCATCCTTTTCCACTCAGTAAAAGGCAATTGTAAACCACATCACTCCTCGTTTTACTTAATAAAAGCCTCTAGAGATTAAAACAATCCTTTCAGCTGATGACCTCAACAACAATTATGTCATAAAAGATATAACTTGATTGATTATACAAAACATAGTCAAATTGTAAAAAGATGTAAAAGATTGTAAAAAGATGAGGTGTGAAACACTCACACAACTTTCTCTTGCCAATGCAAATAATAAATAATATAACCTAACATTAGAAATAAACAAAAAACTAACCTCAACACACATAACCTAATTTTAATCATGATTGAAAGACGCAAAATGAAAATCAACCTCAATTCGGCTTAAAAATACGCAAAATCACTCTTTCACGCTAAACTAGGCTCTGTAGAGAAAAATGCTTTAAATAAAAGTTGTAGATCTTATAATTTCCTATAAATTTTATTATATACTTTTTTTGTTGTAAAATGCATACTAAGGCTAAAATCTTAAAAAAATCGATTTTTCATATGTTTTCGTGAGAAAAAATCAGAAAATTGCTAATTACCACTAACTAAGAGTTATACAAAAAAATGTTTGAAACAAAAGGTGTAGGATTTTAAATACTCTACAACTTTTATTGTATACATTTTTGCGCTAAAATGCCTATTTAAGCCGGAATCTTAAAAAAGCAATCTTTTTACGAGGAAAAAGCCTCCCCAAGAATTTAAGCAGACATGGCACCTCCCTATCTTGTAGAGCATAAAAAATTTAGTAAATGAGGCAATTTTTAAAAAAATCGTAGGAGCAGTTTTTGAAAAAATTGGAAAAAAGTGAAAAATGACACGAATAAACTACTACTTCCGGTTGACCGATTTTGATGAAAATGTTCGTGTCGGCTCCGGTAGTAGTATCTAACTTAAGTTTCAAGTTCGTACGATGTTTCGTTCTTGAGATATTCTGTTCACGCACACATATACACACAAACCAATCGGTAAAAACATGTTTTTTTGGTTCAGGGGATCTGAAAACATGTAGATCCGGAGAAAACTCGACATGAAAACAATACTTTCCTTTATATATATTTATATAGGCAAGAGAAAGTAAAAAGAATTATGAAGATTAATTTATGTGCAAGAATGAAAGCAGAACCTTCTCCTTTGGAATCATCGTAATTTAGAGCTATGAATCTCTGGCCCTACAAGGCGACTACCGAATAACCTTGTTAATTTCCTTTTCGGAAATATTTCATAGTGTGTCTCAAACCAGCATATGAATTTTTATTTGCCTCAGATCTTTCAAAAAACACCTTCACAACTGAAGTAATTAATTACTTAAAATGTGCTCCGTGAACTATAACTCTTTAATTATAAATAAGCCACTCTTAAATTATTTTATACCTTTGGCTTAAAATATATCTGGCATAGAATAGAGCCATTAAATTTTTTTCGTAGAAACTTATTTTTTTGCTATAGCTTTATTTATGATCAACGTGACCTAATTTTAAAAGTATTTTTCTCGTAATGGAGTCCATGCGTTCATTTATTATCTAGATTTTTTATAAAGTTTTTAAGATTTAAAGTAACATTAAAAGATTTGAAATCTTGATTAATTATTGTAAACAAATGGAGGTTCAAATTTATTGCTTGATGCAAACAAAAACTTAAATATTTATTTTTATCATTAGTGTCGTCTTCGATTATGTAAAAAAATTGTTTAATCTGACCTTAATTACATTATTTATGTTTGTAAATTTTTGATAAAATTAGTGATTTATTTTTAAAGTTATAAGAACTTAAAGTAAAAAAATAATTTATAGCTGAAGTTGATTTAAAAATTCAATTCACAAAAATTAGTTGTTTATTAATCAAATTTGCAAATATTTGCACTTCTAGAGAGATAAATGATGCTTGATGGCTGTAATTTATTAAGATTATCCGCAAATATTTACAAACAAGAAGATAAATGATTTCTGAAAATCCGCATTAATATTTCGTACCATACTATTACTTTTATTATACTCATAATTATTTGGTTGTTGTTTAGGTCAACAGCCGAAAGGCTGGTTTGAAACTGTAGAGGTTTTACTAAGTAAAACGAGGAGTGAGGTGGTTTACCATTGCTTCCTCACTGAGTGGAAAAGTACGCTTATCAGCATGCCGGGCCCTCTGAAAAGCACATATTTTCCACTCTGCAAATGACACCTTCACTTCATTCACCACAGGGTCTGGCTGTATAATGAAATTCATTACTTTCAGAGGAGATAACTCTGATTAGTGTCTTTTACACCTCTACCTCTTCTGTCCTTAAATGATTCAGTCATTTAATTGGCTGACCATGTGTTAATTAGACACTCCACCTGTCTGCTCTGGGCAGAACTATTTGGTAAGGTTGCTTAAATATTGTCTAGGTTGGAATCTCTATTGGGTTTTACAGTCAATGATAAATAATTGAAACGTTCAGGAGATGTAGAAGAGATTAATACATGGTCGAAACAGGATTTTTGTGCTCCTAATATTATAGTTCGTGGGCCAGATAGGGTCACCTTGCATCCCCCCCCCCCAACATCACAACTTGTCATATATCGACGTGTTTGTTTCAACCTCCTGATCAAGAATATCCAATGTTCCCTAAAAAACTCCGGTGAAATCGACCAAAATAGCGATTAAAGATGACCTACAACTTTTATTTCGCCATTTTTTCAAAATATTTAGCCGTTTTGGTGTTATTTAAGTTTTAAACGAGTTATAGAAGAATTTCGAACATTTCAAATATGATGGTACTTTTATCCAAGGTTTTGCAATTTAGAAACTGTTTTTTGTGATTAAAATGTTTATCAACTCTTTACCTTTAATTTGGTGTGTATAAAAAGACTGGACGGTAATTAGAACGGAATATATAATCAAATAAACGAATTAATGCAGGAACGCTTGGCGGCCATCTTTAATCGCCATTTTGGTCGATCCCACCGGAGCTTTTTTGGGAGCATTGGATATTCTTGATCAGGAGGTTGAAACAAACACGTCGATGTATGACACGTTGGGATGTGAGGGGGTGCACGGTAACTCTATCTGGCCCACGTATTATATAACTTGGCACGTAGTAGCACTTCTTAGTCAGTAATGACAAAGTTGTTGATAAGACTTGATTTTTTAAAATTATTATCCCTGTTGTGTGTACGTTGCAATCTGTTCAAGTCAGAACAATAAGTAACCCCATGACCCAATGGGATGAGGATGATGTGTACGACGTGTAAATCATGTGTGGTCTTGTATAGACCAAAGCCGACGATTCCTGAGTAAGTATGGTTAATTGAACCCCAATCATCGAAGTACACCGGTAACCATCGTCTAGTATTCAAATCCATACAAAAGTACAGTAACTACAGTTACTAGGATTTGAACTATGAACCTTCGCCTCCAAAAATCAGCTGATAAACAGCTGACTCCCAGCGACGACTTTACCTCTAGACCAACCCGGTGGGTTAAGACTTGAAATAAACAAAAAAAAACTAAATTGTGTTATGCAAATAAATGTTAGAAGTCAAAGTTGTAGGTTTTTAAATTGTCTACAACTTTTATTACATACATTTCTGCGCTAAAATGCATATTAAAGCCGTAATCTTTAAAAAACAATTTTTTTATGAGAAAACAGCCTTTTTAAGAATTTCAGTAGACATGGCGCCTAACCTATCTTGTAGAGCATAAAAAATGTAGTAGGGCCTAAATGAGGCGATTTTTAAAAATATCGTAGAAGCAGTTTTGGAGAATATCGCAAAAAAAATGAAAAATGACACAAATAAACTAATACTTCCGGTTGACCGATTTGATCAAAAAGTTCGAGTCGGGTCCGGTAGGTGTCTAACTTAAGTGTCAAGTTCAAGTTCCGTACGATGTTCCGCTCTTGAGATATTTTGTTTACACACACACACGCGCGTGCGCGCACACACACAACAATCGCTAAAAACATGCTTTTTGGGTTCAGGGGGTTTGAAAGCGTATAGATCCGGTGAAAACTCGATTTCGAAACATCGACATGAAAACAATCTTTCCTTCCTATGTATTCATACAGGAAAGTAAAGAAATCTGTAGTGGGTAAAGTTACTTTATATACGAACACATAGGTTTAAACAACGTAAATAAAATACATATTAAAAATATAATTTTAGCTAAAGATTTGCGAGAAATTTAGGGCGTACCATAATAAATTATCACAAAAACTAAATTTAATGGTTTAATATTGCCTACACACTTCTCTAAATTTATCTGTCCATAAATTGTTATAGCCAAAAGACCCATCCATTCATGTTTTTTACGTGCTATCGCATCACATCTACGTGCTAACTTCACAATTCATTACTATCATTACAATTTATTACTATTAATGTAATAATCATTAATAATATGTTATATGCCTAAAGTAATTTTGTTTGGCCTTATCACGTCGTATTTTTGAACCTTTTTGACCTTTTATACACTAAGCTATATTTTATATTAACTTATATTTAATATTATATACCATTTAAGGTCACATTTTATCGTTTTTAATTTTTAAATTGAATTTTATTTGTTTAATTTTTAATTACTATATCCGGTTAATAATAATATTATTATAAATAATTCTTAAGAAAAGAGATAAATAAATTTGCATAATTTGCAGTTTTTATCAAAATATATTTTATGTCTTAAATGATTATATTTATGCAGTCCTATATATCTTAATTTTTAAATTTAAGGTTTCTAAATATAGTTTATTAAGTCACCGTGTTATAATTTCATTTTTTTAGAGTTCAATACAAATGACATAATTTAAATTGAATACGAAATGTACTGCGTTTGTTATACAGGGTGTCCAACGAAGAAGTTACTATTTTGAATTAATATGCCGGACGTATCGCACAATCTACAGACTGAAAACTTTACATTTATAATAAATAGATAATATGTAAAAATTTGGTGTGAAACACTAACACAACTTTCTCTTGCCAATGCAAATAATGAACAACATAACCTAATGTTAGTAATAAAACATTAGAAATAACCAAAAAACTAATCTCAAAAAACATAACCTTATTTTAATCATGAGTGAATGATGCAAAATGAAAATCAGCTTCAGTTTGGCTTAAAATTACGGAAAATCACTCTTCACACTTAACTAGGTTCTGTCGAGAAAAATGCTCTAAATAAAAGTTGTATATATTTTTTAAATTTCCTATAAATTTGATTATATGCACTTTTGTCGTAAAATGCATACTAAGGCTGAAATCTGAAAACAATCGACTTTTCACTTTCAAAAAAAAAACAGAAAATCGCTAATTAGGCTACCGCTAAACTAAGCGTTATTCAAAAACATGTTTGAAATACAAGTAGTAGATTTCAAATTGTCTATAACTTTTATTACATAGCTACTTTTTTGGGCTAAATGGATATTAAACCCGCATTCTTAAAAAAGCCATTTTTTTCTACGAGAGCACAGCCTCCCCAAGAAATTCAGCAGACATGGCACCTACCCTATAATTTTGAGCATCAAAAATTTATTTAATGAGGCGATTTAAAAAAAAAATCGTAGATCCTGTGAAAACTCGATTTCGAAAAATTGACACGAAAACAATACTTACCTTACTATATATACTCATATAAACAAGAGAAAGTAAAAAAAGTACCCTCGAGTTTCATTTGCTTATGATTAATTAAAACAAAATGGTGGAAAGTATTTTTATTTGCATAACCATTTTAAACGCCCATAGCAGACAGGTGGAGTGTCAAATTATTTACATTCAATCTGTTAGTTGCAGGGCTAAAATAAATAGTTCTGTTTCTTTTCACATGGTCAGCCAATTAAATGACTGAATAATTTAAGAACAGAAGAGGTAGAGGTGTAAAAGATACAAATCAAAGATATCTCCTCTGAAAGTAATGAATTTCATTATACAGCTAGACCCTGTGGTGAATGAAGTGAAGGTGTCATTTGCAGAGTAGAAAATGTGCTTTTCAGAGGGTCCGGCATGCTGATAAGCGTACTTTTCCACTCAGTGAGGAAGGCAACGGTAAACCACCTCACTCCTCGTTTTACTTAGTAAAACCTCTACAGGTTCAAACCAGCCTCTCGGCTGATGACCTAAACAACAACCATTTTAAATTGGTGATTTGTTACAATGTTACTTAAAATAAAAAACATATGAAAGTGATAAATTATTAATGAACACAATTTGTTTAATTAACCTTTATTCGAACTGATGTCCATCAATAGCTATGCTGATCGATTTGGAATGGCAAAAACAGTTGTTTTCTCTCTCTGAATCCTATTGTAAATAAAAGTGGATTTATCCACACGATTATTGTTCATTTTTAATATTATTTTCTTATTCCGCCATTTTGTTTTGATTAATCATAAGCAAATAAAACTCGAGGGTACTTTTTTTACATATCTATTTATTATAACTGTGAAGTTTCCAGTGAGTAGAGTGTGCGATACGTCCGGCATATTAATTCAAAAATAGAAACCCTTTCGTGGGACACCCGGTACATTGTGTAAACTTCTTTTATTTCAAGTTTTAGTTTAAAACCCGTTCTTTTCAGGATGAAACTATCGTACTACTGTGCTTTAGTAGTTACTCACCGTTTTTCTAAGAACGGTTAAGTTTGTTGTTAACTTAAATAATTTATTTAATGATTTTATTTAAATTGAATTAATTTAAATTCAATTTAATTTATGCCCGTAACGGGCAGGTGGAGTGTTAAATTTAATTGCACTCGATCTGTTGGTTCCAGGGCTACAAAAAATAGTTCTGTTTCTTATCATATAGTCAATCAATTATATGACTAAACTATTTAAGAACAGAAGAGGTAGATGTGTAAAAGACACTAATCAGAGTTATCTTCTCTGAGAGTAATGAATTTCACTATACAGCCAGACCCTGTGGTGAATGAAGTGAAGATGTCATTTGCAGAGTGGAAAGTGGGTGCTTTTCGGAAGGCCCGGCATGCTGATAAGCATACTCTTTCAACTCAGTGAGGAAGGCATGGTAAACCACCTCACTCCTCGTTTTACTTAGTAAAACCTCTAGAGGTTCAAACGAGCCTTTCGGCTGTTAACCTAAACAACAATTTAATTTAAATTTATTTAAATCATTTATTGGGTTAGAAACCCAAAAACATTGAAAATTCGCACAGGTCCACTATTGTTAGTAAATTTGTAAATTGTAAGTTTTATTAAGATTGAATTTCGAACATTTACCTAGTATCATCAAATAAAACTGTTTTAAATTTCAGACTAACATATTAAATGTCAAGTTTCAAGTCCTTGCGGTTTTGAAGATTTCGTGATGAGTGAATGAATTATACTTTCAAGTATACAGAATAATACGAGAGAATTAACAAAAAGGAACCAATAATATTTTAGAACAATAAGAAATCTCGAACCAAACAATGACATCTAATTTGAAATTATAACACGATTTAAATAGATAACAGAAAACAAATTACAAATAATTTTTATTATGACCATGAGATAAATAATTGAAAAAAATGGAATGATTAAAATGCACGAAGCTTAAGTTACAATAATAATAATAATAATAATAACAAAACTACTACTATTACAATTGAAACCACTACATGAAATATACAATGATACTATTTCGCAATAAAATATCTATCATCGAAGAGTAATACGATGAAGAAGAAGAAGAAGGAGAAGAAGAACAAGAAGAGGCGGTGGCATCGCTACAAAACAACCTTGACTTCGCGTCGCGCAATACTAAATACCTAGCAAAAGATATAGAAGATGTTCAACAATTCCCCGCCTACCATAAACCCATGGTTTTTACCTTTTACTATATTTACTATACAGTTGAACCTGTCTATGAAGTTGCACCTTGCGTAATAATAAAAAAAGGACGTTATAATGGATTATGAAAAGAAGGCGGGAGGGGATGTAAGTACGCGTAGATAATGTATAATGCCATTGCACGAACGGTTACAATCATCTACACGACCTTATGATAGATAATACAGTGCTTACATCTTCCTGACCTTTTTCTACAGTCATTACTTTAAAACCTTTTCCGTATTTTTTAAAACTAATAAGGTTCTAATGAATTTTCGCTGTTTTAATAACTAAACAATTCCTCAAAAATATTTAAAAAAAACTAGTGTGAAATACACACGATTTTCTCTTGTCATTGTACATAATAAAAACATATAACCTTGATTGGTAAAATTGTAAAACGAAAACCAACCTAATTTTAAGCATGAGAGCATGACGCAAAATGAAAATCAACCTATGTAAGGTCTTTAAAATACGGAAAATCACTAATTAACGTTAAACTAGGCTCTGTAGAAGAAAATGGTTGAAATAAAAGTTGTTCATTTTTTTATTTACTCCTATTACTTTAATTATGTACAAATTTGTCGTAAAATGCATACTAAGGCCACAATTTTAAATTTTAAAAAATTTGGTTTGAAACACTCACACGACTTTCTCTTGCCAATGCAAATAATGAACAACATAACCTAACATTAGTAATAAACAAAAAGCCTAACCTCAAAAAACATAACCTTATTTCAATCATGAGTGAATGATACAAAATGAAAATCAACCTCAGTGGCTTAAAAATACGGAAAATAACTTTCACGCTAAACTAGGCTCTAGAGAAAAATTCTCTAACTAAAAGTTGTAGATCTTTTAATTTCCTATAAATTTGATTATAAATACTTATCGTAAAATGCTTACTAAGGCTGAAATCTTAAAAAATCAACTTTTACAGATTTTCATGAAAAGAAACACTAAAAGAAAAAGAAAATCACTAATTACTGCTTAACTAAGCATTATACAAAAAAATGTTTGAAATATAAGTTGTAGGTTTTTAAATTTTAACTTTTATTATAATTATACATTTTAGCGCTAAAATGTACATTAAAGTCGCAATCTTAAAAAAACAATTTTTTTCTACGAGAACACAGCCTCCCCACGAATTTCAGCAGACATGGCGCCTATCCTGTCTTGTACAGTACAAAAAAATAGTATATGAAGCGATTTAAAAAAAATAGTAGGAGCCATTCTTGAGAAAAAACGTAAAAAAGTGAAAAATTACACGAACAAACTACTACATCCGACCGATTTTGATGAAAATGTTCGTGACGGGTCCTCTAGTGGTATCTAACTTAAGTTTCAAGTTCCAACTTCGTACAATGTTCCGTTCTTGAGATATTTTTCACACACACACACGCGCGCGCGCACACACACACACAGACGAATCGCTATCATGTTTTTGGAGTACAGGGGGGTCTGAAAACATGTATCAGATCCGGTGAAAACTCGATTTCGAAAAATCAACATAAAAACAATACTTTCTTCCTATATATTCATATAGGCAAGAGAAAGTAATAACAACCGATAACTCCAGTAATGACATTTAACACTACAAGTTATTAAAACACGAAATCAGAAAAATTTCAATGTTAAATTTAATAAATTATCAAATTTGGAAGTATGATAATACAGATTTTAAATCTAGTTTTTCTATGGTGCTTAATTTTACTTGATGAATACCACTAGATACTTTATTTTTTTAAATTAAATATTCAAATTTTAGAAGAATCTTACAAACTTTTGTAAAATTAGTAAGCTGTAAGTTGCTTACAGTTACTTTATTATGCACTTTTGAAACAAAATACCTTTTCACAAAATTTGTAAGTTCACAATAACAACACAAAAATAGAATTTGAAGTTTTTGTAGGCATGCTAACAGAGTGCGGGACGTATAACAGTTAAGACCCCAAAATTTTGTAAAAAGAATACCGTTAATTTACAATCAAATAAATTTTTAAAAATATATAATAAACAAAAAAAAAATACCTGAAAGATATGAAACGAGATTTGTAGACTTCACGGAAAAACCTGTAACACGTATTCTAGCAAACCTAGCTAACTTTGAATGATATTTTTAAAAAAATCACGAAAAAAGTAAAATATCTATTCAAATATTGTTCTCAAGATTCGGACGAATAATTTTTGAAAAACTAACACAATAGGTATGAGATTACCCACAAATATCAAACCAACGATAAAGAATAAAACGAATATGATGACAACTCCGCACTGTACGTATATTAAGAACAGCTTTCAATGAAAACTAAACTGAAAGTGACGTCCCTAGAATTTATCCAGAGAATTTATGTTACTTGAATATGAATGTGAGTCATATTTTATTTTAACAAAACTATTTATTCTGCTATTGGTCATCTAAACCAAAACAATATTGAAAAATAAAATGCCTGGGACAATTAAGTAAAATTTTAATTAGGTAAAATATGAAATGTTTACATTTAAAATCCCTGTGACTGTTTAGAATTTAAAAACAATTTCAAATTAAACTGATTCGTTCTCACGAGAACTGAGCAACATAACTTTACAATAATTAATCAAATCATAAACGTTATTAATTTAGACAAATGATTTCACCGGATGTAATTAAATAGCCCTATTTCATGCATATTAAAATCAATTGACACTTTTTTTATTTTCTGTTGTTAAATAAATAAAAATGAAAATCGAACATGTTTGTACAATAAAGTAATAAATATGATCGTTTGACATCGATTGGTCACTTAATTTTTGGCTAACAAATTATTTAAAATTGCAAATGAAATAAGTCATAAATTTATCTACACTGTTATTATAAAGACAAAGCATGTTTTTTTTGTGTAGGCTAATTCCCAAAACTACTCAAAGCTTTTTCATGGAATTTTGACAGCATATTTTTGTATTTTTGTTCACAGCTACATTTTATTTTTAAATTTTCAAAAATGATAACCTTAAGCGCCCTAATGAAAAATTTCATAACTATGTGTGTGTGTGTGTGTGTGTGCGTGTGTGTGTGTATACATGTGAGTAGGTTTGCTGTTGAAGTAGATGAAGGGGTTTGATGAAGTCGAGAGACGTACACAGGGGCATTATCAAAACGTTGTTGTGTGTGTGTGTGTGTGTGTGTGTGTGTGTGTGTGTGTATGTGTGTGTGTGTGTGTGTGTGTGTGTGAACAAAATATCTCAAGAAAGGATACCGTACGAAGTTGAAACTTGTAACTTAAATTAAGTACCAATTTGGGACTCAACACGAACATTTACATTAAAATCAGCCAACAATTAAAATCAGTAAGAAGTAGGCCTAGTAGTTTTATCGTGCGGTTTTTTTACTTTATTTGCAATTTTCTTAAAAACGCTCATACGATTTTTTTAAAAATTACATAATTTACTATATTTTATATGCTCTACAAGATCGGGTAAGCGCCATGACTGCTGAAATTCTTGGAGGAACTGTGCTCTCATGGTGGAAATTTTTTTTAAGGTTGCAGCCTTAATATGCATTAGATCAAAATATTATACAATCATAGTAGTAAAAAATTACAAAACAACAACTTTTATTCCAAAAATTGTTTTCTACAATGCTTAGTTTAGCGTAAATTAGTGATTTTCTGTGTTTTGTTCATCAAAATCAGGAAAAACTGATTTTTTTAAAGATTGCGGCTTTCAATGACGGCTTTATTTATACAGATTTAAGAAATTTTTCACAGCAGGTTTTAAGAAAATAAATAAAAAAATAAAACAAATATTTAAATATTAAAATAAAAATATTTAGATTAAATTTAAGAAAATTTAAAAAATATAACTTAAATTTATATAATTATATAAATTTTAAATAAAATAAAAGGTTTTTTTTAGGTTTTTATGGAATTTTTATAGTTTTATTAACAAAGTAAAATCAAACAAAAGTTTAACTGCGCCGGCCGCATTGGCGCAGTTGGCAACGTGCTCGCCTCTCATCATGCGGTTCTGAATTCGAATCCCACTCAGGCACGGCATATTTTCATACGTTACAAAAAATCATTTCATCTTCCACTGTACAATAGTTACACCCCAACGTCGTCGCCAATGACCGTTGCAGTTAATGCAACGTTAAATAAAAAAAATTAAAAAAAAAGTTTAAAAAAAAAAATTGTTAACAATTACCTAAGAACTTAAAAAAAATATATAGCTACATCAGATAGATAACATCAAAAATATTATTTTATTGTAATACAGTACTTTAAATATTTCAGCTTTTCTAAACCTACAATAATTGGTGAATCATAAATCACTTAGCTATTTATTGAATTAAAAAATTGATTAAAAATGTAAGTAGCTACACTTTAGATTAATATAATTTATGAAAAAGTATATCAATAAACAATCTAATATACTTAGTATTCAAAAAGTTTTTTTCATTATAATCATTTAGGCCTGCGACCCACTGTAGGCCAAATTTATGATAATTTTAGTACGTTAAGAAAAGTACTTATTAATGATTACGGCTTCAAATTCTATGAAATATTAATGACTTAATCAATAAAAATTAATCGTACCATTCATATTAAGTGAACCTTTTCAAAACAGTTAGGTATGAATAAATCTGGTGTGAAACACACAACTTTTTTCTCGCCAATGCAAATTATGAACAATAAAGCCTAACATTAATAATAAAACATTAGATTTAAACAAAAAAATTAACCTCAATAAGCATAACCTTATTTTATTCATGAGTGAAAGACGCAAAATGAAAAACCACCTCAGTTTGGCTTAAAAATACGGAAAATCACTCTTTCACGCTAAATTAGGCACTGTAAAGAAAAATGCTCTAAATAAAAGTTGTAGATCTCTTAATTTTCTATAAATTTTATCATAATACACTTTTGCCGTAAAATGTATACTAAGGCTGAAATCTTTAAAAAAATCAATATTTTAACACACGTTTACGTGAGAAAAAAAAAACAGAAAATCGCTAATTACCGCTAAACTAAACGTTATACAAAAAAATGTTTGAAATAAAAGTTGTAGGATTTTAAATCTTTTAACACTTTTACCATACACATTTTTGCACTAAAATTCATATTTAACTCGCAATCTTAAGAAAACAATTTTTTTACGAAAAACAGCCTCTCCAAGAATTTCAGCAGACATGGCGCCTACTCTATCTTGTGGGGTATAAAAACGTAGTAAATGAGGCGATTTTAAAAAAAACATAGGAGCCGTTTCTGAGAAAATCGCAAAAAGTGAAAAATGACACGAATAAACTACTACTTCCGGTTGACCGATTTTGATGAAAATGTTCGTGTCGGGTCCTCTAGTGGTATCTAACTTAAGTTTCGAGTTTGAAGTTCGTACTATGTTCCGTTCTTGAAATATTCTGTTCACACACACACACACACACGCATACACACACACACACACACACACACACCGCACGCACGAACCCAAACACCCACCCACCCAATTTTCATTGCTCGTTTACAACTGCCAAACTTCACCATCCGCATTAGCATTAATATGTGAACAACCGGATATAAATCTAAAAAACACGTTACAGTGACTATGATCAAATGATGATTATAAGTTAGTCCCGGATTGGAACTGAACCTACGGCCTTTTATATCGGAAGTATCACTCATATCAGAAAAACGAAACGGATTGCAATTAAAATAAATATAACAGCAGGCGGAGTGTTAAATTAATTGCACTCTATCTGCTAGTTCCAGGGCTACAAAAAATAGCCAAAAAATTATGTTTCTTATCACATGGTCAACCAATATATGACTGAAACATTTAAAAACAGAAGAGATAAAGGTGTAAAAGACATTAATCAGAGTTATCTCCTCAGAGAGTATTGAATTTCAGTATACAGCCAGAACCTGTGGTGAATAAAGTGCCGGTGGGGTCTTTTCTGTTATTCCCCTCCTCCCCCGCATAATATCACATGTTGTGGATATTTCGTATGTAGGTATTCTTACAGTATTTTAACGGTAAAGGGAGGAAAAATATTTAAAAAAAAGTCATATATCAATATTTTTCAAGTTAACGTAAAAGTATTTTTCTTTTTCAAGTTAACGTTAAACTATTTTTTGACAATTATTAAATTATTTAATAATATTTAATTTAATTATGTTAAATTAATTTTATGATTAATTTATTTAATGATGTCATGTACTCAATGAGTTAATATTTCATTTTTACATACAGTAACAATATCGACAAACATCAGTGTATTTGCCCTACCTATATTTAACCTTAACTTGAAGTAAATTGGTGTAGGATTTTTTAAAAATATTTTTCCCGTTTTTATCGTTAAAAATACTGTAAGGTTGTATACGAAATATTCACAAAATGTGAAAAATTATTCTGGGGGGCGGAATAACAGAAAAGACCCCTGACGGTGTCATTTACAGGGTGGAAAGTAGATGTTTTACGGAGGGCCTGGCATGCTTATAAGCATAGTTTTCTACTCAGTGTGGAAAGCCATGGTAAACCACTTCACTCTTCGTTTTATTTAATAAAGCCTCTTGTTGTTGTTTAGGTCAACAGCCGGAAGGCTGGTTTGAACCTCTGGAGGTTTTACTAAGTAAAAACGAGGAGTAAGTTGGTTTACCATTGCCTTCCTCACTGAATTAAAAGAGTATGCTTATCAGCATGCCAGGTCCTCCGAAAAGCACTCACTTTCCACCCTGCAAATGACACCTTCACTTCATTCACCACAGGGTCTGGCTGCATAGTGAAATTCATTACTCTCAGAGGAGATAACTCTGACTAGTGTCTTTTACACCTCTACCTCTTCTGTTCTTAAACAGTTCAGTCATATAAGTGGCTGACTATGTGATAAGAAACAGAACTATTTTTTTTAGCCCTGGACCAAACAGATAGAGTGCAATTAAAATAACACTCCGACTGCCCGTTTTGGGCATAATAAAGCCTCTATAGAGGTTCAAAACAGCCTTTCGGCTGATGACCTAAACAACAACAGAAAGTAATATTCAAATATAAAATAATATATATTATGTATATATAAAAATAAAATAACAAAAGAATGAAGGCGAAGATAAGATCTCAATATAGGTATCGACAAGAATAAAATATAAGGTAACATAATTAAGAAGTCATCAGATGACATTCTTTCTGAAAAGCGCAGTCAAAACAAAACACAGGGTAATAGATACTGGACGATTGCCTAAACAATTTGATTTGGGTGTGGTAGTGTAAGGAAGAGGTAGGAGGGCAAACGAACACAAAAAATAAAGAGAAGAATGAATAAAATAAAATAAAAAGGAAAAACGAGGCTCCGACTAGGTGCAGCACGTCACGAGAGAATACTAGACAGCTGGGCGCCAAGGACAGCACATTAAGACAAGCTCGCATCGTACATACGTTGTATAGGTGTGCTTTCAGGTAAGAAAACATCTCCCTGTCTTCAGTTGGCGACCTCTGCGGCTAACCGCCTTCTGGATTGACATTAATTCTACTTAGTACAGTAGTATTAAAATTTAATTAATAAACTCACTTCTTTAAAATGTATTTATCATCGTGCAATTTATGTCATTCCTTGAATTCAATTCCGTAAAATTACGACAAAAATAATTTATCAAATTGTTAGTTAATTTGATTAAGTTTTAAAATAAAATTAGCTGACTGATGTGAATTATTAGTTCGCACAGTAATACTAATATTTTATTCTTGTTGTTTAGGTTAACAGCCGAAAGGCTGGTTTGAACCTCTAGAGGTTTTACTAAGTAAAACGAGGAGTGAGGTGGTTTACAATTGCCTTCCTTAGTGAGTGGAAAAGTACGTTTATCAGCATGCCGGGCCCTCTGAAAAGCACATATTTTCCACTCTGTAAATGACACCTTCACTTCATTCACCACAGGGTCTGGCTGTGCAATGAAATTCATTTCTTTCATAGAAGATAACTCTGATTAGTGTCTTTTACACCTCTTCTGTTTTTAAATGATTCAGTCATTTAATTGACTGACCATGTGATAAGAAACAGAACTATTTATTTTAGCCCTGCAACGAACAGATTGAGTGTAAATAATTTGACACTCCACCTGTCTGTTATGGGCAGATTTTATTCTTAACAAAAATTTTAAAATTATATTAACATTCAAACCCATTAAATTAATTAAAAAAAAAATAACAAACCCATCGGTCACAAATACTCCGCATGATAACAAACGCTGCATATTACGTAACAAACCTAACATTGCATACCGACTTAAAAATTCCTTTTGTATCAGAAACTGCAAAAATCAAATACTCAAAATTTAACAGAAAGCTAACAGACCACATTAATCTCCTAATACAGCAAACCGGCCGCAGTGGCGTAGTTGGTAACGTGCTCGCCTCTCATCAAGGGGAACTAGAGAAGTTTGGGTTTCAAGATGTTTCAAGAAGATATCTCATCCATCTTATAGCCCAGATCGTGCGCCCTGTAACTTTTCTTCTTTCCGAAGCTTAAGGAACATCTCAAGGGCATGCGTTCTCTTCGGATGCAGAAATGATAGGGGAGGTGAGGACATGGTGCCGTACGAAAACTTCAGATTTCTTCCGTAACGGACTTTTCCAAAGCGCAGTACGTTGGTAAACAGTTCGTTGTGTCGCTGTTAACGACGATTATGTGGTAAAGTGATTATATTGGTGAGTAGGGAACAGTTTAATTCACATTTCACACTAATATGTAAACAATACATCATCAATTATTAATAAAGTTATAGCGATGGAGGCATTACTTTTCAATACACCCTCGTAATTGTGAAATTGGTTGCTAGGAATAAATAGCGAGAAATAATTCGCAGGGGTCAAGAGCTAAAATAAATTAATTAAAATTTTTATGTGATTCCTATAAAGTTACTTTAGTTAATTTAAATTCTCATCCCGTATAAACTTCAGTTTAAATAAATGTAAACTTACATAATAATAAAGTTAAGAAAAACTATTTACCTATATGAAATATAAAAAAAGAATAAAAGTTGAAAAGTTTTTGCAATTTCAATTTTTAGAACCGTAAGTTAAATAATTACATAAAAGACTTAAATAAGAAATTATACAGGTATTTTATTTATATATTTATTAGTAATATGCAGCGGCATTTTTATAACCTTAAGCCTAAAAAATTATTATTAATGTTTCACCACAATAATTATCGACTATTAGACATCATCATTTGCAACTTTTTTAAGTAAATAAATAAATAATATGGATAATGAAATATATGACTTAAATGTAATCGGAAAAATACCAACTAAAATACTCTTCTTGGTTTCAAGAATAACTAGTTTCAAATAATAAATACCCATTTTTATTATGTTTTAAATTCTTAAACAACTTCCATAAGTGTTTTCTTACGTTTTTATAATTATAATTACTACAATATTATTATAGTGGCTGTAATTAATGTCAATTTACAGGATATATTTATTTACCTTAGTATTTTATTTTATTGTTAATTAATGATTTAGATAATTTATTATTAAAAATTCAGTTTTTCAAAATCAATTAATGATGAACAAGTTGAATATTTTCTCTTGTTTTTACTTTTCTTTTACTTATCGGTAATCATCAAATTGTATCTATATAAATAAAGATACATGATGTGACGATCATGTAAGCAGATGATAATGTGACGAATAAAATCAATAGATTTAGGCACCTTTGCGGGACAATTCACAGAACCCTAAAGCACAAAATAAGAAAGGAAACGGAACTAAAGTTCTACAAAACTATGGCGGTGCCAGTTATAATATTTGGCAGCGAGGTGTATGTAGGTGCTTACACACAGAGAACGAAGCCAAGTCAGAGCTGCGTAAATGAAATTTCTTCGGGTGGTGAGGGGGTACACTCTTGAGGTCAAGATTAGAAATGACATAAGAAAAGAATTGCAAATATTTAGCCTGGAGAAGAAGATCAATGATTATAGAATTAACTGGAGTAGTCATCTGGAATGCATGAAGAGAAACTGTTTGCCTAGATTAACAATGAATTATAAGCCGAAAGGTTGAAGGGGAATTGGTCGTCCGAGAGGAAGGTGATTTCCAGAACAGGCAGTATTGCCTTACCCATGAAGCGAAGAAGAAGAAGAGGAAGAAGAAGAAGAAACAGGAGGAGGAGGAGGAGGAGAGGAAGGAAAAGAAGAAGGCGAAGAAGAAACAGGAGGAGAAGGAAGAGAAAAAGAGGAAGAAGGAGAAGAAGATAAAGATACAATAGCATTCACTGATACACTCACTCATCATTAATTCTCCAAATTCCCGATCACTCAGATAAATGTATATCAGCTTAATTATTTCTCAGGGGTTGAACGGAAAACTAAACACTTACGTTACGATCACTTAACCGTCAGGAGTGAAAAAACTGACAACACCGGAAAAATAAATGTTATTCCTATCTATAACTTCCTGAAATTCAATTCAAATTACCACTAATTCTCCAAAATCCCGATCACTTAATATAATTAATATGTTTCAGCTTAATTGTTTCTTAGGGGTTGAACGGAAAAACTAAAGCACTCACATTACGATCACTTATCCCTCAGGGGTAAATAATGACAACCTCGAAACAATAAATGTTATTCCTATCTATAACTTCCAGTCGAGTCTTGTAAAATTTTTTTTTTTAATTCTTCCCTAATTAATTGTCAGCCTCTCTCTGACATCATGTCGGAATCATTGTCGGCCGGCAGCACAGTAACTAATAAAAGGAGTGGACGGTGACAATTTATTAATTTTTTATTCTGAAATACAATCTTATGGCCTCTTCCCAAGATGCTACTTTACTAGCAACTAGTAATAGCTGTTACTACTAGCAGAACCTACAAGCGTGTGGATGACTATTACCATGGAGCTAGTTAATTAATGCCAGTGATCTAAAGACATACGTGAGTTGTGCTGTGTATTGCTGTACAAATACAGCTTGATAGTAACTAGCAACATTTCCAAACGTTAACACCGAGCTAATTTACTAGCGCTAGTCAATCACGTAACCTTTTCTTCCCTACTAGCGCTAGTAAAATCAAACATGTTCAAAGTAGATAGCGGGCTAGTGAATACTAGCGCTTTAGCTAAACTAACTGCTAGTTGTTCGTTCTCATTACGCTATTTTGCTAGCTGCTAGTAAACACCAGCGTTGTAGGAATTGACCTTCACTATGTTTATTTATTAACAAAGTTTATCACGTTTATTAAAGGTACCGTGTAAATTTTTCTCGTTAATCCGTATTTTCGGTTATCCGGACCATTATCTGTACAATCAAGTCCATTTGAACAAAAACTTACTAAAACAATCATTCAATATACGTTAGTTGGGTTAAATCATATCGATTTTATTCTATCGCATAATGTAAAACTCTAAAAGAAATAATAAGAAAGAGCAAGAGGTTTCAGATGTACGTTTTCAGAAAAATGAACGCTAATAAAACGGAAAAAGAAATACCAACAGTGCAAAATTTCACAATTTATACAACACAGTATTATTATACAGCTGTTATAAAATACCGTATAATAAAACTGTTTTAAGATTGTATTTTACAAAAGAAACGTTATACAACACAACAGATTTCAAAACAACACACATAAAGCTAATCATTGAAAAATGTAAATATCCTTGATTACTGGTAAAAACTAAAGTTAACTACATGTAAACGCAGGTCAAGAATAAATAAATACAGTAAAAAATTAAACAAAAACTCTGTACAGTTTTCTTATACATTTACAACGAAGTCACGAAGCGGCTATTTAAATTATTACAAAATATTATTCTTAGTGTTCATAATACTTAATAAGTCTACTGTAAAAAAACACAAAACTATTTTTTTTAAATAACTTTATTTTTTGATATTTTGTTTGACTTTTCCGTACTATGAATATAAAAACCAATTCCAGCAAACTACGCTTATCAGTTTCTGAACTTATGTGATCACTGATGCAGAACCAGTCAATTGAAAAGGATTAAATTTTTATGAGGCTTTTACCAGAAAAACTTACCGCAAAACTAAAATTTAGAGAAAAAAATTGTTACTTATATCTGTACCTAAAGAATAACTTGTAACTCCATTTTTATGATTTTTCAGAAGAGCCAAAAACAATTTTTTTTCATTAGTAAAAAATGTTTTGTACGTATTAAAATCAACCAATACCGGAATTTACAGCTAAAAGCTGCATCATTAGCACCAGTCAGCTGTAGCTTTTTCAGCTGCCAGCTTCTGATCTACAGATTAAATCTTTGATTTGTGTGCACACAAATTCACCACCGCCCATCGTTTTAATTTGCAAATTCCAGATTAACTCAGAAAATAAAAAATTAACGGATTTCTATGAATAAGTTTTAGTAGGATTCCCCCAGGAAAAATAAGTGTCGGTGATTTGCGAAAGTTTTCTTCGCTTCAGATAAAATAATACAGTTTTCAAAAATGTAGAACTCGTCAACTCTTTACCGAACCATTCGAAGATTCGGAATACTTATAGATTTTCAAGAGTAGAAAACAAAAATGTTCTAACCATAAAATTTTAAGTTAATATGGTCAGTACAACCTTTAAAAATTCAAGAGCGGCAGATAGGAGTTAACACTGTGCATTAAATAGAAGATTTCTTATTGTTTCAAAGGTAGTGTTAACTTAATTTTATCAAAATAGAAGTTAACACCTTTTACCTCTAGGGCACAGATAAAAATTCTTTTGCTATGAACATTTTTGCCGTAAAATCCACTGCAGCGCTGCAATTTTGAAAAAACCGATTTTGTAGCAGAATTTTATAAAAACTTCCAATAATAGGACCTCAAATAACCGTTAATTAAACAGAAAAACTGGTGTGAAGCAATCGGACGAATTTCTCTTGTCAATGAAAACAATGAACAATATAATTTAATCACGGGTAAACAATGTAAAATGATAAAAAACATAATTTTAATCATCAGTGAATGACCAATCTCTATTCGATTTTATTTTTGTGAGAAAAATCAATGATTGATTCTAAACTAAGTACTGAAGAAAAGAACACATGAAAATTTCATGCGTTATTTTCTTTAACATTAAAAAAACTTCTTTTACATTAAGTTTCAACTTTCTTTCACGTTTCCCTAAAACGCATATTCAAACAGCAATCTTTAAAACAACATTTTTCACGAACACATCCCTCTTCCACGAAATTCAGCAGACATGTCGCTTACCCCATTTTGTAGTGAACAAAAAATATAGCAAATGAAGCGACTAACCAAAATCGTAGGAGCTGTTTCTAACAAATTTGCAAAAACGTTAAAATTCGCATGAATAAATTATTAGTTAGATTAAAATAGATAAGAAAGCAAAAACAAATCATGAGGGAAATATTTCTGTTGTAATTTTTATTGTTTAATAATAAAAGTAAATGTTTAAAATAAATCAGCTGTTTCATTATAAAGGAGAAAAAATCCTACCGGTGTAAAATTTCCCTGTCGGTGAAACACTGCAGGGAAATATTACATTAAAAATTTCCCACTTGTAAATAATCGTATAAAAAAATCCTACAACTTTTATTTTAAAGTTTTTTGTATAACGCTTAGTTTATCGGCAATTAGCGATTTTCTGGTTTTTTTTCACGAATGTGTAAAAAATCGATTTTTTTTACGATTTCAGCCTTAGTATGCATTTTACGACAAAATTGTATACAGACCTAATAAAATTTGTAGGAAATTAAAAGATCCACTTTTTAATTCAAGCATTTTTCTCTACAGAGCCTAGTTAGCGTAAAAGAGTGATTTTCCGTATTTTAAAGCCAAACTAGGTTTGATTTTCATTTTGCGTCTTTCACTCTTGATTAAAATTAGGTTATGTTTATTGCGATTAATTTTTTTGTTTATTTCTAATGTTTTATTACTAATGTTATGTTTATGTTAATTATTTGCATTGGCAAGAGAAAGTTATGTGAGTGTTTCACACCAGATTTATTTTATGTATAATAAAATATATAATATGTAAATAATAAACTATATAATACTCTAAATATTTACTTACAAACACGAGAAAACATTGTAAATAATTTATGTTTCATTAATGAAAGACCACCAATAATAAACTGAGTAAACGTTACGCACAAATTATTAAATGAATTGTAACACAATTTAAAATCTCAAAATCTTGAATGAACATTTATTAATGTGACGTAAAATTTGCGTCACATAAAGATTTCCCATTAAGAAATTAATAGTTTGTTATTACTCATAATTTAAATAAGAATGACTGACAAATTTTATCTGTAAGTATATTTCTGTTGACAAGTAGGGTTATAGTAGGCCCTACTTAAAATCTCTTGTATAAATATCAAAAAAACTTAAGTACGGTAAATATTTAAATAGTGTTTTAAAGTTGTTTAACAAGAATGAATCATTTGTTAAAATAAAAAAATTGGTGCGATACACTCACACAACTTTCTCTTGCCAATGTAAATAATGAACCATATAATCTATGTTTAATGAGTAAACAATGTAATACATAAAACATAACCTAATATTAATAATGAGTGAATGACACAAAATGAAAATCAACCTCTGCAGAACTTAAAAAAAAATTTGCTGTGAAACACTCACACGACTTTCTCTTGCCAATGAAAATAATGAACAATATAACCTTACGTTAGTAATAAAACATTAGATATATACAAAAAATTTCAACTTCAAAAAACATAACCTTATTTTAATAATGAGTAAATAATGTAAAATGAAAACCAACCTTAGTTTGGCTTAACAATACGGAAAATCACTTTTTAATGCTAAACTAAGCACTGTAGAGAAAAATGCTCGAATTAAAATTTGTACATCGTTTAATTTTCTATAAATTTAAATACATGCATTTTTGTAGTAAAATGGATACTAAGGCCGAAGTCTTAAAAAATTCATTGTTTTACAGATCTTCATGGAAAAAAACATAAAATTACTACTTACCGCTAAACTAAGCGTTATACAAACAAATGTTAGAAATAAACGTTGTAGGTTTTTAAATTCTCTACAACTTTAATTATATGCTTTTTTGCCCTAAAATGCATATTAAGGCCGCAATCTTTAAAAAAACCATTTTTCTCTACGAGAGCACAGCCTCCCCAAGAATTTCAGCAGCCATGGCGCTAACTCTTTCTTGTAGAGCATAACTAGTGTGGTAAATGAGGCAATTTAAAAAACAATCGCAGGACCCATTTTTGAGAAAATCGCATAAAAGTGAAAAATTACACGAATAAAGTACTACGTTCGGTTGACCGATTTCGATGAAAATGATCGTGTCGGGTCCTCTAGTGGTACCTAACTTAAGTTTTTTGAGTTTCAACCTCGTACAATGTTCCGTTCTTGAGATATTTTGTTCACACACACAGAGACCAATCGCTAAAAACATGTTTTTTTTTTGGATCCAGGGGGTCTGAAAACGTGTAGATCCGGTGAAAACTCGATTTCGAAAAATCGACATGAAAACAATAATTTCCTTCATATATATTCATATAGTTGTATTCGTAAATACACTTAATAAAAAACCAAATTAACCATACTCTCTCAGGAATTGTCAACCTGAATCTGTACAAGACGACACTTCATTTACACGTCATGCATATCATTCTAATCTCATTGGGTCATGGTGCTGCTTATTGTACTGAACTGAACAGATAGCAATGTACACTGTAGAAATAAAATAAATAAATAAAGTAAAACTTACTAAAAATCATTACACAGTGTAAAGATAATTCCGAAAGAAAAAATAAACTTGTAATGTTGAAATCCTTGAGATTAATGTAAATTCTCCTTTGGTTTAGTTAATTACAAAAAAGATTCACAAAGAATCCATCAAGTTTGAATGCAGGGGTTAAATTTCTCATAAATATTTCAACTCAAATTTTAGATTTGATAAAATAAAACTTAAACCAGGTGTTGATTATATAATAATTAAAAAAAATCTTTTAAAAATTTATGCTTAATAATTTGCATATACTATTGTAATGATTTCGGTACCGATTATGGTAAGATGGAACGACCTCAACAACACCTGTTCGCAGTTCTTTATGTTTTAATTTATTCAAATTGCTTACGAATTTTAAGTCTCTCTCTTTATCGTTTTCTTTCTGTTTCTTTTCAATTGTTCGATTATTTTACTTCACATTAAAATTTTACTTTACTTTTTTTAATAATTTTTTTTGGATATCCACCGTGTTAACACACATCTACCATGGTTCATCATCAATCTTTTTGTTCCTCTTCCAAGTTTCCTCAGGTCGGGTCCAACAATATTCCTCTATATCTCTCTCTATCACTGTACTATTCTCCATTACTCTCTTGCCATTGCTTGTCTTTCCAATTTATCCATAACTGAACCCATCCACATTACTCTTGGTCTACCCGTTTTCTTTTCCCTACATTTCCAAGAAGTACAATAATTTTTCCCCAACACTGGCAGGTGAAGTGTTAAATTATTTACACTCGATCTGCTAGTTCCAGGGCTACAAAAAAAGTTTTGTTTCTCATCACAAATTCAGCCAATTATATGACTAAAGAATTTAAGAAAAGAAGAGGTAGAGGTGTAAAAAACACTAGTCAGAGTTATCTCCTCTAAGAGTAATGAATTTCATTATACAGCCAGACCTAGTGGTGAATGAAGTGAAGGTGTTATTAACAGGGCGAAAAGGTAAATAGTTTTCAGAGGGCCTGGCATGCTGATAAGCATAGGCTACTTTCCCATTCAGTGAGGAAGGTAACGGTGTAAACCACCTAACTTATAACTTATCTTATAACTTGTATTACTTAGTAAAGCTTCTAGAGGATCAATTAAGCCTTTCAGCTGATGACCCAAAAAAAACATCATTATTTTATGATGTGTTGTTTATGTCAACAGCTGAAAGGCTGGTTTGTCCTCTAGAGGTTTTAATACTAAGTAAAATCGAGGAGTGAGGTGGTTTACTATTGCCGTTCTCACTAAGTGGAAAAGTATGCTTATCGGCATGCCAGTCTCTCCGAAAAGCACCCACTTTTCACCCTGCAAATGACTCATTCACTTCATTCACCACAGGGTCTGGCTGTATAGTGAAATTCATCACACTCAAAGGAGATAACTGACTAGTGTCTTTTACATATCTACCTCTTCTGTTCTTGAATAGTTTAGTTATATAATTGGCTGACTATGTGATAAGAAACAGAACTATTTTTTGTAGCCCTGGAACCCACAGATCGAGTGCAATTAATTTAACACTCTACCTGCCCGTTATGGGCAGGCCTAGTTGAGCCTAGTTTAGCGGCAAAGAGTGATTTTCGTATTATTAAGCCAAACTAAGGTTGGTTTTCATTTTGCATCATTCACTCATGATAAAAAATAAGGTTATGTTTTTGAGGTTAGTTTTTTTTTGTTTATTTCTAATGTTTGATTATATTGGTCATTATTTGCTTTGGCAAGAGAAAGTCGTGTGAGTGTTCACACCAGATTTTTTTTTAAAAGAAACAAAATTAATAACTAATAAAATGTACAAAAAACTCATATTTTGAAACAAAAATATACCGGTTTTAATTCCCGGAAATCGTACGATTTTTCCTGACCTTCACCTACGCACACGCCTATGTAGTACATAAAAAAATCTTAAAAAAAACAAAATAAATTTAATTATGTGAAATTACTTAGTCATCCTAAAAGAAAATTAATTACAACGTAAGTATAAAAGAATTTTCAAAGGAATCAATAAATAAGTTAGGATCATAAAACCGATAATTTGTTTTCTTCAATATGGAAATTATTTTTCATTAAACAAGTCAGTAAAAGTACAACGATTCAAGGTTGAAATAAATATAAAATAATTCTATTTTAAAACTACTGTAAATCTTATAAACGTATGAAAAGCATTTTGAATATTAATTTACAATAAAAGAAAATATAATCAACGGAGGTGCAAAAGGATGGTAATAAAAATTACACTTTATTATTTAAAAGAAAATTACAAGTAGGCCACACTGTTTGATAGTTGTACTTGCAAAATGATTGTTCATAAACTGCCTTGTGTTTACTGTATTGCAAATTGAAAAACGATATACAGAAGGTCGTAGTTAAATGTCATTTAGTGAATTTGGACGTGGCTATACACGTAAAGCGACACTATCAAAGTAAAATTATTAACAGCGTTTAATTTTCTAAAAACAATCTGGTGTGAAACACACAACTTTCTCTTGCCAATGCAAATAATTAACAATAAACCTAAAATTAGTAATAAAACGTTAGAAATAAACAAAAAACCACCCTCAATAAACGAAACCTAATTTTAATCATGAGCTGCAAAATGAAAATCGACCTCAGTTTAGCTTAAAAATACGGAAAATCACTCTTTCACTCTAAACTAGGCTCTGTAAAGAAAAATGCTTAAAATAAAAGTAGTATATCTTTTAATTTTCTATAAATTCGATTATATACAGTTTTGTCATAAAATGCAAACTAAGGCCGAAATCTTAAAAAAATCGATTTTTCACACGTTTTCGTGAGAAAAAACAGAAAATCGCTAATTACCGCTAAACTAAGCGTTATACAAAAAAATGTTTGAAATAAAAGTTGTAGAATTTTAAATTTTCTACATTTCTTATTATATAAATTTTTGCGCTATAATATATATTAAAGCCGTAATCTTAAAAAAACACTTTTTTTACGGAAAAAACCGCCTTACCAAGAATTTCAGCAAATATGGCGCCTACCCTATCTTGTAAAGCATAAACAATTTAGTAAACCAGGCGGTTTTAAAAAAAAATCGTAGGACCAGTTTTTGAGAAATTTAAAAAAAAGTGAAAAATTACACGAATAAACTACAACTTCCGGTTGACCGATTTTGATGAAAATGTTCGTGTCGGGTCCGGTAGTGGTATGTAACTTAAGTTTCAAGTTCGTACGATGTTCCGTTCTTAAGATATTCTGTTCACACACAGACCAATCGCTAAAAACATGTTTTTTGGGTTCAGGGGGTCCGAAAACGTGTAGATCCGGTGAAAACTCGACATGAAAACAATACTTTCCTTCCTATATATTCATTTAGGCAAGAGAAAGTAAAAATTTGTATGATTAATGCAGTGTCTAAAATTTGCTCAAACAGTAAAATCCGTTTAATACGCTCACGGTTAACACGATTTTCTGCTTAAAAATTTTTGATCTATTTCTTAATAAAGTATGAAAAAACTACGTAGAAATACCCTCTTATTGTTGTTTAGGTCAACAGCAATAAGGCTGGGTTAAACCTCTAGAGCAGTGATTCGCAACCTGGGGGTCGTGGTGATATTATAGGGGGGGGGAGGTTGCAAAACAATAATAAAATCATTTAATCATTTTATGAGAAAAAAATAATTTATTATAAACTTACTAATAAAAATGTTACATGCAATAAGTACACTTACTCGTAAAGAAAAGAAATTAATCATTAATTAATTAATAATGTGATGGTTGCATTTGTTTATCATTAAAAAAATGTCTTCATACGTGAATCTTCGTTAGAAACTTATAGTCTAATAACTTACCGTGAGTATTATAGAATGAGATTAAATTACCTACAAAAAGCACATACACATCAAGTTGTAATTTGTAAATAATTGTATGTGCACGTCATACATGCATGTTCATACACGTCGCTACTATAAAAGTATAAACGCAGCAATATAAAATAAAAGCAATTGTTGTATTCCATTTTTTTTACTGTCTGTATTTTCTTTAAAGACATAAAATTAGTGCAGTTTGATAATGTTGTGTAGGTCATCAGCCGAAAGGCTGATTTGAACCTGTAGAGGTTTTACTAAGTAAAACGAGGAGTGAGGTGGTTTACCATTGCCTTCCTCACTGAGTGGAAAAGTACGCTTATCAGCGCATACCGGGCTCTCTGAAAAACACATTTTCCACCCTGCAAATGACACCTTCACTTCATTCACCACAGGGTCTGGCTGTATAATGAAATTCATTACTTTCAGAGGAGATATCTCTGATTAGTATCTTTTACACCTCTACCTCTTCTGTTCTTAAATGATTCAGTCTTTTAATTGGCTGACTATGTGATAAGAAACAGAAATATTTATTTTAGCCCTGCAACGAACAGATTGAATGTTAATAATTTGACATTCCACCTGTCTGTTATGGACGTAAACTTGATTATATAATATTAAAAAAACATTTTACATTTTATAATTACAGTCAAAATTCAATTATTAATAGTAAGGTTTACTATTATTATCGGAGGGGGGGGTGTCGCGAAATATTAATTTTATTTATTTTTACTATTTGGGGGTAGCGGAGCAAAAAAAATTGAGAATCAATGCTCTAGAGGGTTTACTAAGTTAAACGAGGAGTGAGGTGGTTTTTCATTACCTTCCTCAATGAGTGGAAAAGTAAGCTTAACAGGATAACAGACCCTCAAAAAGTATCTATTTTCCACCCTGAAAATGAAACCTTTACTTCATTCGCCTCAGGGTCTAGCTTTATAATGAAATTCATTACTCTCAGAGGAGATAACCCTGATTAGTGTCTTTTACATCTCTATCTCTTCTGTTCTTGCGTGACCATGAGTTAAGAAACAACTACTTTTGGTAGCCCTGGAACCTTCAGATCGAGTGCAAATAATTTAACACTCCACCTGCCTGTTAAGCGCAACCATTAGAATTATGAGTGGAATATATCAAAAGCTTTATCCATAGAAGATAAATTCAACATTTTACAAAACTCCTTACATCATGCGGACATTACTAAAGTAACTTTAATTTCTTACAGTTCCTCCAACGTATGTTTTTTAGTAATAATAAAATATAAATTCAGCAAAATACCTTTTTATAGAATTTAAAATGTCCACAATTACAACGGAAGAAATGCTCACACGACTTTCTCTTGCCAATGTAAATAATAATCATTATAACCTGCGTTTAATCGTAAGTAAACAATGTAAAATGAAAATCATAATCTAATTTTAATCATGAGTGAATGACGCAAAATGAAAATCGACCTCTGTTCGACGTAAAAATACGGAAAATCAGTAATTGCCTCTAAACTAGGCTCTGTAGAGAAAAATGATTAAAATAAAAACTGTAGGTATTTTAATTACTACAATTACATACATTTTTGTCATAAAAAGCATACTAAGGTTGCAATCTTAAAAATAATCCATTTTTACAGATTTTCATGAAAAAAAAACAACAGAGAATCACTAATTGCCGCTAAATTAAACATTACACAAAAAAATGTTCAAAACAAAAGTTATAGATTATTAAGTTTTCTACAACCTTAGTTATATACATTTTTGCTCTAAAATGCATATTAAGGCCGGAATCTAAAAAAAACTTTTTTAATACGAGAGAACAGACTCCCCAGAATTCTTTTCAATTCTGAAAAGAATTTCAGCATTCATAGCACTTACACTACCTTGTAGAATATAAAAGACGTAGTAAATGAAGCAATTTAAATAAAAATCGTAGGAGCCGTTTTTGAGAAAATCGCAAAAATTTAAAAAATTCCACGAATAAACTACTACTTTCGGTCGACCGATTCTGATGAAAATGTTTGTGTCGGGTCCTCTAGTGGTACCTAACTTAAGTTTCAAGTTTCAACTTCGTACAATGTTCCATTCTTAAGATATTTTGTTCAAACACACACACACACACGCACGCACGCACGTACGCCCGCACACACGCACACATACACGCGCACACACACACACACACACACACACACACACACACACACACACACACAGACCAATCGCTAAAAACATGAGTTTTTGAGTTCAGGGGTCTGAAAACGTGTATATCCAGTGAAAACTCGATTTTGAAAAATCAACATGAAAAGAATAATTTCTTTCCCTATAAAGGCCAAGAGAAAAAAAAAATGTGTGAACCTTAGTGTTCCAGCTAAATTAAGGTTAAGTTAGCGTATAGATAGGGACCTTTAGGCCCTATCTGTCACTGTAGCTTCACATGAATACATAAACGCAATATTTTTTACAATTTCAATAAATAGATTTGTTTTAAGACAATCGGTTCAAATACAAAAGCTGTACTGTAGATATTATGTACTACTTGACGAATATACGAACCCGGCCTTGGTGTGCTTCAGTCCGGAAATAATGGCATTTGAATCCGAGATGGAAAATATAGAATAATACCTGCGAAACAAAAAGAAAAATATAAAATTTACATTGTAATTTATATTACATAACATAAAAGAATGATTTCTTTAATTAAATAGTATGTAATTAAAACCAAATTAAAAACGCAATTTACCAAAGTTATTTTACGCTAAACTTTAAAATCTGGTGTAAAAAACTCACACGACTTTCTCTTGCCAATGCAAATAATGACCAATATAATCTAACATTAGTAGGCCTAATAAAACATTAGAATTAAAACAAAAAAAAACTAACCTCAAATAACATAACCTAATATTTATCATGAGTGAATGATGCAAAATGAAAACTAACCTTAGTTTGGCTTAATAATACGGAAAATCACTCTTTCACGCGAACTAGGCTCTGCAGAGAAAAATGCTTGAACTAAAAATTGTAGATCTTTTAATTTCCAATAAATTTGATTACACGCATTTTTGTCGTAAAATGGATACTACGGCCGAAATCTTAAAAAAATCAATTTTTTAACAGATTTCCATGAAAAAAAACAGCAAATCACTAATTACCGCTAAACTAAGCGTTAAACAAAAAAAATTGAAATAAAAGTTCTAGATTTTTACATTGTCTACAACTTTTGTCGTATACATTTTTGGGCTAAAATGCATATTAAGGCTGCAATCTTAAAAAAACCGTGTTTTTCTACGAGAGAACAGCCACCTCAAGAATTTCAGCAGACATGGCGCCTACCCCATCTTGTAGAGCATCAAAAATATAGTAAATGAGCCGATTTTGAAAAAATCGTAGGAACCGTTTTTGAGAGAATCGCAAAAAAGTGAAAAATGACACGAATAAACTATGTTACTATTTTGATTATAATGTTCTTGTCAGGTCCTCTAGTAAGTCCTAACTTAAGTTTCAAGTTTCAGCTTCTTACGATGTTCCGCTCTTGAGATATTTTGTTCACACATACACGCGCGCACATTTTGTTCAAAAACTAAAAGCGATACAGTTCTGGAATCCATTTTCTTAAATTTTCCAGGTTAAAAACCATAAGAAACCACTAAAATTTCTCCCTAATTTACCTTCTCAGAATTCTAATATCGATTTATTTCATTCTTTTCCCAGGAATCATGGCGAAAGGCATAACTCGCTAACGATGCATTTCCGGACCTATAAAGGTTTTGGTATCTTGTGTATTTTGACCTGAAAAAGCTAATAAAATAGTTTGAGAACTGTATCTTTAGTAGTTTTTGAAGAATTTGGGGTTAAACGAAGAAATTGGGGCATGAAACCCCGTTTTTTTTACGTTTGATGTACAATTACTTTGTTAAATGAATAATAAATACATCAAATCTTTAAACATAAATTGTAGAGAATTTAATTCTGAGAAAATTGATGTGTTAAGTCTACAAGAACTATTAACTTATATAATAAACTCCGATAAGGGCTTTTCTTTTCAGTTCGACCTACCGTACTAATATTTTCTGAAAATACATAGCTCGTTGTTTTATTACAGCTTGTTAAAAAAATCCTTATAAGTAATAAAAAACTATGATGAATAATTTAAAGGAAATAATACAATTAAAATTAATTACAGTTATTTATTAATTAGAATACTTCAGAAAAAAACAATTAAATTAGCATACAAATCGATTTTCATTCCATTTAAAACAGCACTATTGTTAAACCGAGTAACGAACGCATTGTGCATACGAAACTTAACATGCAAATAAAATTTATTACTTAATTACTTTTTTATTTTTTTGTAATTTTATTACATTAGTTTAATCTCAGTTTTATTATTGTTATTTTTGTATTTTTTCGGATTAATCATAATTTCGCAACAGTTGCAAATTTATATTACTTTAATATGATTAAAATTTTATTAATAAATAAATTTTTATATCTTTTAGGTCATTTTCAGTTAAAATTAATCGATGTTTATGATCAATGTTGAAGGATGAGGATATTTTATAGTTGTTCCAAGGTCTTCCGCGATCCATTTTTCATTCTGAGATTAATTATTAATTTTATTTAATAAGTTTTTTAAAATATTATTTTCAAGTGATTCTTATATTAAGAGAAACTATAAATTTTCTTATGTATTCTTTAACTTATTTTTATAAGTACTACGGGACCTTGGTGTGTTGTTTGACTTCAAGCTATTATTCCGTGAGAAAGTTGCTTCAATAGCTGCAAAAGCTCGAAGGAGTTTAGGACTCATAGCTTGGATTAGTCGTGATTTCAAATTTGAGAAGTCAGTACTTAAACTGAATAAGAGCCTTGTGTGTCCTGTCCTCGAATATTGTTTGACGGTATGGAATTATAGAAGAGACGTCACAGAAAAGGAACTGGAGAGTGTGTAGAAAAGACTGATTCATAAATTGGAATGTAGATCAGGGAGAAAATTTGATAGCTATCAGGATACGATTTCATTCTACGGGCGTTTTTTAACATTCTGCATTCACGAGTTGATGTTCCGGCTATCTCGAAGATTTTTCTGACGGTGCCTTGCACAACTTTAAGAAGTTTCAGGTTGTTTGCTGGAGCCACAAGAAGTAAAATAGCTCCAATTAATAGATGTATAGCTACCACAAATGAAATAAATGGAGAGGTAGATCTGTTTCAGAGAGATATTAAAATTAAAGAAAAACTATACAGGGTACTGTGAAAGAAGGCGGGTAAATATTGCGTGATCTTTATGTTATTTTATATATTTTTATGTTATTCGTGTCTTAAGTGGTGTATGTTGGGCTCGGCGGATGACTGTTTTCTAGTGAAGAAAGAATGACAATTTTAAGTATGATGGTGGAGTATTCTCAGGCGATATTCTATTGCTGTTCTACTGTACCACCTCGCATCCTTGCAACCAGCCATGGTAGTGGGTGGAGACGGCGGGGTGTAGGGGAGTTTGGGAGTCCCCCCCCCCAAAAAAAGTGCTCTTTTAGGAGATCTGTCGGATCTCAAATCACATGGATGTCCATACCATTGTCTCCTGTAACATTTAATTCTGTCTTTCAATAACAGAACTGAACAATCCACTCCAATGGTAACATTCTAAAAATTATCCAACAAACCCCTAATCTTCTGGTACTCTCTAAAAATTTTAGGTTAATTTGCTAGATTTTATCTCATATAGTCTGGGTAATGAAAGAAAATACCTGAATTTAGATAGCTATATCGTTTTAATAAGTGATCGTAGAAACTTGTGCCAGATATCAATTTAAAATTTGTTTTGTTCTTATTAGGCTATTAAAATTTATTTAAAATTACGCCTAATGCGATGTACTATATGTAGGCAAAGAAATCGCGGAAAACAGGATTTTTACGCCCCATTTTTGGTTAACCCATTTTCCAGCTTCGTCAACTTCAGTAACAAAATTTTCTAAAATATGCAATTTAAGTATATTAAAATACGGAGTTTCATCTTTATCCTCAACAAATTTCAGGTTGTTTCACAAAATGATTTACCAATGGCGAACGTTTAAACAAATTACTATCTCCGTAACCCATGGAAATATCGAAATTACCTTTTAGAATAATAAACAGTTTTACAACCGAAGTTATTACCTATTGAAAAAGTCGATTAATATAAATGATGGAAAACGAAAAAGTAAATTGAAAATATCTGTATTGATTCAGTAAAACAAAATTACTGTTATCGCCGCGGTAGCTGTATAGCCATTGAATCTATACAAAAATTTCCAATTTACTTTTCCTGTTTCCATCATTCATATTAAACGACTTTTTCAATAATAATATTAATTAACTTCGGTTGTAAAACTGTTTATTATCCTTTAAAAAACAATTTCAATATTGCAACGTGTTACGGAGGTAGAAAATTTACATAAAATTTCCACCCTGCAAATGACACGTTCACTTCATTCACCACAGGGTCTGGCTGTATAATGGAATTCATTACTCTCAAAAGAGATAACTCTGATTAGCGTTTTTTACACCTTTACCTCTTCTATTCTTAAATGCTTCAATCATGTAATTGGCTCACCATGTGATAAGTAATAGAACTAATTTTTGTAGCCTTAACAAATCTGGTGTGAAATACTCACACGACTTTCTCTTTCTAATGCAAATAATTAACAATATATCCTAACATTAGTAATAAAACATTAGAAATAAACAAAAAACTAACCTCAATAAACATAACCTAATTTTAATCATGAGTAAAAGACGCAAATTGAAAATCAACCTCAATTTGGCTTAAAAATACGGAAAATCACTCTTTCACGCTAAACTAGGCTCTGTTGAGTAAAATGCTTGAAATAAAAGTTGTAGATCTTTTTTTAATTTCCTATAAATTTGATTATATGCACTTTTGTCGTAAAATGGATGGTTGTTCAGGTCAACAGCCGAAAGGCTGGTTTGAACCTCTAGAGGTTTTACCAAGTAAAAACGAGGAGTAAGGTGGTTTACCATTGCCTTCCTCACTGAGTTGAAAGAGTATGTTTATCAGCATGCCAGGCTCTCCGAAAAGCACTCACTTTCCACCCTGCAAATGACACCTTCACTTCACTTAATGGATACTACGGCCGAAATTTTTAAAAAATTATTTTTTTACAGATTTTCATGCAAAAAAAAACTAGTAAGTCACTAATTACCGCTGAACTAAGCGTTATAGAAAAAAATGTTTGAAATAAAAGTTGTAGGATTTTAAATTTTCTACAACTTTTATTATATACATTTTTGCGTTTAAATGCATATTAAAGCCGCATCTTAAAAAAACAATTTTTTTTACGAGAAAACAGCCTCTTCAAGAATTTCAGCAGACATGGCGCCTACCCTATCTTGTAGAGCATAAAAATGTAGTAAATGAAACTCGATTTCGAAAAATCGACATGAAAACAATACTTTCCTTCTTATATATTCATATAGGCAAGAGAAAGTAAAAGAGAATATACATAGATCAAATGGATTTCTTTCTTAAATCTTACAAATTCAAAATAATATTACAATGTCATCATGCACGACCTCAGAACAGTAATATCTGTCGATAAACGTTGTAATAACTGCTAAAATTAATTTACAATGGTTATTAATATTTAAATACGTAGTTAAATTGATGGAATAATCCCTGGATGATTTAGTGTAATTGTCAAAAGTACAAGAATGGCCTACCGTATGAAAATAAATGATCGTGTAATGAATGTTCCAAACATGTAACTTATATACATTTACATAACAGGAATGTACAATAGTAAAGTAGTACTATGTACAATCATGTAACCAAAGAACTTAACAAGTCGGTAAGCATACTAGAATTTCTAGAATTGATAAATACATTCAAATACGAACCTTTTATCTATACCAATATTTTAATTTTAAAAGAGTAGCGTTTGTTTGTACGAGGTAACCTTAGATAGAGGCTGTCCAACCGATTTCAAAAATTCTTTCACTGTTGAAAACTTTAGAATATTTTGAGTAGATAAAACAAGTTTCATGACACTCCATAATTTTAAAACATAAAATATTTTTTAACAGATCATTGCGACTTAAAGCTATTAAGTGTACAAAAAGTGTGTTTTAAATTTTGTGAGTATGAAAGATATTTTGTCATGAAACATAAACAATTCTTTCTTATCCAAAAAATTCTTTCTTACCTAAAATACAAGTTAACATTAAAATACTGTGATAAAATCTGCGGGTTTGTGCCTTTGTATGTTTGTACACGAGTGAGTTCCTTAGAATGACCGAGAAAGTTGGTCTAGGACAAGCACAGAAATTTATGAGAATTTTGAGAGAAAATATAGGTTACAAGGTCGAGAAGAACTGTACAAGGCAAATAAAGGATTAGATAAAGAAGACTAAAATTCTACGAACAACTGTATAAAATAGATGACAACCGGTTGACAAAACCAATTTTTAAGACACTAAACATTAGACCTACGGTGTCGGATAAATGGTTTAAAGAAATCAGAATATTGAGAACACCGTAATAAAACGAGAAACGTAATCTTCTTCTTCATGTAGCATCTCCATTACGAAGGTGTGCTAGCATCATGGCAATCCTGACCTTGGAAACTGTAGCTCTAAATAGGTCGATGGATGACAAATTAAACCACTCTCGCAGGTTCCGTAGCCAGGAGGTTCTTCTTCTTCCAACCGATCGTTTGCCCATAATCTTTCCCTGGATGACAAGATGAAGGATTTCATATTTTGGACCTCTCAAGACATGGCCGAGGTACACCAGCTTTCTCTTCTTGATTTCGATCATCACTTCCATTCCCTTCTGCATCCTCCTTAGGACTTCCATATTTGTGACTCTCTCTGTCCAAGATATTTTGTGCATCCTTCTGTAAACCCACATCTCAAAGGCCTCAAGTCTTCGTTCACATTGCCTATTGGTAGTCCAGAAACGTAATGAACCCAACCAAATTCAGAAACTAATTACGGACTAAAAGGGCTTCTATGAAAAGCAAAAACAGAACAACGGGTGGACAGAAGAAAGGAGGAAAACCTACAGTGAGCGAATGCTCAGAATCAAGGCTGTAAAAGAGCTTCCGGAAACGTTTGAAGTCACCTCACGTGGTCTTAAATTGACCATATACTAAAAAAACACAAAAACACGTAGACAAATTAAATATGTTTAATAAATAGTCATCGATTAAGTGTCTAAGTAATCCAGTATAAACTGAATTTTGCTACTTGACTAAAAAATATCTGCGAGTCTCAAAGACACGTCTTAAAGCTAATTGTTTACAGTATTGACAAAAATTATTTGCGAGTTTTAATTCATGCAGACGGATTAAGAATCAACCAAAAAATACTCGTTATTTACAATACGACAAAAATAAATTTCACTGAATCGGTTAAATACTTTGTACTCTCTGCTCCACCGTAGATCGTAGTTACTTACCAAATAAAAAACAAGCTGAAACATTTGTTTTTTTTTTTTTGGGTTAAGAGGTGTGAAAACGTGTATATCCGGTGAAAACTCAATTTCAAAAAATCGACACGGAAACAATACTTTCCTTCATATATATTCATATAGACAAGGAAAGTAAAAAGAAACAGAACATTTTTTTGTAGCCCTGGAACTAGTAGATCAAATGTAAATAATTTAACACTCTACTTGCCTGTTTACTTGCAACAGTTTACTTCGGCTGTGTTCTTGGATATTCAACAGGCATTTGACAAAGTTTGGTATCTAGGTCTGTTATACAAAATTAAAATTAAATTAGAATATACATACTTCTTGATTTTAAAATCTATCTTTCAACTCGTTTCTTCCAAGTTGAATATGATAATGTCTTTTCCAATTTTTCCTTAATAAATTCCGGCGTTCTTCAAGGCAGCATTTTAAGCCCATTCTTATACACGCTTTATACAGCCGACCTTCCAGAACATGAATCAGTAACGACGGCTACGTTCGGAGATGACACAGCGATTTTAGCGGCGGACGCTTCTCCGACATATGCCTCGGAGAAGTTACTAACCCATCTTGACTACATTTGCGGATGGTGTAAAAAATGGAGATTAACGAGGATAAGTCAACACACGTAACGTTTACATTAAAGAAACCAACATGTCCAGTGGTCAGATTGAACGGTACAGTAATCCCGCAGAAGGACGAAGTTAAATATTTGGGTTTACATTTAGATCAAAGACTCACGTGGAGAAGTCATTTTTATGGACGAAACGAAAGCAACTTGGGCTGAAATCACGTCAACTGTTCTGGCTCTTAGGCAGTAAGTCTCAACTTTCCCTTGAAAATAAAGTACTTATATACAAAGTAATACTCAAACCAGTTTGGACGTATGGGTTAGAGGTATGGGGTACAGCTAGTTTATAAAATATAGAAATACTGCAGCGCTTTCAATCAAAATTCCTGAGACTAATCACTGCAGCCCCATGGTACGTAACAAATGAAATACTACACAATGACCTAAACCTGTTGTTGTTTAGGTCAACAGCCGAAAAGCTGGTTTGAACCTCTAGAGGTTTTACTAAGTAAAACGAGGAGTGAGGTGGTTTACCATTGCCTTCCTCACTGAGTGGAAAAGTACACTTATCAGCATACCGGGCCCTCTGAAAAGCACATATTTTCCACTCTGTAATTGACACCTTCACTTCATTCACCACAGGGTCTGGCTGTACAATGAAATTCATTACTTTCAGAGAAGATAACTCTGATTAGTGTCTTTTACACCTCTACCTCTTCTGTTCTTAAATGATTCAGTCATTTAATTGGCTGACCATGTGATAAGAAACAGAACTATTTATTTTAGCCCTGCAACGAACAGATTGAGTGTAAATAATTTGACACTCCACCTGTCTGTTATGACAGACCTAAACCTGCCCTTCATAAAAGAAGAAATTAAACAACATAGCGAAAAACATTTACAAAAACTAGAAGACCATCAGAATCCTTTAGCGATTAGCCTCCTTGACAACAGCGAAGATACTCACAGACTGAAACGCTTTAAACCATTGGACTTACCTTTACGATTTTGTTAGTCATTTAAATTTTTTTATCTTTTCTACTTCAACTCCTAATCATCGTCTTTTCATAATCGGCGTAGATTTCATCTCTATCATCGTCATAGTCATCTCAAACTTCAACAACTTTGTGTTTCACAGATGATGTTGATTCACAGTTAATCAAGTTTGATTTTGTATATATATATATATATTTTTTTCTTCACAGTTTAGTCTTTTTGAACCATTTTCTAATATTTGCTTAAAGTTATTGTATTTATTGACTGATTGCAAAAGAAATACACTGTTACAAAAAAACCACTTGCCTGTTATAGGCAAAATCATTTTTATATGAATTAAAACTAATATAATTATGTCCAGTTATAATCTACTTTAATAAAAAGTGCTAAAAAATATATAAAAAGGATAGTCGCTAAACGACCAATTAGCAATAAAATAATACAATTTACTTATAAAGTAATAAAAATTGCACAACGAAACATTATAATTTTATTGTAGGTAAATTTTTTTCTCATGTCTTAAAATACTAGTTAGTAAATCTACTTTAATGTACTTTAAAAGAAACCGATATTTTTTAACGAAAAAGAAAAAAAGAAACTTGAATTTTACAACCATTAACAGGATTTTTATTACAATATTTTTATTTTATTTATGTCATTATAAAACTATTATCTGAAAGAAAGTTAAGTAATATTGCTTGTATTCAACAGCCGGTATATATTTTTTAATGTTTCAAAATACATTTTAAAACAATTTAATGTGGCGGTAAATTGTTTTTAGTTGTTTTATGGATTTATATGTAGGTAAATTTAACCTACACGAATTTGTATACAAAATTTCACACCCACTAGGTTACGAAAAATCACATTAAGAATACTTTCTAAATTTAAATTTTATCAAAATCGTTATTTGAAGATGTTTCAGTAGCAAAAATCTGAAAAAGTAGAAATAATATGAAATATTTTTAAAGAAAATGATATGGGGAAATATTGAATGAAAAATACTGTATCAAGAAATAAAATAGCGACGATAAGAGAAATCAAATGGACCTACTGAAGAAAAATTTTCTCGTATTATAAACAATGGAAAAGAAAAGCAGTGTTTTCCGAAGCAGAAAGGCTCAGAAGATCAGAAGCATTGAAGAAATATTGGTGAAACAAGAGAGAAGCGAAAGAATTGCAAAAGTGCAACAAGAAGATTAAACGCAGAAAATGAGCTTACCAGGCTATGAACTAAAGTGGTTCAGTGAGGCCTTAAAAGTAAAAAAAAAAAAAAAATAGTGGAAAAGAAGAGTCAATTTATATGCAACGATACGACGGACGATAGAGTCTTATTAATTAGCTAGGACACATAATAAGTAAAGGTGGTTCGTGCCTTCAAACAAAAACGTGAAGAGTCACAAAAAACCGAGAAAAACTAGTATAGGGCAAAAAAAATCCGAGAGACTCCTGATAGTAAAAAATTGTAAAATACACATAAACACATTGTAGTATTCAAGTGATGAACATAAGATAACTGTTTTTAAGAGAGATCTTGAGAAAGCTGCATAAGAGTAAACGTGGATTTCTTATTACACGGCAGAAAGAAAACGGTATTCATGTGAATGGCGTCATCCTCAGTCACCAACGAAACCGACAAAGATCAAGCCACTGCCGTTTGGAAGAAAATTGATGGCCACGGTCTTTTAGGATCGATTTGGCATACTGTTGATAGACTTTACGCCACGCGGAACGACCGTAAATGCAGAATATTACTACGAATCTACGCAAGTTACGAAGTGTCATTCAAAATCGGCACCGTGGACGGCATCGTACTCTTGCACGATAATGCACGTCCACATGTGGCAGGTAAGACGCTCGATTTACTGAGAAGACTTGGATGGGGAATTTTCAGTCACCCACCGTACAGTCCAGATTTAGCGCCTTCAGATTACCATTTGTTTAGCAAATTGAAAGGATTTTTGGGTGGTAAGCAATTCGTAGGTGACGATGAACTTAAAGATGCTGTGAATCAGTGGCTAAATGAACTGGCGGTAGAAGAATATGACGAGGGTATATTAAAGCTGGTGAATCGTTATGACAAAATGTCCTAATTCATATGGCAACTACGTAGAATATTAATGTAAGTTACGTGTTTATTCTGTATCACTTTGTTTTTAGATATTTTTCATAATAATTTTTTTACAACAAAATGGTCTTTACTTTAAAGATAACCCTCGTATATTTAAAGAATTTGAAGAAGGCAAAAATAATTGAAAAAAAGTTACAGAAGATTTAAAGGGGATATGAGCTATTAAGAAATTAAGATGCTGGTGGAGATTAGAATTTTGAGATTAACATTGAAATACTGAAGTATCAAAAGTGGCTACTTCAGGTTTGGTGCATAATTAACCTTGTATCTACAGCTTATTTGACTAAATTTTAATTAACTGTAAAAGATACAAACAACCACAGAAATTTCAAATGTAAGAACACCTACATAACAAAAATAAAACGTTCTAGATAACAAAATAAATACAAAACTCGTATTTGATAATACAAAGACTAATAAACTAAATACAACAATAAATACAAAGATACAAGAGCCGGTAATAAAATATACAATACACGATTAGATAAAACGACACAGTTATCGGTATTTGATTGTAATTTATTGAAACACACAACCGAAACGACAATTTAAAAGGAATTTTATTCGGAATGGACTTGTAAGAGCTATAGAATAACAGACAAAAGGAAAATAAAGAGAAAATTACATAAAACAGATAGATAAAACTCATGTCATTCAATATTCTTGTAGTAGAACGAACTTTAAAACATAAAATTCAACAAAAGCTATTTGATTAAATAGTTCGTTGCAAAGATATGAATGATACTTTTTGTAACTTATTTTACGAAGTAAAATAGAAATTAAAAAATAAAAAAGAATTATTTTAAGAAGACTGTTTGTTATTTATTATAACCATATCCTCTATTTATTATAACCTATAAAGGACCTTAATTTAAGTGTTACAATATTTAACAGCTTGTAATTTTTGGACAAAAAAGATTAAAGAATGCTAAGAGTTTTGTTCATAAAAAAAAATTAAAAATAATTTTACTTTCTCTTGCCTAAATGAATATATAGGAAGGAAAGTATTGTTTTCATGTCGATTTTTCGAAATTGATTTTTCACCGGATATAAAATATCTTAAGAACGGAACACCGTACGAAGTTCAAACGGGAAACTTAAGTTAGGTACCATTAGAAGACCCGACACGAACATTTTCATCAAAATCGATCAATCGGAAGTAGCAGTTTATTCGCGTCATTTTTCACTTTTTTACGATTTCCTCAAAAACGGCTCCTACGATTTTTTAAAAATCTCCTCTTTTACTACATTTGTTATGCTCTACAAGATAGGGTAGGCGCCATATCTACTGAAATTATTGGAGAGGTTTTTCTCTCGTAGAAAAAAATGGGTTTTTTTAAGATTGCGGCCTTAATATGCATTTTAGGGCAAAAGTGTATACACTTTTATTTAAAACATTTTTTTGTATGACGCTTAGGTTAACGGTAATTAGTGATTTTCTGTTTTTTCGTTCATGAAAATCTATAAAAATAATCGATTGTTTACGATTTTAGCCTTAGTATGCATTTTACGATTAAAGTGTAATAATAAAATTTCTAGAAAATTAAAAATCTACAACTTTTATTAAAGAATTTTTCTCTACAGAGCCTAGTTTAGCGTGAAAGTGTGATTTTCCGTATTTTTAAGCTAAACTAGGTTGATTATCATATTGAGATTTTTTGAGATTAGTTTTTTGTATATTTCTAATGTTTTATGGCTAATATTAGGTTGTATTGTTATTTATTTGCATTGGCAAGAGAAAGATGTGCGCGTGTTTCACACCAGATTTTTATTAAAATTCTAATAACTGTTTGCTTATTAGCGACTATGGTGGGTTCGTAATATGCTTTATTTTCCGAAATAACGATGAGATTTTAAACTGAGTAACAAAAACTTTAATAATATACCTGGAAACACCCGAAATAAAAACGAATTTCTTATGAAAATTATAAAATTAAATAAAGACACAAAACAACCATACATGTATATTTTAAATTAACACTTAAATAAAGAACTAAACAAACATACGAAAACTTGTTAATTAGTATAAGAAGTAACAGGGACTTTGAGTCAATTGTATCAACAACAATTTGATGTCGGCAAGAATACTAGAATAAAAAAAAGAAAACAACACAAACATGGGCGTAGTCCTTAGATTAATAAAATTTGAATGAAATAATAGTGACATGCGTTGATAGGTACCGGTAACTTAACATTTCGGAAGTAACATAAATTATATGTTACAAATCAGTGTAATTAGAACACAAGCTAGTATTTAAATAAGCTTCGGCATTGTTATTACAAACAATGCCGCGTTCATACAATACAAACTTTTAAACAGTTACACGAACATAAATTTACTTAAATAACTTTAACACAAATCAAAGTTGTATAAAAATTTATTCTGAATTATTTTTCATTTTGTATTATTTTACTTGACGAAAAGTCTGCGATTAAAAAATTCCAGGTTCGATTCCTGGCTTCCATCGACAATTTTTAGTCATACTCGGGATGGGAAAGATATACAGGATAACCTGAATAATCTAAACCTCGGGTAATCCGAACTCCCAAAATAATTTTGCAGTAAAGTGCCGTGTCTCTATTACAAAGCTCTTCAGTAAATTGTTTTAAGTATCATGAAATATATTAATACTGCATCATTAATTTTAACTTAAAAAATAAGACTAATTTCACTTAAGCACATAAACAAATAAATAATGGAATAAAATACACCAACGCAGTACTTTACAAAACCAGTGTTTTACAGTACTACACTAGAACTGTTATAAAAATTCAGTTCAATAGCATGCGATGTAGCATAAGGCTGTAATCTAAGACAAACTAAGGCTGAAATCTTAAAATATCGATTTTTTACACATTCTCCTGAAAAAAAACCAGAAAGTCGTTAATTATACCGCTAAACTAAGCGTTATACAAAAAAATTGTTGAATTAAAAGTAGTAGGATTTTTAATTCTCTACAACTTTTATAATACATTTTCCCGCTAAAATGCATATTAAAGTCGCAATCTTAAAGAAACAAATTTTGAACCAGAAAACAACTTTTTTAAGAAATTCAGCAGACATGGCGCCTACCCTATCTTATAGAGCATACAAAATGTAGTAAATGAGGTGATTTTTTAAAAAAATCGCAGAAGCCGTTTTTCAGAAAATCGGAAAAAAGTGAAAAATAACACAAATTAACTACTACTTCCAGTTAACCAATTTTGGTGAAAATATTCGTGTCGGATTCTCTAGTGGTATCTAACTTAAATTTAAAGTTTCAAGTTCGTACGATGTTCCGTTCTTGAGATATTGTTTTTACACACAGACACACCACACACACACACACACACACACACACAGACCAATCGCTAAAAACATGTTTTTTTGGGTTCAGAGGGTCTGAAAACGTGTTGATCCGGTGAAAAATCGATTTCGAAAAATCGACATGAAAACAATATTTTCTTTCCTACATTTCATTCAGGCAAGAGAAAGTAAAAATGTGTAAAATGTTATAAGTATTTCTACAAGTAAGAAGGAAAACTTAAACCACGTTTTCATATCCTTGACTCATGATAAAACAAAAAGTAACGATTAGAAATATTTTGATTTATAACAAACCGTTTATTAGAAAATGAAAGAAAAATTAAAGTTTATATATATACATATAAATAAAGTAGTTAAAATGAAAACAACCTTGAAACTACAATTTTAATGTATTTACAATAACTTATTAATGTGTTTTAAATCAACCTAACAAAATAAGATACTTTATTTAATGCAAATGATTTTTTTTCTAATTTAATGTATTTAGTTATTAAACATTATAAAGTACAGCCAATAAGAAAACCGAGAAATAACCTTATGTCAAATCACTAAGTTGATTAATATTTTTACAATACACTTGTTGAAGTATTTAATAAATGATGATGATGATTTAAATAGGAAGTGCGGCTAGAGGTCAAAGGTTAATTTGTTATAGAAGCTCAATGCAATTTGTATTAGTGTTGTTTGTAAAGAATAATTCTGCAAAATATTAGAGTAATTCGATTTCCGTTATGAAAATATGAATTTTTTATTCTGTTTTACGTTTGTAAAATACAAAATTAAAACTAACACATTTATTTGAAAGTACAATAATTTAAGTAGCTACGATTAGAAATTTCTTACAAAAAATTGATTCATAAATTATTCCTCGTATAAGCTAATTTTAGACCTCGTAAGGTGACTTTAGACGTATCTGGAAACTCATTTTGCAGCCGATATCCTCAGCATCCGCTCACTGTACGCTTGTCTCCTTTCTTCTAACCACCCAGCGTTCTGTTTTTACTCTTCATTGTAGCTTTTTAGTGTCCGTAATTAGTTGTCTAAATTTAAATCGATTCATTGTTTTCTCAGTTTATTCCAGTCTATCTTTTTTGACTTGTTTAAGGTGAGACTGTACTTTGTATCCCGCCAATGTTAAATTTGCAATTTTTAGGTACATTTTTCGTAGGTTTGGTTAAAGATCAGAAAATGAAACTTTACACACATGAAACTTTATCGATGTTAGGTTTTTCTAGCTACTGGAATTTTTTCAATTTAATCTGTAGAACCATAAAATAAAAAATAAAAAACTAATAACATAGAATTTTAACAAATTTCTTTCTACGTGTTTTTGCATATTACTAATTTTACGAGCCTCTGAGGAAGTAATAAAAATGCCAGTGTATGTGCATGTACAAGAAGAATAACTGGTAAAAATGAAAACCGCAATTTCCCGGAATCAACTGGGCTGGCTCTCCTCCTTCAGAAAACGCTTTGTACCAACGGGAAATTGTACTGGCACCCAAACAGTTTTCCCAATTCACATATCTCATTCATGGTATCAACAGCGAACAAACCGCGGCAAACACAGCGAATTGCATAAAGTTGCTCTTTTTTTAATTCTGCACTCATAACAAAGAAAAACCAGAGGTAACACAAAACCCATCAGACAAACATTACTGGTGAACGTTTACTAATGAACAAAAATCTTTCTGGGCGACTGGAGACGCTTTGGTAACGAATTAAACTTTGCACTTAAGTAAGTTAAAACTTTTCCAGCAGCGTCGAACGCTCATACGAACGTCACTCCAGTGGTGCAGTGGTCAAAGCAACTTGCTTCAATGTCGGGGTCTCGGGTTCGATTCCCAGTTAGGTCTGGTATTTTTTCATCTGTAAATCACCTTATATCATTACCAACGCACAAGTCCACGGCTTATGTGGGCGCATCATCACTCATTAAAGAAAACAACTAAAGGTTAATCACACATTCAAATAAATTTGACAAATCTTCCGTTTATAAAATATTTTATAAAAAATCATTTGCTATTTTAATAACAGCTTGAAATAAACTTCTTCTACCCTGAGAAATTACATTTTCATGCATCGAACGACCAGGTTATATAATGAAATAATGACTTTTTCAAGAGATAATTAAAATTAAACTCAAGTTCAATATAGAAAGAAAGCAAGGAGAAAAGTTTTTAGAGATAAGAGAAATGATTCAACCACATTGGTAAAAACACAATCAAAATAGGAAATGAGTTCCATCTATATATCGATAGTAAATGCAAACAAATTTACATATAAATAAATTTTATCTGAATTGGAATGTTACCGACTAACACAAAAAGCGGATATAATGCCGCAACTATTATCCGGTATTATATACTTTAGCTGAGCTTTATAAAAAATAATAAAAAAAACCTTATCTATTGCCGCCAATGAAAGATACATGTGTGTACATAATATAGGATAGTTATATACAGTATTAACATTCCACAAAGTTCTATCTTCGTTGTATTGTTTAAAAATCAATGGAATAACCTGATGTCAATTTTTTTGTTACATGTCCAAGGATATTAATCACTAACAATGAACTTCGTACTCTACATGATTTATTTGAACAATTCAAACCGTTGTACATTTTCATTTCCGTTGATTGTCAACAAATAACACCACTTCTAACGTACATTAATTACTCCTGAGAAAAACTGCATAAGAGTTACTGAGAAATTCATAAGAAAGGTCCTCTTACAAGATAATGAACCTTAAAATGGTTGATAGAAGAATAAATGATTCACAGACGATCAGTAAACGAAGACTTAAATTTTACGTGCAGAAAACAATTAATAAATACATTTATTTATTTATATTTATTCATTTCCCCATTGCTTACGTAGAACTATAATTACAATATAAATGTTAATTTTCTTAATTATACTCTAAAAATTTAAAAACTATTTATTTTAATTCGTGGTGGGAAAATTAATCTACCCAACTATGGTTTCCCATGTTCAAGGGTAGATCAATTCAGTACTTCTTTGTTTATTAACTACTTGAACTACTACGGTAATCTATTAGTGTGTTAGTAATTACAACTACATGTTAGTTCCTTAAATACTAATTAAACTACTAAAATATTTTTATTTAAAAAAAATATGCTATTGTATAATTACACGCACAAATTAAAAACAAAACAAAAGAATTTATTTAACAATGTTGTTGATAAGGTCATCAGCCAAAAGGCTGGTTTGAACCTGTAGAGGTTTTACTAAGTAAATCGAGGAGTGAGGTGGTTTGCCATTGCCTTCCTCACTGAGTGGAAAAGTACACTTATCAGCATGCCAGGCCCTCTGAAAAGCATATATTTTCCACTCTGCAAATGACACTTTCACTTCATTCACCACAGGGTCTGGCTGTATAATGAAATTCATTACTTTCAGAGGAGATAACTCTGATTAGTGTCTTTTACACCTCTACCTCTTCTGTTCTTAAATGATTCAGTCATTTAATTGGCTGACCATGTGATAAGAAACAGAACTATTTATTTTAGCCCTGCAACTAACAGATTTAACAATAGAAAACTAAAATCGAAACCGGTAGACGAGCTCACAAAACTATATGTTTCCTGGAATAACCATTTTTTCTATAGCTTCTCTCTCTACTACCAATAGCTAAATGGTTACTGATTTTTTATACCTTATGATGTCCAGCATAGTTTTAATTTGTAAGGGGAGCAGATTCAGCACTTTGGGCGCTAAATAGCAGAAATGCTTTTGGTATAAAGTTTTTGAGACATTGTGTAAAAGTAAGAGATCCTTGTTCCTGGTATTATAATGGTGCGCTCTTGTAGTAAAATAGTTTATATTTTTATACGCGAAAATAAGAGCTTAAAACACATTTATTGTCACATAAATAATATACATTATGTATTTATGCCATTTCAAAATTTGAAATTTAAGGATTGGAAAGGTTACTAAACAGATTCGAAAATGAAGGCATGTAGAAAAAGAGTTTGAAATAAAAAATGTAGGTTTTCTAATTTTCTACAACTTAAAAAAAAACAATTTTTTCTACGAGAGCACAGCCCCCCAAGAATTTCAGCAGACATGACGCTTACCCTATCTTGTAGAGCATAATAATTTATTAAATGACGTGGTTTAAAAAAATCGTAGGAGCCGTTTTTTTGAGGAAACCGCAAAGAAAAGAACAATCTCATAACGTATAAACTACAACTTTCGGTTGATTAATTTTGATGAAATGTTCACGCAGGATTCCCTTGTGGTACCTAACTAAACTTCGTACGATATTCCGTGTTTGAGATTTTGTTTACACACATAAGTACCAATCGCTAAAATTATGTTTTCGGGTTCAGGGGGCCTTGAAACGTATATTTCCGGAGAAAAATCGATTTCAAAAAATCGTCATGAAAATAATAGTACCTATACTTTCCTTTCCTATATTATTTATTTTATAGGGCAAGAGAAAAAAATCAAAATCCTATGCAAGGTAATAGGTTCGAAGTAGTGGACAGCTTTTTCAGGTTAACGAGGAACGGAAGAAACAACAGAAAACGATGACTGGGAAAAGTGGGCGCTTTAAGTTGGTTTGGACACATAATGAGGAGATACCAAGAAGAGATTGAGACGAATATTTCAGGCTACATCGGAGGGGAGTAGAAGTCGTGGAAAATCCAGGATAAACTGTGAAAGAAGTAAGGATTTGAGAGCGCTGAGGACGTTGGCGATAGACATGAGGAAATTTGAAAATTTTTAAAGATGGTCCAACGCTGCACGGCAGAAAGGATAGATAAAAGAAGAAAATTTGGCATAAATATTAACTGTGTTGTAAGAGTAAATTTAAGATCTAGGAGAAGGGATAGAAATTTATTCACTTCCCATTAATCATTCTTTTTAAATTATCTCTGCTTTTACAATTTGTATAATATTCTTAAATATGCATTATGCACAAGTTTGGAAGTTTTCTATTAGTTGTGAATACAAAGTTTTTAGAATTTTTTAAATAACTATATAAATGCCTAAACAATGCGTTAATAAGCTGAAACAGAACTATAAATTTTTACGATTGAAGTTAACTTCAGAAATCCATAAAAAAGGCAGTTAACTAGATGATTTAGCTAATGAGATTTTTGTGAAAGATGTTAAACAGAAAAGGTCATGTTAAGTGTAATCATTGCGACACGAGCAATAAATTCTAAAATTATGTTTTTGACAATAAAAAAATAATTCTTATATAAATAGCGAAAACATAAACATTTTTAAAAAGCACTACAATAAAAAACAGAAAAATAAAAAAAAAACAAAGAAGTTTAGTATATTTTAGATTATAATTTGTTTTGAAAGAAATGTGTTTGTTGCTTTTTATAGTTAAATGTTAATTATATAAATATTTCTGTTACAAGAAAAATATCCAAAAAAAATATCCAAAAAAATATCCTCAAAACTGAAACTTCTGATGTACTCCTCCATTCTACGTCCTTTCCTTTTGTACGGGTCGCCGGTATGGTGGCCCTTTCTCTCCAAGACCAACAAAAAACGTACTTCAGCATACCAGAACAAAGTCCTCCGTTGCATCACAAAGTTTCACTATCTTATCTGCAATCGCATCGTACACGAACACCTTCTCTTCCCCTCTATGGAGGACTTTATTTACAATACCTCGAAACGGCTCCACGACGCCGGGAAAACTGACGGACCCCAGATCATTCAGGACTTGTACCGACGCCCACATCCGCCCGAAGTCTTTATGCCATTACCATTCCACGACTTTATCTAAATTCCAGTATGACCCACTTATCAAAATTTTGAGTTGCCACATTTTTATTCCGCCCTGTATTCCTCTTATATACCCATGCCCCTTCATCTACTTGTATGACTCACGCCCCCCAGTTGGTAGTAGTCCCCATGTTCCTTTGCATAATCACTCCACTACGTTGAAAAGAGCCGCCATTTTAAATTATTAAACACTTAGAAAATAAAAGGCCGGTGATTATGCCAAACGCTACCCTTTCCGTCTCCCCTAAAATCATAAACTAACCCCTACCTAAAATTGTACCATTTGTCCACGTTAAGTACGGTGCGTGCCTTCCCCTCCTCAAGACAATAAAACTCCCACATAACTGAAAAAGGCCACTGAAAAACAAAAAAAAAGAAAAGAGCCACTCTTAAACCCACTTGTCCCTTAATATAAATTTTCATCCACGAGTAACTTCTTAAAATACATTACCTCCTTTGAAGTCCCAGTCCCAATCCCGAAAGAGCCAGAATCCTATTTCCTAATTTTAAACTATAAAATTCCCCCTAAATTTCATGAGGTTGCAATTATTCGGTAAAATTGTTCCCCGAGCGACCAGGTGTTCCTTAACACGATGTCGCCATCATAGGGCTTCTCAGCCCTCTCAACCAGGATTCAGGATTCAGGATTTCCAAAAAATTGCACTATAAAACCAATATGCATAGGTTTAAACAAAACACACACAGTCGGCCGCATTGGCGCAGTTGGTAACGTGCTCGCCTCTCATCATGCGGTCCTGGGTTCGAATCCCACTAAGGCACGGCATATTTTCATACGTTACAAAAAATCATTTCATCCTCCATTGTAAACAGTTACACTCCAACGTCGTCGCTAATGACCGTTGTAGTTGATGCGACGTTAAATAAATTCAATAAAAAAAAAGAAAAAAAACACACAACTTGGGCAGCTTGTTTAAAAAAGCTAATTGACTAGACAAAGAGCTTACTTGAAGAACATATACGAGGTGTGGCTCATAAATAACGAGACTGTGGTAAAAAATTTTATTTTTAATTTATACCTAATCACTTAATACACCTTCAATATACACTCCTTCTGTACCCCTACACCGCTCCATGCGAATTTACATTGTTGGAAACAGCGCTTGAAGTCATCTTCTGTCAGCTCCTTCAGGACACGTCCCGCTTTCTCTTTTACAGCTACTACAGACTCAAATTTTGTCCCTTTTAATGCAGATTTCACCAAGGGAACAGGTAGAAATCACACGGTGCAAGATCTGGTGAATAAGATGGATGTTCTAACACTGAGATGCTGTACTAGGAACCTCTTGACAAAAAACGTGGAATGAGCTGGCGCATTGTCTTGGTGGAGAACCCATGATTTGTCAAACCACATTTTGGGGCGTTTTTTCCTTACTCTTTGACGTAGTTTAGAAAGTACCTCAAGGTAATAATATTGATTAATTGTTTGACCTTCAGGAACCCAGAGAAAGTACACAATCTCATGGATATAAAAAAAACAATCATCATTGCTTTAAATTTTGACTTGCTCATTCGAGCTTTTTTGGCTCTCGGTGTAGTTCGGCTCTTCCAGTGCATGGATTGGCGCTTCGTTTCTGGATCATAAGTAAAAAACCACGTTTCATCACATGTTATTATCTTCTACCTGTTCCCTAAGGTAAAATCTGCATTAAAAGGGACAAGATTTGAGTCTGTGGAAGCTGTAAAAGAGAAAGCGGCACGTGTCCTGAAGGATCTGACAGAAGACGACTTCCAGTACTGTTTCCAACAATGGAAAATTCGCATGGAGCGTTGTAGGGATAGAGAAGGAGTGTATATTGAAGGTGACAATAAGTAATTATGTATAAAATTAAAATAAAATTTTTTGCAACGTCAGTCTCGTAATTTAATAGCCACACCTCGTACTATGGCCGTGGACAAAATTAACGCATCACTTTATACAATTTTAAATGGTTTCACAGTACCTTGATGAAGAAGGTATTAACCGTATGACCCGGCCAGCCAACACCCCAGACTTAAATCCCATTAAGCACGTTTTGGTTATGCTTAAAAAAAAGAGTTCGTCAACGTAATGCAGAGAATCTTCAACAGCTGTGTCATGGCGAAAGAAGAACGAGAGAAAATCGACCAGGAAGAAATCCAAAACTTGATTCAAAGAATGCCGAGACGGATGCTAGTTGTAATTAAGGTAAGGGTGGGCTGTAATCCATTATAAATTATAAAATAATTATTTACTTTGAATTTTTCCCATTATGTATGAACTAAAATATGTAAAATATCCAATAACTGTAAGTAACCCTTCCGTTTTTATTAAAAATTTTGTGTTTTTAAAGCTAATTTATCTTATTTTTTCATTAAATTACCATAAATCAAATTTACAACCCTAATTTTTTTTGTTAAAAATATTAAATATTGTTTAAAATTACGATACAAAGATTTACAGTAACAGAAATGAACCTGGCACATTGAAGATAGATTTTTTTTGCACTCAGCCCAAAATCTTACATGATGCGTTATTTTATCAACAACTTTATTTGAAACGAAAAAAGACAACTAAATCACAAATTTTCTCTAGTGTACTGATTTCTTAGAACAATATCAAATTATCTTGTAGTTGTTTAGGTCATCAGCCGAAAGTTTGGTTTGAACCTCTGGAGGTTTTACCAAGTAAAATGAAAAGCGAGGTGGTTTACCATAGCCTTCCTCACCGAGTTGAAAAGTATGCTTATAAGCATGCTAGGCCGCTCCAAAAAGCACATATTTTCCACCCTGTAAAAGACACCTTCACTTTATTTACCACAGGGTAGGGACTGTATAATGAAATTAATTTTCTCAGAGGAGATAACTCTGACTAATGCCTTTTACACCTCTACCTCTTCTGTTTTTAAATACATCAGTCATATAATTGGCTGAACATGTGATAAGAAGCAGACCTATTTTTTGTAGCCCTGGAACTAACGGATTGAGCGCAAATAATTTAACACGCCATCAGTATGTTTTGGGCATTGATTAAGAAAATTATTTGGTAATTCTTTTTGGTTCTTCAAAGAACCGTGTTTTAAAAAACCTTAATTTGTATTTTCAAGATTAACCGGGAATTTGGAAAACATAACGACGGATAATGACAAATCTTCACGTGGAGGCCACATTCTAAAAAAAATTGACAGAAATCAGACAAGGAACGCTGAGACCGAATTCGACCAAAGAACCCTTATCCTTTAAAGCATATACGAGTAGATAACGAATTTTTCTTTGCCAATTTTCTTTTATAAATCCTTTTATCAATCTAGTTTATTAACTTGATCGCCGTATCTAGAATTTATCTAAAAAATTCTTAAATTCATAAATGAAAAAAAGAAAGGCAGTGCAAAAAGATTTTTGTTTTAAATTTTATTTGTAAATGGTATTTAGAAAAATGACGTACCATTAATACGTGTCATGTCATTCATAAAAAGAAAGAAAAAACAAAATAAAAATGAAATGTCATTCATAAAAAACAAGTTAAGAATGACGTACACAAATAGCGTAGATCCCAAAGTTACTTATACGGTGGGAGATAATTTTAGACTGCTACATAAAAAATTGTAATAAAGTTGACTGTTAATGAACCGGACACTTAAACGTCCAACTGTTTTGGTATCCGTCTAAAGAGTAGAACAAAGTTATACGGAATGTTTACATAAATTTAAATGTTTTACATAATTAAAATGGTTTTTTAGTCATCAGTTTCTCGACTGGTTAGATCCAGTTCTCTAAGCTGTTCTATCTTGCACAAATCGTTTCATATCTAATTGATGAAGTTCCCTCTGATAGTCCTCGCCCAGAGATTCAAACGGAGGACTAGTTTACCTCCGGAATGTTTTACCAGAGAGGACGCCAACATAATTTTGTTCAAATTTTGAAGTTCTCGAAGCTCTTGAAGACCTGCATGTACTAAATAAGCCTAACTGGATTCTTACACGAGGAAGTTTACCCACGATAATTATAGTCAGACTAAATAACATGTAGTTTATAATTAATTGCTTTCAGCATTTTGGTTGGCAGACTGAATGCCCCAAGCCACCTTCTGCCAGGGCGGGATGGGTAGCCCTTCCAGTTCCGTTCGTCACGCTGATGAATGGTCACACGGCTACTAACAGGCCATACAACGATCTTATTACGCTTCTGGGAATTGCAATTGTTTTCATTTATAAAACTACCTTGAGTACCAAATCGGCAGAAAAGGTCCACCATTCGGCCAGCCACTACATTATGACACTAGCCTTCTATCCCGGCCGGTTCCTATAAGCCTTTTGTAAAGGAGTTAAGGGGTCTCCTTCCAGTTGATGACAGAAGCCCTTTATAACCCATAAAAATGTTAATACATTTATGAGAATCGAAATAAGATGTCCAATAAAATAACAGTAAGTTATATAAACAAAATCGTTCTAATCCCTTATTTTCATTAATGAAATATTATTTGACCGTCAGATAGTTTTCAGTTAAGTTCCAACCAGCAGAAACAAAATTTAATTCTATCTGCGCTAGTTTACAACGCGGAGATCCCGGGTACGATTCTCGGCTACCGTCTGAAAATTTTCACAAGTAAAAATATTCACCGTTATATAACCCACCGGTAGTCGCTAATACCCGAGGTGTTGATGCGACTTTAAATAAACTAAAAGAAATCTATTTACGAAGGCGTTCCATAAGGTAATGTTCTTTCTCCGTTCCTCCACAACTTATACACCACCGATTTACCTATTGATACTAACACTACAACAGCCAATTTTACCGATGATACTACCGTTCAATTAATTTATAAAAATTCGGCTACAATGTCTAACATTCTGGGTTAAATACAAGACTGGAAGAATATATTGCTAGTAAGACAAATTAAACAAAAAGTACGCACGAGATATAGGCTACACGTTAGAAAATACACATGCTTGCCATTTTCATAAACAACAAGCCAACTCATCTGAAGCAAACTCCGCTAAATAACTTGTAATAAATCTTGAAAAACGCCTGTATTGGAAAAACATTTATACATGCTCAATAAAAGAAAACAGCTAACCACAAAATTTAAATAGTATTATTGGATTACTAAGAAAATAGTAAACAATCAGTTTAAACTTTTTCTTCTTCTTCTTCTGTTCACAGGTTAGGCATTTCTACCTGTCCCGGCACCCATCTGTTTTTCGGCCTGCCAATATCTTTACTTTCCACTGTTTTGTATCTTCTAGCTAAACTAAGCAAGCGGCTTTCTGGCATCTATTTAAATGATCGACCCATTGGCACGATACAATTTTATTTTTTCGTTGAGTGGAAAAATTCCCAGGTTAAACGTTTAATATAAAAATCAATTCTCAACTCAATTTGGACGTACATAATTCGATTATGGGGCTTATCAAGCCTTTGAAACATAGAAATTCTGCAAACAAACTATTCGAAAGATTCAAAATTTATGGAGAGGATGCTATGACCCGGAAACCAAAAATGGAGTCTTCGCAATGTGTTCTCTCGACAGTTAACAGAACGACAGGTGCGCAGCAAAGTGAAGGTCTTTAAAAGGACCCTAATTCGAATTTATGGAAGTTACAATGGAAAGTGTGACGAATTGGCTAAACAGCATACCTAAAGAAACTTTCCAGGAATTCTTTCGACAGTGGCAGCAACGGTTGGACAAGTACGTGGAGTCTGAGGAACACTACTTTGACAGGGGCTAGGCTACATTTCTTTCCGTATAGGGCCAATTTTAGAAACGTGAGGTAAATTTAAACGTTTTTGCAAGCCTTTTTGCAGCCCACATTCTCAGCATTCGCTCACTGTAGGTTTTTCTCCTTTCTTCTGTCCATCCGGTATTCTGTTTTTTAGTCTTCATGGAAACCCTTAAAATCCGTAATTAGTTGTCTGAATTTGGTTCGATCTACTATGTTTTCTCGGTTTATTCCAGTTTTCTCACTTTGAACCAATTATCCGACATTATAGGTCTGTTGTTTTTGTCATAAAAATTTGTTTTGTCAACCGGTTGTCATCCATTCTAAGCAGGTGTCCGTAAAAGTTTAGTCTTCTTTTTCTAATAGTTTTCATTGATCTTTCATTTTTATGTAGTCTACAGTTCTTCTCAGCCTCGTAACTTATATTGTCAGTCTCCTATCTTTAGGCCCCACTAGTCTAAAGGTTTTGAATGTTTATAAAAATGCATTTTTTACTTTCTCTTGCCTACATGAATATATAGGAAGGAAAGTGTTGTTTTTGTCGATTTTTCGAAGTCGAGTTTTCACCGGATTTACACGTTTTTAGACCCCCTGAATCCAAACAACATATTTTTAGCGATTGGTCTGTGTGTGTGGGTGTGTATGAACAAAATATCTCAAGAACGGAACATCGTACGAACTTGAAATTTGAAACTTAAGTTAGACACCAATACCGGCCTGCACAAACATTTTCATCAAAATCGGTCAACCGGAAGTAGTAGTTTATTCGTGTCATTTTTCACTTTTTTGCGATTTTCTCAAAAACTGGTCCTACCATTTTTTTAAAAATCGCTTGGTTTACTAATTTTTTTTTATGCTCTACAAGAAAGGTAGACGCCATGTCTGCTGAAATTCTTGGTGAGGCTGTTTTCACGTAAAAAAAATTGTTTTTTTTTCTAAGATTACGGCCGTAATATGCATTTTAGCGCAAAAATTTATTAAAAAATGTAGAGAATTTAAAATCCTACAACTTTTATCTCATAAAATTGTTTTGTATAACGCTTAGTTTAGCGGTAATTAGGGATTTTCTGTTTTATTCTCACGAAAACGTGTGAAAAATCGATTTTTTAAGATTTCGGCCTTAGTATGCATTTTACGACAAAAGTGTATACAATCAAATTTATAGGAAATTAAAAGATCTACAACTTTTATAACGAACATTTTTCTCTACAGAGTCTAGATTAGCGTGAAAGAGTGATTTTCCATATTTTTAAGCCAAACTGAGGTTGATTTTCATTTTGCGTCTTTCACTCATGAATAAAATAAGGTTATGTTTTTTGAGGTTAGTTTTTGTCTATTTCTAATGTTTTATTACTAATGTTAAATTTTATTGTTAATTATTTGCATTGGCAAGAGAAAGTTATGTGAGTGTTTCACACCAGATTTTTATTTTTACTTTTGGAACAGTTCTCGCTCGAATGGACCTTGAATAGGATCTTTGATTGGATGACTGTTAAGTACTTCATCCAAGTATTTACCAATACAAAAAAGTATCATCTTATCTTCTAGTTTTTTTAAAGAGGATACAAATAAATATAAATATAATAATGTCAGCATGTTTATTACAGTAACCACATAATGTACTGCCAAATAAGATTCGAAGATAAAATACATTTGTTATTCAAACCGTGTTAAATGAATACGTGACTTCAGGTGTGATTTTTATCTCTTGACATAAAATCTAAAGGAATATTCAGGACAATAAATTTATTTTTTATTGTTTAGTAGCTAGTTTATGAGCATTACTGGTACGTGAATAAGTTTTCATATTGTAGAAATGTAAACAAATTAGTGTTATTCGTTGTTAACGAAATTATATTTGTTTATGCACATGTTATTAAAATATGCATAAGAAGTATCAACCGTTGAAACTTTGTTTCATTTGTCTTAGATAATATTTAAAATTTAGTCAGGTTCCATGATTAAACAAATTTCTATCTCAGTTTCTTAGTAACAATTTTACCTGTCAACTTTCTTTATGTCTGTTAGCGTCATGTACAGTAGCAAAAATTTCCTATACCTTTCTTATTCTTTACCCAAACATTTGACTTCATATTTTTCTAAGTTATAAACAAATTTTATTAACTAGAAACTACGTTCACGCTTAAAAATCTGTCTAGCGTTTAATTTTAAAGATTATATATTTATAGCAAACCGTCAAAATTGTCCCGGTAGTTTTCCAGATTTTCACCATTTTGGAGTGAGTAATAAATAACAAATTTTATATTAAAAATTCGGTGTGAAACACTCACACGACTTTCTCTTGTCAATGCAAATAATGAACAATATTACCAAATATTAGTAATAAAACATTAAACATAAATAAAAAAACTAACCTCAAAAACATAACCTTTTTTTAATCACGAATAGTAAATGATGCAAAATGAAAATCAACCTTAGCTTGGCTTAAAAATACGGAAAATCACTCTGTCACGCTAAACTAGGCTCTTTAGAGAAAAATGGTTTAAATAAAAGTTGTAGATCGTTTAATTTTTCTATAAATTTTATTATATACACTTTTGTCGTAAAATCGATCCTAAAGCTGAAATCTTTAAAAAAAAATTGATTTTTTTACACATTTTCGTGAAAAAAAACAGAAAATCGCTGATCAGCTAAACTAAGCGTTATACAAAAATGTGTTCGAAATAAAAGTTGTAGGATTTTAAATTCTCTTTAACTTTTATTGTATACATTTTGCGCTAAAATGCATATTAAAGCCGCAACCTTAAAAAAAAACATTTTTTACCATCTAATTCTTGACAGGCTTCATTTCTTAACAGGTAATTTTTGGACAGGCTTTACAGACTGTCCAAGAATTTCAGCAGACATAAAGCCTACCCTATCTTGTAAAGCATAAAATATTTAGTAAATGAAGCGATTTTTAAAAAAATTGTAGGAGCCGTTTTTGAGAAAATCGCAAAAAAGTGAAAAATGACACGAATAAACTTCTGGTTGACCGATTTCGATGAAAATGTTCGTGTCGGGTCCGGTAGTAGTATCTAACTTAAGTTTCAAGTTTCAAGTTCATACGATGTCCGTTCTTGAGATATTCTGTTCACACACTTGCGCGCGCACGCACATACAGACACATACGCACAGAACAATTTGCTAAAACCATATTTTTTTGGGTTCAGGAAGTCTGAAAACGTATACACCCGGTAAAAACTCGATTTCGAAAAATCGACATGAAAACAATACTTTCCTTCCTATATACTCATATAGACAATAGAAAGTAAAAATTTCTTTCTTTAGAGACTTTTGCTACACAAACATTCAACCCGTTTCCGAACTAACCGTGTCCGAATTGTTTACCTCCGCCAGGCCACGCATACAGCAGCTACATTACACAGGCTGATTCTAAATTACGGTAAAATAATTTAGTACATGATTGTAGAGCTAAAAATAAGAAAAGAAGTTTATATAAACATATGTCCGCAAACGCTTCATAAGCGAGTTAAAGCTAGCGAAAAATTTCGCCCCGATTTCAGTTCCATTGGTGAAATACAGTGATACTGAATTTTTTGGGGCTCTTTTTTGTGACAATATGGTAAATTTATATGGAAAATCGCCTAAAAAAATCGAATAAAACCAGTCTGGAAGCTATAGTGTTAGTAGCGACGGGAAATAAAGTTATTTTTTGCTAAAGGTCCTCCGGGCCAGCCCAGTGAGTCAGCTGGTAGAAAGGCGCTATAATTTGTAAAGTAACACCGGTTGGGCAAGCGAATTTGTATGGTGACCATCTGACAGCCATCCATGAACAAACTCTACTGAAGGTCCCTGTTCAAACTCATGCCTTATTCACGTTAAATAATACAGCAAAAAGCAGCGATCAAATTGGGTAGTTGTCAATAATGTACATTTCCCAATAACAAATAAAAGCTAAAAAAAAAAAAAATTTTGCTAAACAGTTACTGAAAATTAAAAAACAGCCTGCTCGATAGCAGGATTCTATAACCTGTCATTAAAATAACACTTATCGTCCAGCCTACAATACAATGAAGTAGAGTAATAGGTAATAGCGACACATGCGGAGAAGAAGTGAACTAAATTATTCACTAACAGGTAAATTATTCACCAACTACCCCTAGAGCGAACTATCAAGCTTAGTGATCGAAGCCAGAAAACCACAGCCACTAAAAATCCGTCACCATAACCGAGCACTAGCTAGCCACGCCAGTGGGCACCTCGGTTCCCCTAGAACTCATGTCATATCATCAAGTATGCCGTATTAGTATGGGGTAATTCATCACAGGGTAACATGGAAAGAGTTTTTAAAATACAGAAAAAAGCTGTTAGGTATATGATGGGAGTCAACCACCTTACCTCATGCAGATCACTTTTTAAAGAGCTGCAATTGCTCACAGTTCCTTCTTTGTACATTTTTGAAGTGATAATGTCGTAGAGAAAAATACCTTTTACAGAATTTAGATGTTCACAACCACTACACAAGAAACAGAATCGATTATTATGTTGCTAATCACAACACTAAATTGTTTGAACAAAAACCAACTTATGCAGGTAGAAAATACATCAATAAATTGCCAGAAGGTTTAATAAGTTGTGACAATTTAAGTCATTTTACAAAAAAAAAGGTAAAACAATATTTGATTGATGAAACATTTTACAGTGTGCACGAATTCCTTTCTAAATAGTTTTGACTGAAAAGTATTTAACTTCTAATTAAACAAATATTGTGTACTATTTGATACAAAGGGGTTCATGACAAGCCTACTGAGTTAAGCAGTAGCAGGGAAAAATTATTGGTAAGTGATGAATTTATCATTTTTTTTATTTTTTTATTTTTAATTTTGTGTGATATTTGTTTCAATGGGGTTCATGACAAACCTACTGAAGTAAACAGTAACAAAAACAATTTTTTGGTGGTAAGTGATGAATTTATCATTGGTGATAAATTTCCAGTTTATCAGTTTTATCTTGACATGTCCTACACTCCCTTTTGGAGGCTCCTGGATGCAAGAAAAAAAAATGTCGACAAGGCTCCCCTCGTTACATTTGATAAGTAACCGCTGCAGACTCAAATTCAAATTCCGATTTAAAAGGCTATTATGCTTAAGTCAGAAAAAGGTTATTAAATATTCAAGAGAATAAGGAATATTCAATATTTTGTTAAGTTAATAACATAATCTACGACACACAATGTATATATATATAACAATAAAAATACAACAGAAAAATCTAAAATATCTCCCTGTACATCAGTTCGGGTATTTTCCTTAAATAATGGCATAAAATTAAATTACACAACACAATGTGGGTTAATGATACAGAACAAAATAACAATAATGTTTTCCACAAATGAGAATTAACGAACTGGAAAATTATTTTACTTTTTCTGTTATTAAGATAAATTACCACATAAAAAAATTTCAGATTAACTTAAAACACAATGTGAGATAAAAAGAATAATTTAGAAAATATCTAATGAAGATTGATTCAAGCAAGTATGATTTTCTTAATTCTTATATGATTAATTTTAATTAAGAGTTTATTTTTTAAGAACCGAGATTGCCTTGTTTGAGCCAAAAATTAATTTTAATTTTTTAAACGACAACCGTAATCTAATAAAACTTTCGTGTAGACATAATTGATAGAATTGATTAAAAATAAAAGAAAATACAAGTATGACTTTTTGGATTTAACTTTCTTCTTTGAATATCAAAAATTACTTCTATGAATCTGAATGACTGAAAAGCAGGAGAATAAAAGTTAACGCGTATAACTTTATTTTTTGCCGATTTAGGGTACGATATTGCACACTGTATCCATAACAGGCAGGTGGAGTGTTAAAATTATTTGCACTTGATCTGCTAGTACCAGGGCTACAAAAAAAGTACTGTTTTATCACATGGTCAGCCAATTATACGTCCGAAGCACTTAAAAATAGAAGAGGTAGAGCTGTAAAAGACACCAGTCAGAGTTATCTCCTCTGAGAGTAATGAATTTCACTATACAGCCAGACCCTATGGTGAATGAAGTGAAGGTGTCATTTGCAAGGTAGAAAGTAGAGGCTTTTCAGAGGGTGTGGCATGCTGATAAGCATACTTTTACTCTCAGAACATCTCACACCTCGTTTTACTTAGAAAACCTCTAGAGGTTTAAAAAAGCCTTTCGGCTGATGACCTAAACAATATAATTGCACACTGAGTAGCACAATTTACGTATGTGATGTAGTTGTTTAGGTCATCAGCCGAAAAACTGGTTAGAACCTCTAGAGGCTTTATTAAGTAAAATGAGGAGTGAGATGGTCTTAGAGGAAAAGTATGCTTATCAGCAATCCAGGCTTTCTAAAAAGCATCTACTTTCCACCCTGCAAATGACACCATCATTTTATTCACAGGTTTGGCTGCATAATGAAATTCATTACTCTCAGAGGAGAAAACTCTGACTAGTATCTTTTACTCTTCTACCTCTTTTGTTCTTAAATACTTCAGTCATATAATTGGCTGACCATGTGATAAGAAACAGAATCATTTTTTGTAGCCCTGGAACAAGCAGATTGAGTGCAATTAATTTAACACTCCACTCCTGAAAAGCAGATATTTTTTACCATGCAAATGACATCTTCACTTCATTCACCACAGGGTCTGGCTGTATAATGAAATTCATTACTCTCAGAGGAGATAACTGTGATTAGTGTCTTTTACACCTCTATCTCTTCTGTATTTAAATACTTCATTCATGTAATTGGTTGACCATGTGATAAAAAAACTATTTTTAGTAGCCTTGGAACTAACAGATAGCGTGCAAATCATTTTAGTATTTATAGAAAAATTTAGCTTTACCGGAATTTTTCAATACATAATATTGTATAATATCAATAAATAAACTACAATGAATATGAATACGAAACGAATCGAGCCAAAGAATTATGTTAATAGTTCTTGTCATAATAAAACCGAACTGTCATTTTAGCAAACAACACGTAAATATTTATGTTGTTCATGATTCAAATGTCCTTAATTTTTTATATGTAAGTACGGTAAACACCAAAAATGTATGCATGTTTTACAATATTTAAAGTAATCAAATATTTATATGTATTGCTTTCACTTAATGAATTGAAAGGAAACCGACTTGTGTATCATAAGCACGACACGTGTATTTACTTAAAACGCGTGGGAAACAAACACGTGATCGTGACCCGGTGACAGTGGCGGCATCAATACTTATAATCGTCAAAAGCATGAACCTTAACTACCAATCCGTGTATGTTGAGCTTGTATTACCACCTTATCACCTTAATTCATGACACGCTTTATCCTTCTTTGTTTATTCCTTCTCTCTTATACTACTGGAGTCTTCTTCATTTACTAATAAAACTGCGTTAAATATTTCTTTGCCTTTTAATAATATCATAAAATGTAACGCGGGTGGTCTTAGACGAGAATGACCTTGACTATTTTTTTCTTAGAGTAGATACTCGGTTTGTTTAATGACTATCTATTTAAGTTCTAAAGATAAATTTCAGTCAAAAAAGCGACAAGTGTATAGCTTATGAGTTTTAACATAATTATTGTAGAAATTGTTTTACCATTATTTGATTAATAAGTTGTAAAGAACACATTTTGGTTTAAGGGGAGACTGTACTTTGTATCCCGCCAACGTTAATTTGCAATTTTTAGGTACATTTTTCATAGAATTGGTAAATTATAGGGATATGAAACTTTACACACTATACGTGTCGGGTTTCTTCTCGAGCTACTGTCATTTTTCAATTTATTTTTTGAACCATACAACTTTTTTTTTAAATTACGAATAACATAAACTTTTTACAAATTGTTTTTCACGTGTTTCGCGTATTTGGTGCACCTGAGGAAGTCATAAAAGCTTCGGTGTATCTGGCTATACAAGATAATTAACTGGTAAAAATTTCAGCCTGGTAGGTTTATTGGTTTCTGAAAAAATGTACCTTGGTGTTAAAAATCTAAATTTACAGGAAAAGGTAAGAAACAAGAAGGCACAAATCAAAAACAATAATGTACACCAACAAGTAAATTTCCCATCAACAGTTGTTTAGAAAGCTGAACCAACAGCTGAGAATATTAAAAACCGTGATGCAGATATTTTAAAAACTAAAATTCTCTTTGCACTAAAACGAGTAGTATAAAATTATGAAAAAATATTCGTTCTTCGTAACATGATAATTTTTCTGTGTAAACCTGATGAAAACTTAATTTTTCATAAAAAAAAATATTTTTTTGATGTAATCAAATGTTTTTCTGGTAGATCTAGGCCTAAACTATAGAAAAACATAAAGAACCGAAAATCGAAATTTTGAGTAAAAAAACCATCGTGCAATCCTCCCCTTAATGTTGCTTTTCTTTTTCATTCAAAAATTATTTTCATCAAAATTTATAATAACCTACTAACTTATTTACAAGATCTTCCATTATACTATTTTTGAAAATACAGTAAAACCTCTATAATCCGGAATTCGGGGAAATCCAAACATAGTTTTGACGAATTAAAGTTTGAAAAGCATACGAAAAATGATAAACTTATTAATTGTATGATAAATTTTTAAATAGGACTACAAAAAATAGTTCTGCTTCTTATCACATGGTCACGAATTAAATGACTGAATCATTTAAGAACAGAAGAGGTAGAGGTGTAAAAGACACAAGTCAGTATGATTAGCTCTGACAGTAACGAATTTAATTATATTGTGATGAATGAAATGAAGGTATAATTTCCAGATTGGCAAATATGTGCTTTTCAGAGGGCCTTGCATGTTGATAAGCATACTTTTAAAATAAGGAAGGCAATAGTACACCACCTTACTCCTCGTTTACTTAATATAACATCTAAATGTTAAAACAATCCTTTCTGCTGATGACCTAAACAACAACAACTTACTTTTTTATCAAATAATATGTTATATTTATCTTCTTTATCATAATTTTAATTCCTTAATCGTTTTTCAGATTCGTCCAAAATTTATTCCACGTACTTTAACATTCTCTTGCCTATATGAATATATAGGAAGGAATGTATTGTTGTCGATTTTCCGAAATCGAGTTTTCACCGGATCTACACGTTTTCAGACCCTTTGAACAAAAAAACATGTTTTTAGCAATTGGTCTGTGTGTGTGTTTGTTTTTTCAGTGTGTGTGTGTGTGTCTGTGTGTGCGCGCGCGCGTGTGTGTGTGAAAAGAATATCTCAAGAACAGCACATCGTACTAAGTTGAAACTTGAAACTTAAGTTAGATATACCACTAGATGATCCGACACGAACATTTTTATCAACATCGGTCAACCGGAAGTAGTAGTTTATTCGTGTAATTTTTCACTTTTTTGCGATTTTCTCAAAAACGGCTCCTACGATTTTTTAAAAATATCACCTCATTTACTAAATTTTTTACACTCTACAAGATAAAGTAGGCGCCATGTATCCTGAAGTTCTTCAAAAGGCTGTTTTCTCGTAAAAAAATTGTTTTTTCTAAGATTGCGCCTTTAATATGAATTTTAGAGCAAAAATGTATGTAATAAAGTGTAGAGAATTTAAAATGCTACAACGTTTGTTTAAAACATTTTTTGTATAACGCTTAGTTTAGCGGTAATTAGCGATTTTCTGTTTTTTTCTCACGTTAAAAAAAATCGATTTTTTTAAATATTTCAGTCTTTGTATGCATTTTACGACAAAAGTGTATACATAAAATTTATAGGATATTAAAAGATGTACAACTTTTATTTAGAGCATTTTGCTCTACAGAGCCTAGTTTAGCGTAAAAGAGTGATTTTCTGTATTTTTAAGCCAAACTGAGGTTGATTTTCATTTTGCGTCTTTCACTCATGATTAAAATTAGGTTATGTATATATTGAAGTTAGTTTTGTTTATTTCTAATGTTTTATTACTAATGTTAGGTTATATTGGTCATTATTTGCATTGGCAAGAGAAAGTCGTGTGAGTGTTTCACACCAGGTTTTTTTATTTATAATAAAAAAATGCTAGGGAAATATATATATTATAAATTCATAGAAAAATTTCTTTGATAGAATTTGAAATACTCTAACAACGGAGATAAAAGAAATATTTAAAAGAGATTTTTGAAAAGAAAACTGTAGATTTTAGAACAATAGTTACTATTCATTAAAGTGATTAAATAAACAAGAAGAATATCTAGTCCGATCTGTTTATTATAAAGTTAACATGTGGTAACATGTGTAACAGACCCGAAATGATTTGTGCGCGGGCAATTAGGTTTTATTGCAAGCGTGATAAATATATAATAAAATAAAATAGAAATAGTGACAAAGAATGAAAGGATTCTCTTTCTATTTCTGAATTTATTACTAAGGATCATCTTTTTCTGTTCATGCACTTGCTCTGAAGCACTTTGTACAGGCTTACTATGTAGCTTTAATCTTAGCTTTTGCATTTCATAATAAATTTTATTATGTAACATTCCTCTTAACATTATAGTAGCACAATTTTCCCAACCCGTTTACTTTAAAATGCTTAAGTAAACTTGAAGGATATAAATATTTATACACGATAAACTTAACTGTGTCATTCATTTAAATAACACACAAGTCAAAACAAGATTTCATTATATCAAAATAAATTTTTACAATTTTATGTACGTGCGTAATCAATCCTTGATCCTCCATAAGAAAATGGGCCCGAAGATAGCAGACGAACAATATAGGTTACTAGGTCGAGAAGAACTGTACAAGGAAAATGAACGATTAATGGAAACTATTAGAAAAAAAAACAAAAATAAAATTCTACGGACAGCTGTATGGAATGGATAACAAACGGTTGACAAAACTAATGTTTAACACACTAAACAATGAACCAAAGGTGTCCGATAAATGGTTTAACCCTTTAAGTACCAACATCCGGAAAACAGGACGTCGATATATTTTACGTAGTGATAACACCCGGTTTACCAGATGTCTATAAGTTATGCATAAAGTCCCAACGTCCGGATAACCGAACATTTACAAAAAAAAAACTTTTAAACAAAAATTAATGGAATAATGTATTTTGAAACCGCCTCTGTGGCGTAGTGTCTATCACGCTAGCCTGCAAAGCGAAGGTCCCGGGTTCGACTCCTGGCTAGGGTCTGTAAATTTTAACACGTTAAAACCACCGTTAAGGTACCAAAACCCACAGTAGTTGCTAATGACCAAGATATCGATGCGACTTTAAATAAACTAAAATAAACTATTTTGAATATTTTTAGTGTTAAAACGATTTCTTTTTTTTACGAACATAATACAAATTAATTTTTAACAGGAAATTTTATTTTTCTGTTACGTTAAAAGTTTGGTTGGCAATGGCAAACTTACGCCTACAAGTTTTGAAATAAGGGCTGGCACTTGTTGTTCCCTTATTCGAATTAAATGGCTTTAGATCAAACTTTGAAATATTGTTTCGGCACTGAACGGGTTAAAGAAGTCAGAGAGAATATTGAGAAACGGGAATAAGCCGAGAAAACTTAATAAACCGAATTAAATTCAGATGTCATTTCAACATAATCATCATAATCATCACATTTAATGTCTGTAACATTTTTAAAGTTGTAAATTAATTATTAAGGATTTTATTCATTAGCGTCAGTAGTAGTTTAGTGTAAAAATTGGTGGTTTTATTAATTACAAATTTCCATTCACCAATTGGAAATCGAAACCGGGATGTTCCGGTTTATAGTCTATCACTCTACTAGTACATTATGTTCATAGTAGAGATAGATTTGTTAAGTAATCAAAACAACCTGAAGTAACTATTAAATTAATAATAATACTTGCTACTGAACAGTAACGTTTTCTTTTTTGATGTGAAGGTAATTATTACAGGTTTTTGTTTATGGTAAGGTCATGCAGTGTACTGTATTTAGCATATTACTCCTACATAGTAAAGGCCTACACAAGTTACCGCCCGTCAACCACAAATTTATGAACCCCTATCTACGTATCTGAATACATAATTTATTCAAGTGTTTCCTCGTGAAAGCACTTTTAGTTTTCTACTGTTCAGTAAAACAAAGCATACTGAGAGGTTATAAATGTATTTATGTAAAAGTTTACCGTTAATTTCAAAATCTTTCGTAATATTTTTAGTCCAATGTTTACTTGTTATTACCAAAGTTTCCAATTTGTTTATAGATTTTCTAGGTCAAAGCCAAAAATACTTCAGTATTAATAAAAAAATTAAGCTTAATAAATTTGATTGCAAAATTTAAGCTTAAACCAAACTTCTTCTTCTTCTTCTTTGGCCTCGCCTCTTCCCGTTACGCGGGGTCGGCTTTCCCAATCAGAGAGCTCCACCTGTCACGCTCCTGTGCGTCCTCCTCGGATAAGCCCAACATTTTCATGTCTCTTTGGACATTCGTCATCCACGTGGTAAGGGGTCTACCCTTCCTCTCTTCCCTGTAGCCATGGAAAGGCACCTCTTCACGACATGATCATCCGTTCTCCTGAGCACATGACCATACCATCTCATCCTGGACTCTCGCACCTTTTCTGCTATATTAGCAACTTTGAAGGTTCCCCTTATATGCTCATTCCGCACCTTATCCTTCAATGTGACTCCTCCCGCCCATCGCAGCATGCGCATCTCTGTAGTGTGGAGTTTCTGTTCATGCACTCTCTTAAGTGCCCAAGCTTCGCTGCCATAGACAAGTGCTGGTCTAACTGCCGCTCTGTAGACTCTTCCCTTTATTTTTATGGGCACTTTTGGGTCACACAGAACCCCAGTCAGCATACGCCACTTGTTCCAGCCCGATGTTATTTTATGCACTATTTCAGCCTCCATGGATCCTTAAGAATCAAAACCATTACCTGACCAAATAGAGTTAACATCACCTGCACGCACAAAATTAATGTAACTGAAAACCGGTCCCGTAACGACAATATTTCGAACAGCCTGACACTTTCCATTCAAAATTCAGATATTGACTGGTCCACTTAAAAGGCGCTAACGGTTTACATACCTGCGGTACGATAGTTAACCCTTCCAGTGCCGAAAAAGTACTTAAAAGTTCGATCTAAAGCCATTCAATTTGAATAAGGGTGTACAAAAAGTGTCAGCCCTTATTTTGAAAACTTACAGGCGTAAGTCTGCCATTGCCAACCAAAACATGAACGTTACAGAAAAATAAAATTTCCCGTTAAAAATTAATTTTTATTATGTTCATAAAAAAAAGAAATCGATGTAACACTAAAAATATTTAAAATAGTTTTTTTTTAGTTTATTTAAAGTCGCATCGACAGCTTGGTCATTAGCAACTACTGTGGGTTTTGGTACTTAAACGGTAGTTTTAACGTGTTAAAATTTCCAGACCCTAGCAGGGAATCGAACCCGGAATCTTTCACTTTGTAGGCTAGCGTGCTAGTCACTACGCCACGGAGGCGGTTTCAAAATACATTAATCCATTATTTTTTGTTTAAAAGGTTTTTGCACATGTTTATCTGGACGTTGGCACTTTATGCATAACTTACGGACGTCCGGTAAACCGGATGTAACATTACGTAAAATATATTGACATCCGGTTTTCCGGACGCTGGTACTGAGAGGGTTAATCTAGACGCATCGAACAATTAGATGAGATCTCTCTAACAGTTACGACGCTATTCTGGAACCCCGTAGAAGAAATCAATCTAAAAACAAACATTTCTACTATTTTCGATTTCTTAGAATTCCTATTTAAAATATCTTATTCATCGTATTCTACTACCCTTTCTTTAAAAGTTAAAGATAATTAAAAAGATAATAAAAAATTATATCAACCATTTCCAGAATTATGTTAAAATATGTAAATTAATTTCTTAACAAGAAATTTTAATCTTCAATTAAGTCAACCCACCGGGTTGGTCTAGAGGTAAAGTCGTCACCAAAATCACCTGGTTCAAGTCCTAGTAAAGGTAGTTACTTTTATACGGATTCGAATGCTAGACGGTGGTTACCGGTGTACTTTGATGGTTGGGGTTCAATTAACCATACTCTCTCAGGAATGGTCGACCTGAGTCTGTATAAGACTACACCTAATTTACACGTCATACATATTATCCTCATCTTATTGAGTCATGGGGTTGCTTATTGTTCCGAATTGAACAGATTGTAACGTACATAAGGGATTAAAACAAAAATAACACAAATTACCATATTGAGTTAAAACTTTTAACGTCACACAATACAAATTTTAAGATCTTGATCTGAGATGTTATTCCAATTAAAAAATGCTAGCAAACAAGAATCATTGTTGAAACACACACTCCATAATAAGAATAATTAGATCTTAACAAAAGCGTGCGTGTTAAAAACATTACTCTGGCCATACAATAAAGTAAACAGATGATATATCATGTACTAACATTTAGTTACCACTATTTACTGCTCTAATTCCATGAAGTTACAGTAGACTAAACATTAGTATCAAGACACTCTTACACGTAACACATCTAATCTGTTACTTATATCTTATCTTAATAATGTCACTCAATTCAAAATGTCACGCAGTCACTAAAACCTTAAAGAATTCTAAGTAAGCAAATAAGGAGAATTAATATTGTCTATAAATTCCTTGTTATATTTAAAAGGAAATATTATACAATTTTTCAAAACCATTACTTTTTCAACATTGAAGGTTATCTTTAAAAAATTTTGGTGTAAAATACTCGCACAACTTTCTGTTACCAATGCAAATAATGAACAATAAAACCTAATATTAGTAATAAAACATCAGAAATAAACAAAAAACTAACCTCAAAAACATAACCTTAATCAAGAGTGAATGATGCAAAATGAAAATCAACCTCAGTTTGGCTTAAAAATGCGGAAAATCATTCTTTCACGCTAAACTAGGCTCTGTAGAGAAAGATTCTCTAAATAACAGCTGTAGATCTTTTAATTCCCTATAAATATGATTATATACGCTTTTGTCGTAAAAATGCATACTAAAGCTGAAATCTTAAAAAAAATCGAGGTTTTTTTACACATTTTTGTGAAAAAAACAACAAAAAAATCGGTAATTACCGCTGAAATAAGCGTTAAACAAAGAAATGTTTAAAATAAAATTTGTAGATTAAATTGTCTACAACTTTTATTTTATACACTTTTGCCCTAAAATGCGTTTTAAGGCCGCAATCTTAAAAAAAACATTTTTTTCTACGAGAGCACAACGTCCCCAAGAATTTCAGCAGATATAGCGCCTACCCTATCTTATAGAGCATAAAAAATGTAATAAATGAGGAATTTTTAAAAAAATCGTAAGAGGCGTTTTTGAGAAAATCGCAAAAAGTGAAAAATTACACGAATAAACTACTACTTCCGGTTGGCCGATTTTGATGAAAATGTTCGTGTTTGGTTCTCTAGTGGTATATCTAACTTAAGTTTTAAGTTTCAACTTCGTATGATGTTCCGTTCTTGAGATATTTAGTTCACACACCCAGACTAATTGCTAAAAACATGTTTTTTGGGGTAAAGGGGGGTCTGAAAACGTGTAATTTGGTGAAAACTCGATTTAAAAAATTGACATGAAAACAACACTTTCCTTCCTATGTATTCATATAAGAAAGAGAAATAAAAAGCTACGTACTACCAGTTGACCAACGGGAGGTTAAATGAAAGTTAAAGAAAATTACAACAGAACTTTTAACGACACCGTGCACCAAACCTTGATTAGTTTTTAATCATATTTCAGAACTTTAACTTAGTTCATAAAAATGGATTTCCATAATTTTATAGTATTTTTAATGGTCTACTATAAATAACTCAATTTGCTACGCTTCTTATGAGTAAATTATAACCAATCGTAAACAAACTAATCATGTAATATCCGAACAAGAATACTATTAACAAAAAGTCACGAATTCACAATGAATATAGAAAATAATTATTTTGGTATTTCTAAAAGTTTCAATAAAACTCGAATATTAAGGAGTGTATATATTGAAGATAATTAATTAAACAATAAAAATAATAACCTTTATAATATATTAAATAATTTGTATTAATGTATAAAATAATTAATGGCCAAAAGGTATGATTAATTTATTTTGTTTTTTGCTAAAACAGTACACCTACGCATACAAATAAAAAAGGTGTAAATGATGACACTAATTATGAGTAATTTGAGAATCTAAAAACTTAAATAAAACGCCTTTGGTTACCAAATTAACGTACCGAAAAGGAAAAATCCAACTGTTTTTTATTGTAAAATGAAATCCCATATTAAAATGTGAATAATAAATGGGACATAATTGAAGTTATTTCGTTTTATTTACCAGTATATACTGGATGTCCCAAAAGTCTCGAGTACGGCAAAATATTTCGCTAACATGTAATATTATTCTTCAAAACACAATATAATCTTGTAGTTTAGGTCATCAGCCGAAAGGCTGGTTTGAACCTCTAGAGGTTTTAATAAGTAAAACGAGGAGTGAGGTGGTTTACCATGCCTTCTTCACTGAGTACAAAAAAAATCTATGCTTATCAGCATGCCAGGCCTTCCGAAAAGCATCTACTCTGTACCCTGCAAATGACAACTTCACTTCATTCACCACAGGGTCTGGCTGTAAAATGAAATTCATTACTTTCAGAGGAGATAACTCTGACTAGTGTCTTTTACACCTCTACCTCTTCCGTTCTTAAATTGTTCAGTCACATAAATGACTGACCATATGATAAGAAACAGAACTATTTTTGTAGCCCTGGAACTAGCAGATCGAGTGCAAATAATTTTAACACTCCACCTGCCTGTTACGGGCGTTATGTAATCTTATGAATGCAAATAGAATCTACTAAATTCATGTTAGTTCATTTTTCCGCCATCTTGAATGCAATTTTTTTTTAAATACGAAAGTGGGTGTGACACATCATTTGCATGTAAAATTTTGGGAAAGCTTCACTGGTAAAACCGTTTTTAAATAAATCTTTCCGTTTTGAAGTTACAGCCCGTCAAACTCGGAAACACAGTGAAAATGGCATGTCTTAGATGTTAGTATCATCTTCCTTAATTGTCTCCAAAATTTAGTTTACTGATAAATTTAAATAAATCAGTGAAAATCTTTATTACACTTACTTTTTAACGCTTGTACTAAAATTTAAATAAGGTAAAACAATCGACAAACAAGCCATTGCCTATCTATTGTGTTACAGGTGACTTCAAATAATTAAACATCGTAATCCATCGAAAACATTACAAGAAGTGAATTAAACATTGAAAAAAAATTTGGTGTAAAACACTCACACGACTTTCTCTTGCCAATGAAAATATGAATAGTATTACCTAACATTAGTAATAAAATATTAGAAATAAACAAAACACTAATCTCGAAAATATAACCTTATTTTAATCATGAGTGAAAGACGCAAAATGAAAATCAACCTCAGTTTGGCTTCAAAATACGGAAAATCACTCTTTCACACTAAATTAGGCTCTGTAGATAAAAATGCTTAAATAAAAGTTATAGATATTTTAATTTTCTATAGATTTTATTACATAGCCTACACTTTTGTCGTAAAATATGCGTAGACTACTAAGGCTGAAATCTTAAAAAAGTCGATTTTTTTACAAATTTTCGCGAAAAAAACATAAAATCGCTAATTACCGCTTAACCAAGCGTTATACAAAAAAATGTTTGAATTAAATGTTGTAGGATTTTAAATTCTCTACAACTTTTATTACATACATTTTTGCGCTAAAATGCATATTAAAGTCGCAATCTTAAAAAAAAATCCATGTTTTTTACGAAAAAACAACCTCTCCAAGAATTTAAGCAGACATGGTACCTACCCTATATCTTATAGAGCATAAAAAATGTAGATTTTTAAAAAAATCGTAGAAGCCGTTTTTGAGAAAATAGCAAAAGGTGAAAAATGACACGAATAAACTAATTTTACGAAAAATCATGTCGAATCATGTTTTCATGTCGAAAAATCGACATGAAAACAATACTTTTCTTCCAATATTTTTTTATAGGCAAGAGAAAGTAAAAAAAATTAGATGTATGTTTACTGAATTGGTTTTTCAATCAGCATATTGCTCCCCTGTGCCGGAGGCCATCAAGTTAGAGAAACAGAATTTGCATTCATACGATTATTTATTGTGTTTTGAAGAATAACATCACTTATTTGCGAAAAATTTTGCCACCTCGGAATTTTGGGACACCCAGTATAACAAAGTACATATAGTAGATGATGGTAAATGTACAGTTGCACCTAATATATAAATATGTAGATGTACACATACGTGCGCATGCGCGTGACTTATTACCGCCTATATTATTAACTATTACCCATATTAGTAAGTAATTTAAATGCGTTATTATTCCCCTATTAATTTACATAATGTTATACAATAAGTATTATATTCATATATACACTTGTCTTATGTATTAACCACCGCCATCGCAATATCAGCTTTAATTTTTAGATTTATTTTCAACTACTCTATTCTTTAATGTACTACAAAATTATATTAGCAATGTTTTTTAGCCGTGAGCATATACGGGTCATCATCAATGATCGTTTATATTGCAGTATATAATTTAAAAAAGGTGGATTCTAAATTTATATATAATTTTAGATATATATTAAAGGTATTATTTTCTATAATGGAAGGTATTATTGGTTTGCCATAAATTTCTCAATGACAGATTACAGTTTTATTATTATATCTTATTTTGATTTTTTTTAAATTTACATTTCTTTGTTGGTTAGATAATTTCGATTTTTATACCTCTTAGTGCCCATAACAGACAGATGGAGAGTTAAAATATTTGCACTCATTCTGTTAGTTCCAGGGATGCAAAAAAAATGTTTCTTATCACATGCTCAGCCAATTACATGACTTAAGTATTTAAGAACAGGACAGGTAGAGGTGTAAAATACACTAATCACAGTTAAAAAAGTAATGAAAGTAATGACTTTCATTATACAACAAAACCCTGTGGTGAATTAAGTGAAGATGTCATTTGCATGGTAGAAAATATCTGGTTTCAGATATAGAGTGTTAAATTAATTGCACTCGATTTGCTAGTTCTAGGGCTGCGAAAAATAGTTCTGTTTCTTATTACATGGTCAGCCAATTACACGACTAAAGTATTTAAGAATAAAAGAGGTAGAGGTGTAAAATACACTAATCACAGTCATCCTCTGAAAGTAATGAATTTCATTATACAAGGAAGACCCTATGTATTATGGTGAAATAAGTGAAGATATCATTTGCATGGTGGAAAAATCTGCTTTTCAGATGTGGAGTGTTAAATTAACTGCACTCAATCTGCTGGTTCTAGGGCTACGAATAATAGTTCTGTTTCTTATCACATGGTCAGCCAATTATACGACTAAAGTATTTAAAAACAGAAGAGGTAGAGGTGTAAAATACACTAATCACAGTTATCCTAAGAACGTAATGAATTTTATTATACAAGCAAGACTCTATATATTGTGGTGAATGAAGTGAAGATTTCATTTACATGACAGAAAATATCTGCTTTTCAGATGTGGAGTGTTAAATTAATTGCACTCGATCTGCTGGTTCTAAATCTAAAAAAAATAGTTCTGTTTCTTATCACATGGTCAGCCAATTAAATGACTGAATGATTTAAAAACAGAAGAGGTAGAGGTGTAAAATACACTAGTCAATAGCTACCTCTTCTGAAATTATATACATAATGATAATATACATAAATATATATATATTTTTGATTATACAAGATATTTTTATTTACAACTGTACAACTGTACAAACAAATTTTATAAAAAAAAAAGGATACAAATATCGACAAATTTTAAGACATTAAGGAGATCGCTGCCCATTGACAGTACTCCAACCGTAATCAATAAGTTCGTTTATTATTTACTTAATTTTATTTTGTTTTTCTTTAAATTTGACGTCTCATGATATCCCTACTACAGAGCCGTTTCAGTCTTCGTATTAGGGGCAGTTGGTAAATCTGGTGTGTCTAGGTCAACAATGAGTTGGTTCGGATTATTGTGTAATTTCGTTTTAAATCGTGTGTATGTGCGTAGGAAAACATCGTTGATGTATGGGACGTTTAAGTGTGTGTGTAGGGTATCGTTTGTTACGTAAAAGGGATCACTAGTTAGTTATCTGTCTTAACAGTTTGGACTGAAAGCGTTGTATATTATATTATAAGCGTAAATATATTAGATAAATTTTACTGTAGGTTATTTTTATCAAGGGTTAAAATTATAAGCAACGTAAATATACATTTAATTGTTTAATTTAATATGAACACATTGTCCATAACAGACAGGTGGAGTGTCAAATTAATTACACTCAATCTGTTAGTTGCAGGGCTAAAATAAATAGTTCTGTTTCTTATCAGATGGTCAGCCAATTAAATGACTGAATCATTTAAGAACAGAAGAGGTAGAGGTGTAAAAGACACTAATCAGAGTTATATCCTCTGAAAGTAATGGATTTCATTATACAGCCAGACCCTGTGGTGAATGAAGTGAAAGTGTCTTTTGCAGAGTGGAAAATATATGCTTTTCAGAGGGCCTGGCATGCTGATAAGTGTACTTTTCCACTCAGTGAGGAAGGCAATGGTAAACCACCTCACTCCTCGATTTACTTAGTAAAACCTCTACAGGTTCAAACCAGCCTTTCGGCTGATGACCTAAACAACAACACATTGTAATTTTGTAGACTTGGAAACAACTTTCAGTATTAGAAAAATAAGATTATATAGTTAAGACAATGATAAAACTAAAATAATAAAATATGAAAATATTTTATATCGATAAATCTTAAATTGTATTGCGAAAATATAACCTACAATTGTATAAAATATATAAGTACAAAAAATTATAAAGAAAAGTAATTAAAGAAATTTCTACAACAAGGTAATTTATTTCTTTTATATAATTGAGAAATATGTACATAAATCACTTACTATTTTAATGTAAATGTTTTCTAATACCAAAGGTCGGGTTAATTAAGGTATTGGTTCATAAGGTTAAAATTTATAATTATCTCATGTATATAAATATAATTTTATAATGAAACTATCTCTCATTACAGTTAACATTTGCACCTATGATTAATTAGAAGTAATAAGATTAAATATTATATTTAATATATTACGTTTTAATGCATCGTAAATTATTATTTAAGTAATTAAACATTATTTTTAATAACAGTTAATTAATTATCACTTAAATTATTGTACCTACTTAATTATAAATAAAAGAAAATTGTTTACATTTTTCAAAAAAGTCTTATTAGCAAAATTTGATAGGAAATATTCATACGACTTTTTGCTAATGTAAATAATTAAAAATAAAACCTATATTTAATCATTAAGTTCTATTTCCACGGTGCTAGTTTACTTTTAAATTTGAAATTTTTACTTTAAAATTAAAATTTTACGCATTTTAAGTTATCCTGAGCCATTAACGCGATTTTTTTAAAATTGTTTTTGATACACACGGTAAACATTTTTACCGGTTGTATTTATACAGTTGCAAAATATAATAAGTTTTTTTTTTTTTTTTTTTTTTTTTGAATAACTTAACTGTAAATCTACGATCTGCTCTCATAGAACAATGAGTAGATGTGTTGTAAGTATAAATCTTGAGTAAGTAATACCCCTTGGTATTACTCTATAAAATTTCCCATTTTGTTGAAGTGATCTTGCGATCGTAAAATAAATTACACAATCACATATTAAAATAAATAGTCTTAAATAAATCTTAAATAAATAGTCTAAAATTGCATAGTCTTCTGTGTGTTCCACTGTTGTCTAGGAGATTGATGGCTTCTGGATTCTGGTGATTTTCAAGTCTTGTTTGGTAACTGGTGCAAAATTTCTGTATAGCTTCGTGTACCGTGGGAGTGTTCGTGTCTCTGTGCAATATAGTGTTGGATATGTACCAAGGTGAGTCCATGATGTTTCGAAGAATTTTTGACTGAAACCGTTGAATTATTTCAATGTTACTGTGACTTGCTGTGCCCCAGAGTTGTATCCCATATGTCCACACAGGTTTAAGTACAGTTTTATAAATTAACAATTTGTTTTGTGCCGATAATTTGGATTTTCCATTAAGCATCCAATACAGCTGTTGGTATTTAAGATTTAACTGTTTTCGTTTGTTCCATATGTGAGTCCTCCATAAGTAAATCCATAATAAGTAAACAAAAAAATGTTAACGGAACATTTAAAAAGTATACAGATGTTATAAGGTTTCCTTTGACCAATAAGTAAAAGTAATACTGTAGTTCCGTTTTAACAATTTAGGGAAAATTGAAACATAAATTCTAAAATAGTTTTCTCGTTGTTTCGGTCATTAGCCGAAAGGCTCGTTTGAACCTCTACTAGAGGTTTTACTGAGTAAAACGAGGAGTGAGATGGTTTACAATGCCTTCCTCCCTGAATGGAAAAGTATGCTTATCAGCATGCCAGGCCCTCTGAAAAACATTTAATTTCCACCGTGTAAATGACACCTTCACTTAATTCACCAAAGGGTATGGCTGTATAATGAAATTCATTACTCTCACAAAAAACAGCTGTGATTTAAGTATGTAAAATGAAAGATGAAGCCTGTATTTGGAACCGCGTATCTCACAAAAAAAACATAAAAAATTCACGTACGGCTCGTTTGAAGACTTGGTTTTTTGTAACTTTATTAATCTAAATTACAGAACACGGATAAGTATCAGGCATTTTCTAACGATTTGGAAACAAAATATGTATCAGTTTTTTAGACATCATTTTTTAATCCATCGGGAACGAAAATAACAATATTTTTAAAACGCTTTAATTCCTTTACACTTTGTATTAAAAGGCTGAATCTTAGCCGAAATTAATAAGAAAACATGCAGGAACACACCTCTAAAACGCCATATTTTTCCTTTTAAAATTGACCGTGCTACTGAAACACGGAGTAAGTAAAAAATACGCTTAAAAAACGGGTAAATATTCTGTTTCCAAAACGCCAGAAAATGCCTTATACACTTTCGTGTTTCGTAATTCATACGAATATAATAACAAAGAACCACGCTTTAAAATAAGCTGTACCTGAAATGTTTAATTTTTATTTTCTTGGCGAGATACGCGGTTTCAAACACAGGGTTCACCTTTCATTTTACGTACTAGTATCTTTTACATCTTCTTTTTACATCAAAACATAACAGAATGCAACATTCTGAAATGTTTCGCGGGCGAAAATCTATCGACTCCGATAGATTATTCCGTGCGGTACTGAAGCGATACTGTGGCAAACTGGCGAATCTACGGCGGTAGAGTAAAAGGATTTCGCTGCTCTAGCCGTCTCAACCGATATCTCCGTAATATAAGGGGGTAAACATATTGTTTCGCCTGATGATCGCGTATTCAGATCGACAACTTTCTGCGGAACAAAAGCGAAACCGCTGTTACGGTTTCGCGGCGTCGGTGTGAAAACGGCGTTACTTTAAGAGGCGATAACACTACAATACAGTACTAGTAAAATATATAAAAATAATATTATATATAATTGTAGTTTCTTTTACACCTCTACCTCTTCTGTTCTTAAATGCTTTAGTCGTCATATGATTGGCTGACCATGTGATAAAACAGAACTATTTTTTGTAGCCATGGAACTAGGAGATCAAGTGCAAATAATTGAACTCTCCACCTGGCTTTGATGGGCAATGGGTTATGTTAACGTAACATTAAAAAAAGTATACAAACTAATTTTTAATAATTAATTTTTCTTTTGACGAATAAGAAAAAGTAATACTATAATTATGTTTATAGACTGAAAATTGAATTATAAAATTTAACATAGCATTGTTTTAGGTTAATAAGAAAATTTATTGTTTCTGATAAATTTAAATAATAGTAACTCAAGATTAAAAAAAATGTTTTTGTTAACTAAATGATTAAAAAGAATTATAATAATAATAACGGAAAATGATATACGAGTCGTATGTCGTCTTTGACCATGTGTGTTTATGATTTAAGTTATAATAATATTGAATATAGTCGGTAAAATATAAAAGCTTGTTTTACACGCTGTTATCCCACGTTTCTCTTTTATAACAAGATTAAGTATCTTTACCTTCAATATATCCCACAAACTATACACACCTCCGTATAAACCCTATATTAATTGTTATTAGTTTATCAATTTATTTTATAGGTTATGTCCAAAAAATACTACGCGTTTTTTTAATACTTTTCTCTTATTTGTTTTACATAAATTGAATTATCAAAGACAATTATTAACACAAATTAAATAATTAGATTTTTATCTGGTTTGTTGTAAACGTTGTAAAGCGTAATATCCCGGGTTAGATTCCCGATTAGAATTTAGACGATTAGTAACAACTATAAGTAACGTTTCCACGGAGTTTCAGCCGTCTTATCCGAAACTTAGTAAACAGAAAATATCGATGGGTTTTCAACCCTTTAACTGTAGAATATCGAAATCGTTTATATTTAACATTTATATTTAACTTAAAAGGAATACCTCTAATTTTCAGCTTTCTAGCTAAAGTGCAAGTAGGAGAATTACTGATGAATGAGTGAGTGAGAGCTTTCTCTCGTTCAAAATGCTTTTATGATGTGGTTTTGAACATGGATTAAAATAAAAACAGAAATGCTAAGTCAATATTGTTTGTTTATCAAATTTGTCATATGAAACAAATTTTTTTACATAACTAATAAATTTCAATACGTGCACCATAGATATATCATCAATACTTTTTGGATAAACAATGTTTTTGATGTATAACCAGAAGAAAAAATCTGGTGCGAAACACTCACACAACAATCTCTTGCCAATGAAAATAATTAACAATATAACCTAACATTAGTAATAAAACATAACAGGCAGGTGAAGTGTTAATTTATTATTTGCACTCTTATCAGCTAGTTTCAGAGCTTAAGAGCTAGACCCTGTGGTGAATGAAGTAAAGGTGTCATTTGCAGGGTATTGATACAAACATTTTAATAGTCAATTTTACAACGGTTTCTACAAAACAAATCAGTGATTTTTGTCTATTTTTTTTTTTGAAGATAGTGATTTTTCTACTGCGTCTTTTCGTATTTGAGCCAAAAAAGTAGTTTATGCAGTGGAATGTCATTCTCTGTTGCCCACTGAATACAAGTATTAAAACATTTTATTGGGTCTTTGTATTTTACGCTCTTCGCGTCTAATTCAATCTCATCATCACTGTAATCATATTCAACATTTTCATCGAACCCTTGTACTGTTTCAATAATGTCATCGTCGGTTATCAGTTGAAAACGTTCTTTTCAGTCAACATTAATCTAATTTTTAAGATATTCTTTTGTTCTAGAAAAGTATTTCTATATTTTATAGTACTTAAAATATCAATTTACCGAAGAGCAATGTGATAAAGACACGGCATCTTACTGTAAACTTCTTTTTTTGGGGAGTTCGGATTATCCTGTAGTTACTTTTATACGGATTTGAATAGGCCTACTAGACAATGGTTACCGGTGTACTTTGATAGTTAGGGGTTTTACAATCACTTAAGGTTAATAAAAAAAATAACATATATCCAATATTCAACAACAATCAAATAAAAAAATTCCAAATTTATTTTATAGTACAAAGTAAAACTTTATTTTTTCTGCAAACATGAAATATTAACAAAGAAATTGTATTTGAAGTAGTTTAAATCAGCAATTCTTTAAAAAATAGGCTACTTTAAAATCACTTCTCTCTAGTTTCATATTTAAAAACCTATTAAAATACTAGGTAAACAATTTAAAATGGTGTTACAGTGGTCAAGAAAATACGATCCTTACTAAAACCTTTTTTTAGGAGTTCAGATTACCCGGTATTGCGGATTACCTGGGGTTCTAATTATTCAGGTTATCATGTATTGATGACTACGACGTAGTATATGATATTTTTACAAATTTACTCTAGTTTATATAAATTTATTTAATTACGTGTAGTTTATTTTATGTAAACATCCATTAAAAAGTGTAGTTGGCGCCTTAACTTTTGCTTTTATTGTACAATAACGTAGTTTTGTTATTGATCCCACGTTACTCTAAATTAAATGAAACATTTAATTCTGTGCAATTTTATTATATAGTTCAATTCAAAGTACGTCAAAATTCATTGTCAGTATTTCTAAGAATCCATTCTTAAATTCAGTTATAAATATAATTAAATTCTAAGAAATTATAATATTTTAAGACAATTTATTTAAGACAGCTATTAAAAAATAGTAACATTAAAATGACAATAGTTCTAAATAGTTAATAGTTAGTGCTAAAACTCTTATAATAATACCTGTACGAAAATACGACTTTTATCTACACTAAACTATTAAAGCTACAAGTTGCACTTTTACAAACACCAACTGCACACAATTTATAAGAAACATTTTACAAAATCTCAATTGCCCGATACAATTAACAATCAAAGCAATTTTTCGTGAAGTATCAAAGATCAAAAACAGAACGAAAATTAGAAATGCCTTTGATGTTATTTGTCATTTGTTTATTGAAGTAGATAAGTTATGTTTAGTTCGATCCCTGAATAAATGAATTATTTCCAATAATAAAATTCGCGTACAAAAACATCTGGTGTGAAACACTCACACAATCTTTCTCTTGCCAATGTAAATAATAAATAATATAACTCATGTGTAATCATTAGTAGGCCAAAACAATTAAAAAGAGAAAAACACCCTAATTTTAGTCATGGTCAGTATGAATTATTAATAATATTAATTGCCCAATCAAGGGATAAGGAGAGTTCAATTATTTTCACTTCATCTGCTAGTTCCAGGGCTACAAAAAATAGTACTTTATCTTATCAGATGGTCAGCTTCTAATATAACTGAAGCATTTAAGAACAGAAGAGGTAGAGATGTAACGACACTAGTTAAAATTATCGCCTCTGAGAGTAATGAATTTCATTATACAGCCAAACCCTGTAAAGAATGAAGTGAAGGTGTCATTCGTAGAGTGAAAAGTAGATGCTTTTCGAAGGGCCTGACCTACTGATAAGCATACTTTTCTACTAAGTGAGGAAGGCTTTGGTAAACCAACTCAATCCTCGTTTTACTTAACAAAGCCTCTAGAGGTTCAAACCAGCCATTCAGCTGATGACCTAAAAGTAAATACTGAAAAGATTACAATACCTTACTATTCACGGATGTTTTTAGAAGTTCAATTTTACATTTCAGAATTGATTAGAACGCTAAACGATGCATGGACTCCATAATCAAAGTCTATGTTTTAGTTTTTTTTTTGGTTTTACGTCTGACTGTTTTTCAATTACTGCTACAGCAGACGGCGAGAAGGATGATATATGAAGATGAGTGATGAGAAACCTGACCGGGAATCGTACCCGGGATACCGGCGTAGAAGCCAGTTGCGCTAACCTTCACGCCAACAACCCGTGTAGCAGGACAGAGTAGATGAATGTTTTTACAAACCTATATCTTACGGGAAGTGAAAATGCATTGTTTACAAGCAGATGCTTCATGTTAAGAAATGCCAGCCTAACCATTTCAATAAGAGTTCTCACTTCTACTGCTGGCTCCAGAGCTGCGTAATTCAATTTTCTAAATAGTTAAATTCCTTGATCGGCTCAATATTAATTAGTTTAGCAACATTATTATTATTATTATTATTATTATTATTATTATTATCATTGAATAATTCCATATGGCGTTGTGCAACATTTTTTATCACATTAAATCATAGTTCATGAGGAAACAGCTTAAAAATCTGACTTCAAACGAGTAAAATACTGTTTTAAGATTAGTGAAAAAATTATAGCAGTTTGCCGTAGCATTTGTTTCAATAAATAAACCTAGATAGAGCCTCAAATTCTAGACAATAATACTAAGTATTTATAATACAACTGAAGAAAAATAACACAGGAATGTTAATTAGCTGAGAATTGAATCTTTAAGTTTAATTAAACAATGTAAAATATTTAAGTCTTCAGAATTTCCACTTAAAGAAAAGAAACCACAAGTTGTATATTTAATAGATAATCATTTCATAATTTTTTTTATGGTGCCTCAACACGATTTTTTAGCTTTCATTTGTTATCGGGAACTGTACATTGTTAACAACTACCCAATTTGATCGCTGCTTTGCGCTTTATTTTTGAAGTGTATTAGGCGTGAGTTTGAACAGGGACCCCCAGTAGAGTTTGTTCACGGATGGTTTGTCAGCTGGCCACCATACAAAGTCGCTTGCCCAACCGGTGTTACTTAACAAATAATAGCGACTTTCTACCAGCTGACTGAATGGGCTGGCCCGAAGGCCATGAGGTACCTAACTACATTTTCCCCCAGTTAGTATTATAATAATGTTGCTGTCTTCTCTTCTTTTAGTGCGCTATCCGTTTCGGATGTTGGCGACCAGCATGGCAATTTTCACAGCATGGCAATGTTGCTGTAAGTTTGGTTAATTATTGTGTTATAAAATTAGTTTAATTAGAAAATGTATTATGTGTGGATAAGTAATTAACTTATTTTACTGCTTCAAAAACCAATGTAAAATGTGTACCTTGGAAATTATGTGTGTGTATAAAAAAAAATTGCATGTATTAGTAAGTAGAGATGTGTAATAATAATTAAATACATTCTTACTCATAAAATATTATCCAGGATATAAATGGGGAGGCAAATAAGCACTAAATTACTTGCTAATTTTCCTTGCAAAGATACAGGCTTTCCAATGATAAAAGAAAATACAATCGATTAAATAATTAAATAAATTTTATTATACTACTGTGATAAAACCTGTGTGTCTGTACGCGAGTGAGTGCCTTAGAATAACCGGGAAGGCTGGTCCAATAGAAGCAGAGAAATTTGAAAGAAATATCCTCCGCAACATAGTACAAGGACAATATAGGTTGAGAGGTCGAGAAGAACCTGCACAAGAAAAATGTACGATTAATGGAAACGATTGAAAAAAGAAGACTAAAATTTTACGGACACCTGTGTAGAATAGATGATAACCGGACACACACACACATACACACTCACACACACACACACCAATCGCTAATAAACATGTTTTTGGGTTCAGGTGGTCTGAAAACGTGTAGATCCGGTGAAAACTCGATTTCGAAAAATCGACATGAAAACAAAACTTTCCTTTCTATTTTATATTCATATAGGTACGAGAAAGTAAAAATTTATATCGATAAATACCTGTTACGGCCTATTTGGAGATATACTAGTCAAATGTACGGTTCTACACCTTGCAGAAATTTTACTCTCATTACAAACTGCGCAGTCTATGACACTTCGGACTATCACTAACTCCCCTTCGTACCTATAAAACGACATTTTACACGATGACCTTCGAATTCCTTACTTTATTAATAAAATAATTAAAGAACACTACAAGCAATTCAACCGGAAAACTGATAAACATAAAAATGTACACACTAAACCCTCGTTGATGTTTCATTGAGGAGGTTAAAGAGAAAACGGAACAGACATTTAACATTAATATACAAAAATCTGGTGTGAAACACTCACACGACTTTCTCTTGCAAATGTGAACAATGAAAAATGTAACCTATATTTAATCATTAGGAGTCGAAGTAAAATTAATAACATAACCTAATTTTAATCATGAGTGAATATCACAAAATTAAAATCAAACTGTTCGACATAAAAATTTATGGCAGTGTGAAAATGGTCACATAGCTCGGCGACGTTGCGGCAGTCTGAAATTTCGATTACATTACGAGATACGTCCGCGACGTCGCTCGAGCGACGCTACGCCAATGTGAAATGGCCTTAAGAGAAAATACAAACAAAATTAACACCAAAAATTAACACTAAAACTGTACAAGTCACGTTTTCTTTACGAAAACAACTTAGTCCTCCAGTCAATTTGTATGGTGCGCTACTTCCTCAAAATGACAGAATAAAGTATCTTGTTCTCTACATCGACAAAAGATTAACGTGAAACCAACATGTTAACGAAACGCGAAAAACTTTGGACGCTAGACGTAAACAACTGTAGGCCTATTCGTTGATTTCCAGATCTAACCTCCCACTTCATCTAAAACTACTAGTTTATAACTGTTACCTTAGACACGTTTGGATGTATAGCGGCCAAATTTACTGTTGTGCCAAACTGTCGGTCATCTTGAAAATACAACTCTTTCAGTCCAAACTGTTAAGATAGATAACTAGTGCTCCCTTTTCGTAACGAACGATACACTACACACACACTTAAATGTCCCATACATACACGATGTGTTTCTACGTATATACACACGATTTAAAAAGAAATTACCCAATAATCCAAACAACCTCAATATTAACCTAGACATACCAGATTTACCAATTGCCTCTATACGAAGACTGAAACGACTCTGGAGTAGGGATATCATGAAACGTCAAAATTAAAGATTTCTTTATATTTTTCCCCGCATAAATAGAATTTTGTCACAAAATGACCAAAGAAAGGTGCATTGTGCCTTGATACAATCCTTGCTGCAGTACGGAATCATCGCTTGGGGTGGGGCCTTCCGTTCGACATTAGAACCACTCGTAACGGCTCAGAAAGCTGTCATCAAAAGCTCTTGAAATTGTGACAGACAATTCCCTTCTGATTTATTATACCGTAGATTTCGGGTACTTGACATTCGGCAACTTTACATAAGGAACTTATTACTGTACATAAGATCTAATAAACTTTCTGAACTACAGAAAATAACTCATAACTATCATACCAGAGTGTAACCCGTATTGGATATCAAGCCCCTAGATTGCATAAAACCATTAACAGCACTGCAGCACATTATATAGCCTAAATCACATACCTTAATTTACCAGAGGCTATCCAAAATACTGATGTAACTCCTCAAATATACAAAAGAAAAGTAACCAACTGGCTGATTAATTTAGGGAGAGGGCAGCCTCAGGATTTAATTAGTTCTATATATTCAAAATAATTGCTCATCCTCTTGTCAGCTAAATTTTTTTTGTTAACATTGTCATCGAAAGTCTGCTTCATCCTTTGCCATTACATGACATTCTATTTTTATTTTTTTAAATTTATTTTTTATACTATTATCCTTTTTTGTATATTTACGTTAGGAAATTTTGTTGTATATATTTTTTTTGTTTCTTTTCTTTTATGTAAATTTAGTGTAGATATAAAAAGCTATTATTATAATACTAGAATAAATAAAATAAACCAACTCATACCCGCGCACAGGCTGGACCTATGCGGGTATTAGGAAATAAGATAGGATAAGATTCATTGTACTTGTTTTTAGCAATAATAAATAAATAAAGAAAAACAAAATAAAATAAGTAAATAAATAACACAATAATGAACTAACTTAATGATTACGGTTGGACTACTGTCAATGGGCAGCGAATGTCTTAAAATTTATCAATATTTGTATCCTTTTTTTATTTGCTTGGTGTTAATTTTATACAGTTGCACATTAAAACAATCTTGTTTAGTCAAAAAAATTAAGACCATTTACTAAATAACACAAACAAAACCCGTTGGTGAAATTGAACGGTTACAATATTAATTTATAAATCAATATGCAAATCACCTTTACAACATTAAACTTGTTGATTTCCTCTTAACTATTTTTAAATGCGAACCATTTTTACAATATTAAAATCGTAAATATTTTATCGTACTTTTTATTACTCACAATATTATACGTGTGGTAATGTATTTTAATAACAGTACAATACTAATTTGAATACTGTATTTATTTAACCTAGCATAACTTACTTCATTATACAGTGAGGTCTGAATAAAACCCGTAAGAAGAGTAGTAATAATTCTAAGAACAATAAAAATATTTAATAATATAAATTCCTTGTACTTCAGTGACATATTGTCATTTTATTGCACTTCCTTCATAAAATTATAGGCCTACTGCATCTTGTGATAGTGATGCAACCACGATATTTTTTATATTACTTAAAAAATAACAATGGCGTATTATTATTAAAGAGAATTAAATAAATATTGTACTTGTGTAAAGAGATGTCATGGTACATAAATTGTAATAATCTTACTTAAGATGTTTAAACAATCTTGATGTTAATTTTAAAATTCTAATCAATTTTGAAATTTGATATATAACTTCTCAGAAAATCGGTGAATAATATACTGTAATCTTTTCAGTATCATTAAAACGGAATGACGGAAACAAAAAAAGAAAAAAATTCTTTTCGTGAGATGATGCGTTTCATAGCTGATGACAATTTTTTTAAAAAAAGCTTATTTTTAACTTATGGCAAAAACCATTAGTGATTTCTGTATCTACTCTTTAAGAGGAATCGAACGACGATTTTTCTTTTTAAATTCCGACTTTGATTTCTTGACTTCCGGTTTTGGGCTTTTATCTGTCGAAACCGGAACTTCAAACCAGAAGAGTAATCTAATGACAATATTTTTGTTTTCAAATTCCAACTTTAACTTTTGGACTTCCTATTTTGGGCCACTTTCGGTTAAAACCGGAACTTGAAACCCAAATGATTTCTGTATCATCTACTCTTTAAGAGGAATCGAATGACACTATTTTTGTTTCCAAATTCCAAATTTGATTTCTTGACTTCCGGTTTTGAGCCATTACCGGTCAAAACCAGAACTTCAAACCCAATGATTTCTGTGTCTCCTCTTTAAAAGGAATCAAATGATACTATTGTGACCGGATGGCGACATTAAGTGGCGAGTTGAAGCCTTTACTTTTTGGTGGCCCTGAAAAGGGCCGTTTAAACGGTGGTCGTCTTGGCGAAGCGTCGTGGTGGTTGAGGGGCTGGGCGACACGGCGTATCGTCGTCCAGGGGAGACGTCATCTTCTTCCCTCGCTGTAGTGCGTCGATGGCTGCTTCGTCGGATCCGGTGGGCGCAAGGCTCGGTCGAGGGACCGCTGTGGACATCGCTCGCGGCAGCGGGCGAAGACGGTCCCGGTTGACGGCTTACGGTGTCGGCGAGTGTAAGCATCATCTACTCTCTTGCGGGGTCGTCGATGATTCTTCGCTGGAGTCCGGTAGCCGTGTGCCGATGTAGGAGTCTCATCACTGCTGTAGAGTGCCGTGGAATCGAATCACCTCGGGCTCAGTGGAGCGCTCTTTATATAGTCACCGAGAGCGCTGTGGTAGGGGGCGGTTATTGGTTTCGGCCTTAGCGACAAAGGCCTGTGTCGGTACACCGCCACAGGCCTACTGCCCCTTTCGGAACCATTAGCGGTTCCCTCTGTCGCTAAGTCGGAAGCTTTGATAGCCAGCAGCACAGTACCTAATTAAAGGGGACGACGGTGACACTATTTTCGTTTTTAAATGCCAACTTTAAATTCTTGACTTCCGGTTTTGGGCCACTTTCAGTCAAAACCGGAACTTCATCTCCATCCAGGCCCACTAACTTTTTGTGTAGATTACGAATCCTCTTGTAGTTTCTGACATCTGGGTGTGACGGACAGACGGACAAAACAAAATGACAATTTTTAAAATTGCCACCAATATTGTACTTGCGTAAAAAAATTTTCACGGTTCAAATGATGTTCATGGAAAAAATTTATAAGTGGTGTCAATCAATTTACGATTTAATTTCAACAACTACACATTCATTTCCTCAACATCTTTTGGTTTTATCAAAATAAATTTATATCCATACATTTTAAAACGAAACATTTTGTGAATCTGGACAATTCTTCAATGGAAACCTCTTCCCATACCATATCAAATGATCAAATCTAGATATTTTATAAGTGAACGAATTAGGACAACGCGTTGTTGATCATATGGACAGTATACCCAGTTCACAAGCCAGAGAATTGTCTAGATGTCAAGTTAGCTATAGTACAATATGGAGGAGACAAGTATCATGTTAAAAACGGAGTGAAGATAAATTGTCGTATAATAATAATTAGTTTTTAACTACAGATGAATGTGACATTATGATGAGGAGAAGAAGAAGGAAAAAGAAAAAGAAGAATCAAGGCGTGGGCGTTAAAAGCTGCCCGTAGATTAATACCCTCTCGCTTTTAAAAGATCATTCCCCTTTACATATTTCCAGACAAAAGGAAGGAATCGGTTTCCCCAGCTGAATTCATTCAACAACTGCTCAAACCGACCAACAACATGCCTCCTGATATAATTCCTAATTGCTAGTTTGAACCGACTGCGGTCTAACTGTTGAAGCTAATATCCATTACCCATTATGAAATTACATCCATCCTGTTAAGTTTTTTTTAATCAATTAATTATATCCTCTATTATTATTTATGTTCCATTAAGAATATCATAAATTAGTCGTACATAATTTTTTCTAAACTATTTGTTAAATTATTTAACACTAATTTAGTTATAACCATTAATAAAAAAAATCTTCAGTGAAACACACAACTTTCTTTTTCCCAATTTAAAGAATGAACAAAATAAACTATTTGTTTAAGCTCTTCAGGAGCAAGTTAATTTTGAAAATTAACCATAACCTCGGTATGAAAAACACGAAGAATTTTGCGTATTGCGTAATTGCAAAATTTTTGTATGTATGAATTTTGTTGTTTAGGTCATCAGCTGAAAGGCTGGTTCGTAAAAATCAGTAAAACAAAAAGTGAGCTGGTTTACCCTTAATTTCCGCACTGTAAAGTATGTTTATCAGCATGCCAGATCCTCTGAAAAGCACAAATTTTCCACCCTGCAAATACCACCTTCACTTCATTCACCTCAGGGTCTGGCTGTATAATGAAATTTGTTACTCTCAAAGGAGATAACTTTGACTAGTGTCTTTTACACATCTACTCTTCTGTTCTTAAATGGTTCAATCATATATTCTGACCATGTGATAAGAAACATAACTATTTATTGTAACCCTGGAACTAGCAGATCGAGTACAAATAATTTAACAGTTCACCTGCCTGTTGTAGGCAGTACATAATAAATAACAGCCGATAATGCAACAAGACAGCAGTCTAACCAACAAAGGTTTCTGACAAAATATGTGGCAAAGTAGTTAAAAGATATCATCAAGCTATGGTGTTAATGGCTACATATGTGTCAATGTCCGTCAAGAGGTTAAACTTTTTTAGCTTTTATTTGTTATTGGGGGTAATTTATTGGCAACCCACCCCATTTGATCACTGCTTTTTGAGGTATTTTTTTTATGTGATTAGCCATGATTTTTTTTTTTGAATGGAGACCCCCAGTAGAGTTTGTTCAGGAATGGCTGCCAGCTGATCACCTTACAAAGTCGCTAGCCCAACCAATGTTCCTTAACAATGAATAGTGACTTTCTACCATCTGTCTGACTGGGCTGGCCCGAACGATTTGTTTAAACATAAGAAAACAATATGAAATGGAAAAAATAACATCGATCGTTTCAGATGACCCGGGTTTTGATTAACTCAGTTTTTGGATAACCAAGAATCTACTGTTGTAACAAATTAATAAAAACATTTCATAATTAGGTAAACTGCAGTTACACATATCGACACGGAAAACTGAGGAACTAGAACTAAATCATCCGAATGATCGTGTATATAATTTATATTTTCAAGGTCAAAATGCATCCGTAATTCAAGATTGGAATTCCCTCCTTAAAAAAACTACATATACACACACCTTGGTGTTTAGCTGATAAGGCCTCTCATATGAAAACTCACACAATACGACCTTCGTTATCACTTAAAAAAACCTCGATAAGAATAAAAACAAACATTGTAGGAAGTTTTGTAATGTATTTACTAATTAAATTTAATGATTTTATAGTAAAAAATTATGGAGAAATTTTAGAAAAATAAAATTCAGCGAATGCATTTTAAAACGGAAGTACATAATTTCCGCGTATGAACACCGGCAAATATATTTTTCTTTTAATTTTTAAATTATTCGCGTAACTTTGTAGGAATACGACGCTATCCTTATGAAAATAAGTTTTAGATTTTATTCGAAAATAACTTTGAATATATGATGTAGAAGACACAACAAAATTAGAACTTCGGATCATTAGAAAATGCTTGAACAAAAGATGTTTCTCGTCCCAAACGAAGAAGTCTACAGAAATTCAGAACCTCTAGCAAACCAAATGAGGAAAAAGAGAATTTCTTTCTTTGGACACATCTTGAGGAGTGACTTCCAGAATCTCTAAACAAATCATCAACTTTTTCCTGGCCTGAAAATCTCAGCCCCACTGGATTAAAACAATTGAACAGGACGTGAACGAAATCCAAATCTCACTTGGAAGATCTAAAAAGAAAATCCGGAAATAACCAAAAAGTGAACAACAAAAGACTGAAACAGAAAAGACCGACAAAGTGACAGATGATCGTGTATTCTGACGAAGAAAAGAAAGATTGAAGGAATACTGAAGAAGAATCAAGGAAAGGAATGTCAGGAAAAGTACTCCAACACAACAAAAAACGAAATAAATTTTTCTTCTTTAATGAATTTATCCTTTATTAGTTTATTAGAATTTAGTCCTTTGTGGCTTTAAAAAAACGGGTGCAGAATATTTTGAGCATTGTATCTCTGTTACAGAACGAGAACATAATAATAATTTTTTGTTTTACGTCCATCTGTTCTGAAATTAATGCTACTGTAGACGACGAGAAGGATGATAGGTGAAGATAAGAAATCTGGTGTGAACACTCATACTGTTTTCTCTGGCCAATGCAAATAATGAACAGTATAACCTAACATTAGTAATAAAACACTAGAAATCAACAAATAACTTACCTCGAAAAACATAGATTTGAAAAAATTTTAATCATGAGTGAATGATGCAAAATGAAAATCAACCTCAGTTTGGCTTTAAAATACGGAAAATTACTCTTTCACGCTAAACTAAGTTCTGTAGAGAAAAGTTCTCTAAATAAAAGTTGTGGATAGTTTTTAATTTCGTATAAATTTGATTAAGTAGCTACACTTTTGTCGTAAAATGGGTAGGCCTACTAATGCTGAAATCTTAAAAAATCGATTTTTTACAGATTTTCATGAAGAAAAAACAGAAAATAACTAATTACCGCTAAACTAAGCGATATAAAAAAATTTTGAAATAAAAGTTGAGGGTTAAATTCTCTACAACTTTTATTATATACATTTTTGCGCTAAAATGCATATTAAAGTCGCAATCTGGAAAAAACAATTTTTCGAGAAAACAGCCTCCAAAGAATTTTAGCAAACATGGCGCCAAGCCTATCTTGTAGAGCACAAAAAATGTATTAAATGAGGCGATTTTTTAAAATATCGTAGGAGCCATTTTTGAGAATATCGCAATGCAGTGAAAAATGACACGAATAAACGACTACTTCCGGTTGACCGACTTTGATGAAAATGTTCGTGTCGATCCGGTAGTAATATCAAACTAAAGTTTCAAGTTTCAACTTTATACGATGTTCCGCGCGCGCGCGCGCGCACACACACACACACACACACACACACACACAGACCAATCGCTAAAAACATGTTTATTGGGTTCACGGGGTCTGAAAACGTGTAGATCCGGTAAAAACTCGATTTCAAAAAATCGACATGAAAACAATACTTTCCTTCCTACATATTCATATAGGCAAGGAAGTAAAAAAAGGCTACACCTGCCCGGGAATCTTACCAGGAACCTCGGCGTAAAATACAGTTGTGTTGACCAGTAATACACCACGGGTAAAATAATAATTACGAAGAAAACTGAACTTACTACTTCATAAGATATAGTATTTTATAAAATAAACCTATTATTTTAAAGTACAGTAACATGAAGGTGGTGGTGGTGGTGAAACTATGAATGAGTGGTATTTGTTGTTTAGTTAGCCTAGATCGTTGATACTCGCACCCACGCTGAACATGACTAGCATTACCCACTAACCGCGCTGCTGGGTCAGTTTCTCTTAAACTAAACAACAGAACCTTCTGGCAATAAATTTACAACAAAGTCCGTACATCAAGTTGGAAAGTGTGCGTGCGTATATCAAAATAATAACAACACAAACAGTTACGTTTCCTGATGATATCAGAAGATTAAATAAATTTTATTCTTACCGTATTCGCTTCATTAATTAAAACAGATTTTTTTACAGGGTGTTTCAGGAGGAATTCCCCATACTTTACAGGCGTATTATTCTCATAAAAAAAATAAAAAAAGTTCACATAAACATAGATCAAAAAACGCTTCATTAGCGAGTTACAGCAAGCGAAAGATTTCGCCCCGATTTCAGTTCCCCTGGAGAAATTCGGTCATATTGAATTTTTTGGGGTTCACGTTTTGTGACAAATTTGGTGGACTTATTTGATATTTGGTCTGAAAAAATAATAAAATAAACTATATCGTTAATAGTTTAAAAGATATCTGACATAAAACACAAAATATTTATATAAAAAACAGGGTTTTTTACGTTTAAACTACAATCAATAACTTTGCAAAATTTATAATAAATCATCAAATTTTAGTAATGAAATTTGTATAGAATCATCTCTAAAGCAAAGACCGTTGGGAAACTTTTCGCCTTGAGGTTGGCTAACCTGTGTGGTGGAAGGCCAGTCACGTAATATACACAATGCATTGTTGTTTGTCAGTTGTCGCGTTGTTGTATCTTTATTTACGTTTGGTGTTAATGCGTTTTGAAATAAATCAGATAATTGATGTAGCCGCCGATCGTGAAATACGGAGTGATAGGTGTTTTAAACCATCAAAACGTTAAACCGGTCGAAATTCATAGGCAGTTGGTTGCTGTGTACGGTGATAATGTAAAGAATGAAAGAAACGTTCGGAAACGGTGTGAAAGGTTTAGAAATACGAGAGTTAATGTGTATGATGAAGAACGTTCGTGGAGGCCCTCAATAATAAACGAGGACTTGCTGAAAAAGGTCGATGAAGAAATCAAAAATAATCGTCGCATGAGAATATCTGAATTGGCCTTTAGTTTTCCGATGTTGCAAGAGCTGTTATTGGTCGCATTGTGCGTGACCATTTAGGCTTCAGAAAGTTTTGTGCGCATTGAGTGCCGTACGTCTTATCGGAACGTCACAAACAAATCCGAATGGGATCTGCGTTGGAATTTCTGATGCGCTACAGAGAAAATGGTGATGAATTCCTTAATTCAAAAGTTATCGGCGATGAAACGTGGATTTTTTATTACATGCCAGAAAGAAAACGGCCGTCATGTGATTGGCGACATCCTCAGTCACCAACTAAACCGACAAAATCAAGCCACTGCCGTTTGGAAGGAAATTGATGGCCACGGTCTTTTGGGATCGATTTGACATACTGTTGATTGACTTTACGTCACGCGGAACGACTGTAAATGCAGAATATTACTGCGAAACTCTACGCAAGTGACGACGGAGCCGTGGCTGCTTACCGATGGCATCGTACTCTTACACGATAATGCACGTCCACATGCGGCAGGTCATACGCTCGATTTACTGAGAAGATTTAAATGAGAAATTTTCAGTCACCTACCGTACAGTCCAGATTTAGCGCCTTCAGATTACCATTTGTTTGGTAAATTGAAAGAATTTTTGAGTGGTAAGCAATTCGCAAGTGACGATGAACTTAAAGATGCTGTGGATCAGTGGCTACATGAACTGGCGGCAGAAGAATATGACGAGGGTATATTGAAGCTGATGAATCGCTATGACAAATGTCTTTATTCATATGGCGATTATGTAGAGCATTAATGTAAGTTACGTAATTTATTCTGTATTGCTTTGTTTTTACATATTTTTCTGAGTATTTTTTTGCAACAAAACGGTCTTTACTTTAGAGATGAGCCTCGTAGTTTATTCCCAGGTGCCTTATCAAAAATCTATTAACTTTTTACTGGAATGGAATTACGTATAAAATTTGGAAAAAACATTTTTACAACACTTTTACCATAATCTAGTAAATAAGAAATACTAAAGCAAACATATATTTATATAGCTTTGTTTCACGAATCTTTAACTCCAAAAGGATAATAAAAAAAAATATCTAAACCATAAATATAAAAACTGCTACTCTCTGTCCATGAGTTATAAAACCTTAATTCTACATTAACCTGCCAGACATTCGTTTTAACTTCCATAAAAACGATTTTTTTAATCATTTTTTGTTTTATAATGAAACGCCCAAAAAATTTAAGTAGCATATTGTATTCATTCCAAAACTGTAACTTGAACGATATCATTCAAATTTAAATTTAACAAAAAAATTCATCAGTTGTAAAATAAAAAAATAAATAATATGTACATAGAGATTAAGATCAAAGACTAATTCGATTTGGTGTACAATAAAGTGAGTGGAACTATTTATAAAGAAGTACAAAGGATTTCTTTAAACTATAATATTTTTACAACGAACTGTACTAAATTAAAAATTCATACACAGTACCGCGTTTGATTTATTTATTTTTATAAAATTTAAAAAACAAGATTTTGTACTTAAGAAATTTTACTTAAAAAGGATTATTAATAGAAATCTGGAGAATTAAGAAAAAAAAATTAATTAAAACACTTCTCGAAATTTAAATTTAAGACTTCCAAAGAAAGACCGAAGAAGACGAAATAGGTTAAAAGAGGTGGAAATGAGGTTTCTAAGAGCGGTGAAGGGCTGTACCTGGGAGGGTAGACTAAGGAATGCGGAATATACGAGGTGCAGCCATTTCGAATGAATGAGGGAGGATCGCTCCGTTTAACCCGCGAGTAAACCCACCGGTAAGAGGAATGTTGGAAGCCCGAGGAGGAGATGTTTTCCAGAATAGTCCGAGCTGCCTAATCCATGAAGTGAAAAAGAAGACTTTGGTTTCGAAAACTTTTAGAATTGTTGCTATATCTTTCATTAAAACTGTGCAAGCATTATCATTCTTACTTAAATTGTACAAATTTGTACATCGTGTTGGCCATACTGTGGTTTTACAAACTACACTGCTTTTTGTTATTTATTATACCCAGGTCCCGAACGAACCTAAGTGTACAACATTTAAGAGTCTGTTGTTGTTTAGGTCAACAGCTGAAAGGCTGGTTTAATTTTGTAGAGGTTTTACTAAGTAAAAACGAGGAGTGAGGTGGTTAACTATTGCCTTCCTCACTGAGTTAAAAGAGTATGCTTATCAGCATGCCAGGCCCTCCGAAAAGAACCCAATTTTTACCCTGAAAATGAACCCTTTCACTTCATTCACCACAGGGTCTGGCTGCATAGTGAAATTCATTACTCTCAGCAAAGATAACTCTGACTAGTGTCTTTTACACCTCTACATCTTCTGTTCTTAAATAGTTCAGTCATAATTGGCTAAATATATGATAAGAAACAGAACTATTTTTTGTAACCCTGGAACCAACAGATCGAGTGCAATTAATTTAACACTCCATCTGCCCGTTATGGGCAAATTTTAGGGCTATAATCGCCAATTGATTTAATAAAGACTATAGTAAAGCACATATTATGTACACATATTATGTATAAAACATGTACATACAGAAATTGCTAATTATAAACTACATTAAAATATTTATTTAGATGTCTGTGAACAATGTACAGTACTAATGTCTTATACTAAATTATTTTACAATATCGTAATTATTAACTAAAATTTAGTACCAGAGTTTGAAAATTTTCTATTTAATTACTAATAACAAAAACTTGTAATTTGCCAGTTCCATTATTTAATTTTTTACAGAGTTAATTAATAATCAAACTATTGTTATTACTATTAATGCTAATTGCAAATCATAAATAAATTAATAGATGTTTCTTCTTGTATTTAATTAATGTTTATTTTTATTTCTTGTTTGTATTGATTTATTAATACAGGTGAAACATACATTAAGATGATAATCATTTTCAGAATGAAAATAAGAAAATATAATCCTGTTATAAAAATTTAATAGTAATGTTAGATAACTTTTCAAAATCTTTTCTCAACTTTTCTGCCATACCTACATTTTTACTTTCTCTTGCCCAGTATGAATGTTTAGGGAAAATATTGTTTTCATTTCGATTTTTCGAAATCAATTTTTCACCGGAAATACACGTTTTCAGGTCCCCAGAATCCAAAAAACATGATTTTAGCGATTGGTCTACGTGTGGACAAAATATGTCAAGAACGGAATAGCGTGTACGGTGTTAAAACTTTGAACTTAAGTGGACCTGACACGAAATTTTTTTTTGTTTAACGTCCGACTGTTTTGCAATTACTGCTAATGCAGACGTTGAGAAGGATTATAGATAAAGATGAGTGATGAAAAAATGCTAGACCTGACCGGTAATCGAACCCGGGACCCCGGCGTAGAAGCCAGAAAAAAATTTCTTTAAAATCAGTCAACCGGAAATAATAGTTTATTCGTGCAACAATTCAATTGTTAACGATTTATTTGAAAATCGCCTCACTACGTTTGTTATGCTTTATAACATATAGATGGGAGCTCACTTGATTGTTAGCGTAAGGAATTTGGTTGGAGGAGGATTGTTTGTACGATTCCCCTCCTCCTATAACCTAGTAGTAGTAATAATACCATTAGTACACGCAGTTCTAAAAATATTACTCACAAACCATTTATAGGGTAAGTTATATGTCTGCTGAAATTTTCGGGGTAAATAATGTTAATGCGGCGGGTTTTTAGTTGGTAAGGCGGTTGCGGCCTCCTTGGGGCTGGAAGAAGACGCCTCAATTGAGTCCGACACTACTTCCTCCATCGTGAGGGAGTGAACATGAGTTTTTCTCGCCGTTTCGGATTAAAAAAAAAGAAAAAACGTAAGTTAACATTTTATTCCAATTAATTTCAAGAACACCTTAAGTCTAAATTTTCAATTTTCTTTAAACAAGTGGCTTGTCTTTAAAAAGACCAAAGTATATTTTATATTAAAGGGGACAGCCCTCTGAACATATTTACCATATTTTTTCATATTTTATTAAATTGAAACATAATAAATTATAAGTTTTTAATTTTTTCAAAAGTTAGTTTTTTGACTTTGGGCTTTCTGAAATGACCGATTCATCTATCATTTTCCTTTATCCGTCCGTTACAACCAGATGTCAGAAACTACTAAAGATAGCAACAAACGGTTTTCGAATTCGTAATCTACACAAAAAATAAGTGGGCCTAAATTGGGTTTGAAGTTCTGGTTTCGACCGAAAATGGCCCAAAACCGAAAGTCAAGATAATAAAGTCGGAATTCGGAAACAAAAATAGTATTTTTCGATTCCTCTTAAATAGTAGATACAGAAATTATTGATTTTGAAGTTCCGATTTTGACCGGAAGTGGTCCAAAACCGGAAGTAAATAAATTTTATTTGGAAGTTCGGATTTTGACCGGAAGTGGCCCAAAACCGGAAATAAATACATTAGTGTCAAAATATGGAAACAAAAATAATGCCATTCTATTTCTCTTAAAGAGTAGATACAGAAATCACTAATGGTTTTTGACATAAGTCAAAAGTAAGTCTTTTCAAAAAAAGTTACCACCCATGAGACGCGTCGTCTCATAAAAGGGATTTTTACTAATTAAAAATTAATTAATTATCCACGTTCCATTTCCATAATTCACAGTATTCGCCAATTACCAAGCTTTTGAAGTGACTTTTTAAAAATAAAATCGTAAAAATATCTTACAGAATTAATCTTATTTGCCAAAACAAAGATATTTTTATTGCGTTTACGTTCGATGAGAAAGGGTGATACATGAAAATGAGTGTTGAAATAATGGCGGACTTGATCGGGAATCGAACCCGGGACCCCGGCGTAGAAACCAATTGGGCTGACCACAACACCACGGCCTAGCCTAATAAATAGATTTCTATAAAACAACAAATAAAATCCCTAATTACATTACTGAAATAAATAAAATAGATAATAAATTACATATTTTAACTAGTAATTAAGAAAAAACCTACATTTCTTTACCATTATTGTATATAGAATATCATTTGAATTTATACGTGAAAGTAAACCGTGCCATAAAAATGACCTCCGCCAATCAACAACTAGAACGAAATCTTTCAGCCAATTATTTTAATCTTCAAGAACGGCAATATATTATATTTAACAATAATTAACAGCCTTTTTGTAGGCGGTTATTAAAAAAATATATATGTATTTCTCCTTGTCTAATTTTTAGACTCTTGTTTTGTATTATGTATATTATATGTTAACATGAATCCAATATACGGTATGATACATACGCGGATAAATTTATCAGGGTCATAAAAAAATAAATAATTTTTACACTCCTTATTTAGTTTCGGTCCGTTGAAAATACATAATAAATAATTAATTTATAATAAATACACGGTTCTTAGAGATTAAGTTTTATTTATCAATTAATTGATTAATTCTGTTGTACTAGAATAACTGTATTATTATGTATGGCCTACTAATACACAATATAATACATAAGTGCAAACAAAAATGGAGTTAAAAATATTAATTTTTTTAATATTTCGTGCCAACTTTTCACGATTACGATATTTTTTTAAAAAATCACTTCATTTACCTCATTTTAGCAAAAGAGTATAAAATTAAAGTAATAGAACATTTAAAAGCCGGCCGCATTGGCGTAGTTGGTAAAGTGCTCGCCTCTTATCATGCTGTTCTTGGGCATTCCATTCAGGCACGGTATATTTTCATACGTTACAAAAAATCATTTCATCCTTCATCGTCTGCATTAGCAGTAATTGCAGAACAGTCGGACGTTAAACCATAAAAAAACATTAAAAACCCTACAGTTTTTATTTCAAACACTTTCAGAGGTCAAAAAAACGCTTAGTTTAGCGGCAATTAGTGATTTTCTTTTTTTCTCATGAAAATCCGTAAAAAAAGGATTTTTAAAGATACCGGTCTTAAAATGCACTTTACGACATTTTACGAAAAATTTAATAATTAAATTTATAGGAAATAGAAAAGCTACAATTTTAATTTTAACATTATTTTGTACAACACTTCGTTTAGTGGCAATTAATAATTTTCTGTTTTTTTTTCTTCAAAAACGGTTTAAAATTGCGATTTTTTAAAGATTGCTGCCGTAGTATGAATTTTACGACAAAAGTATATATAATCAAAGTTATAAGAAAGTAAGAAATCTACAACTTTTATTTGTAGCATATTTTCTCTAAAGAGCCTAGTTTAGAGGCGATTACTGATTTTCTTTATTTTAAGTTATACAGAGGTTGATTTTCATTTTACATTGTTTACTCAAGATTAAACATAAGTTACATTGTTCATTATATATATTGGCAAGAGAAAGTTGTGTGAGTGGTTCACAACAAATTTTTATTTTCTCTTGCCTATATGAATATAAAGTAAGGAAAGTAGTCTATTGTGTTCATATCGATTTTTCGAAATCGAGTTTTCACCGGATCTACGCGTTTTCAGACCCCCAAAAAACATGTTTTTAACGATTAGTCTGTGTGTGTGTGTGTGTGTGTGTGTGTGTGTGTGTGTGTGCGCGCGCGCGCGCGCGTGCGTGTGTGGACAGAATATCTCAAGAACGGAACATCGTATGAACTTGAAACTTTAAGCTTAAGTTCCATAACACTACCGGACCCGACACGAACATTTTCATCAAAACCGGCCAACCAAAGTAGTAGTTTATTTGTGCCATTTTTAACTTTTTTGCAATTTTCTTAAAAACTGGTGCTACGATTTTTTAAAAATCGCCACGTTTACTACATTTTTTATGCTCTATAAGATAGGTTAGGCGTCATGTCTGCTGAAATACTTGGAGTGGCTGTTCTCATGTTAACAAATTGTTTTTTTTTTAAGATTGCTGCTTTAGTATGCATTTTAGCGCAAAATTTATATAATAAAAATTGTAGACAATTTAAAATCTACAACTTTTATTTCAAACAATTTTTTTTGTATAACGCTTAGTTTAGCGGTAGGGTAAGTAGCGATTTTCTGGTTTTTTCTAACGAAACCGTGTAAAAAAGTCGAATTTTTTACGACTTCAGCCTTAGTATGCATTTTACGACAAAAATATAACAATAAAATTTATAGGAAATTAAAAGGTCTACAACTTATAAGTTGTAGGAAATCAAGCATTCAAGCACAGAGCCTAGTTTAGCGTAAAAGTGATTTTCCGTATTTTTAAGCCAAACTGAGGTTTATTTTCATTTTGCGCCTTTCACTCATGATTAAAATAAGGTTGCGTTTTTTAAGGTTAGTTTTTTGTTTATTTCTAATGTTAGGTTATATTGTTCATTATTTACATTGACAAGAGAAAGTCGTGCCAGTATTTCACACCAGATTTTTTCTAGTTGTCTTTACTTGGTTGCAAAATTAAATTAAATAAGTTAACAAAAACTAATAAAAAACATAGATTTTCCCGAATAACTTACTGTAAACGAGGATAATAATTTATGTTTGTAGGAGTAAAATTTATTTTTATAGAAAAACGAAAATGCATTTGGGACTTAGCCGTCTACAAAATAGACTACGTGCCATGTCTGCTGAAATTCTTGGAGAGGCTGTTCTTAAAAAAATTGTTTTTTTAAGATTGCCACTTTAATATGCATTTTAACGCAAAAGAGTACATAATGAACGTTAAAGAGAATTTAAAATCCTATTACTTTTATTTCAAACATTTTTTTTGAATAACGCTTAGTTTAGCGATAATTAGCGATTTTCTGTTTTTTTCTCACGAAAACGTGTAAAAAAATCGATTTTTAAAGATTTCAGCCTTATTATGCATGTTACGACAAAAAAGTATAATCAAACTTATAGAAAATTAAAAGATCTACAACTTTTATTTAAAGCATTTTGCTCTACAGAGCCTAGTTTAGCGTGAAAGAGTGATTTTCCGTATTTTTAAGCCCTAAGGTTAATTTTCATTTTGCGTCATTTACGCATGATGAAAATTCGGTAATATTTATTGAGGTTATTTTTTTTGTTTATATCTAATGTTTTATTTCTAATGTTAGGTTTATTGTTAATTATTTGCATTGGCAAGAGAAAGTTGTGCGAGTGTTTTATACTAGAATTTTTGTACTTCTGTATTCACACGGGGGCCTCTTTGATCTTGGTCACTCTAGGGTTACTTGACAAAATTATTGAAATCCTTTCTAGTTTGTGTTGTATTGTTTTGAGATGTATAATATCTATCCATAATGTGAATTTATAATTGTTTCATTGGCTAATTAATTTTCTGTTTTGATTGTTTAATTAAATTTTAAGTAATAAACTTCCTGTTGTAATTAATTTTGTAACGTTAATCTTTAGATTATTATTAATTAATAAGATACATTCAGTTTGTTTGGAAGTTTATTGATTCTCTGATTAAAATTGTTAACTAGTAGGTATTACTTATATCTTAGAAATATATGACAGTACGGTTTATGTTAATTTATTATGTACGTTAAAGTAGACGTTTAATAATTGAAATTTATGCAGCAATTCATCATTTTACCAATGGTAATATTCCTGAAGTTTTCGTCCGTAATCTGTATAAAATAAGTTTACAACTGATTATTTATTTGCATTACAGAATTTGTTGTATATATTTTAACACTTAAGCCAAAGTTCGTTCGAAATTTGGTTATAGTAAATAATAATAAGTTTTTACTTTCTCTAGCCTATATAAATATATAGGAAGGAAAGTATAGTTTTCATATCGATTTTTCGAAATCGAGTTTTCACCGGTAATACACGTTTTCAGACCCCCTGAACCCAAAAAAACATGTTTTTAGCGATTGGTGCGTGTGTGTGTGTGTTTGTGTGTGTGAACAGAATATCTCAAGAACGGAACATCGTACGAACTTGAAACTTGAAACTTAAGTTAGATACCACAAGTGGACCTGACATGAACATTTTAATCAAAATCGGTCAACCGAAAGTAGTAGTTTATTCGTGTAATTTTTCACTTTTTTGCGATTTTGTCAAAAACGCGTCCTATGATTTTTTTTAAAAATCGCCTCATTTACTAAATGTTTTATGCTCTACAAGGTAGGGTATGTGCCATGTCTGCTGAAATTCTTGGGAAGGCTGTTTTCTCCAAAAAAAAATTGTTTTTTAAGGTTATGGCTTTAATATGACTTCTAGCGCAAAAATGCTATAAAAGTTGTAGAGAGTTAAAAAATCTACAATTTTTTCGCTTAGTTTAGCGGTAATTAGCTATTTGCTTTTTTCACGAAAACGTGTAAAAAAATCGATTTTGTTTTAAAGATTTCAGCGTTAGTATGCATTTTACGACAAAAGTGTAATACTAACATTTTATAGTAAATTAAAAGAGATCTACAACTTATATTTAGAGAATTTTTTTAAAAGAGCCTAGTTTTAGCGTGAAAGATTGATTTTCCGTATTTTTAAGCCAAACTGAGAATGATTTTCATTTTGATTCTTTCACTCATGATTAAAATTAGGTTATGTTTATTGAGTTTAGTGTGGTTGTTTATTCCTAATGTTTTTTTAATTAATTTTAGGTTGTATTGTTAATTATTTGCATTGGTAAGAGAAATTTTTATGAGTGTTTTACACCAGAGTTTTTATTAATCTACTCGACTTAGATAGCTAAAAAGAAAATTTGTGGAATGTAAAATCCAACGTTTATTTCTATTCCTTAGAATATTAAACAACAATGGATAAAGCTATTACACAAAGGATTGTATGTCTAGAGTGAGTTAAATAGGGGTACACCATTGCATAGAAATAATCGCGCTGCAGCCGGTGTCTCTACTGTTCTTTGAAATAACTAGAAATAGCAATGCACTTTAGGCACGTGGATCTACAGCTCATGCTTACATCGATTTCTACTTGGTAAACAAATGTTTCTGTTACATAATGGAAAAGATAGAAAAAGATCTTTTACCAATATCTTTTATAATACTCTTTGTATCACTTTAGTTGAAACGTTTGATTTATTGTAGTCTACTCCTTTTAAAAGTGGTATCCACGGCTAAGTCCCAAATGCATTTTCGTTTTTCAATAAAAATAAATTTTACTCCTACAAACTTAAATTATTATCCTCGTTTACAGTAATTTTTTTTTTACAGTAAATTTTTAACTACTGTAATACTTTCGAAATTCAACTACTAAATATTCAAACTCAGAATGTTAGTTTCTCTTAAACGTTGGAAGAGTATTTACAATGCTGGACGAAATCTAATATGCAGTGTAATAAAATGCTGTGAAGTTGAAGCTAAACAAAAATGCTTTTCCCTGCCTCTTAACAAAACCCATGAGTGAGTGGCTAACTACTGTGATGTTTCTCTTTCCATAACCAAAAATTAAAAAATAAATTAAAGACGTGAAGAAGCTATTCTTCAACACTTTTTTTGACACCTGGTAAGAAAAAGACAACGGTTAGGTAGATACTAGAGACTGATAATGAAAACGCTGGTGACAGCGATACTAAAGAAGACGATTCATTCCTAGAACATTTTGTTCCAACAAGGTAGCTGGTAATTACAGTAAATCAAACATTTCTAGTCATGTAATTAAGCTATAGGTAAAATATTACAGGTCACAGTTATATCTTATAAGGTTTATGAAGAAAACATTTTCTCGGAATAAACCACAGCTTACAAAATGTACGTAGAAATAGCACGGTAGTGAAATGTACAAGTAGTGTCTCAATGTTAAGTTTGGCAGCACTGTAAAATTTTCACTTTCCTTCCTCATAGCCCATCCATACGCAAAAGGCAATCTCACTTCAGTACCTATATCTATATTTTTGTTAATTAATTTTTTGTCTTATCCAACCAATAAATGGTTAAAATACGAACGCATTACAATAACATTTATTTAATATTAAAAATATATTTTGGCCGCCTCCATAAAGTAAAGATAGCGTGCTAGCCTACAACGCGGAGGCATTAGGTTCGATTCCCGGGTAGGATCTGAAAATTTTCATAAGTTAATTCTACTGTTGCATAACCCATCGTAATCGCTAATAACCGAACTGTTGATACGACTTTAAATAAACTAAAAAAAATCTGGTGTGAAACACTCACACGACTTTCTCTTGCCAGTGCAAATAATTAACAATAAACCTAATATTAGTAATAAAACATTAGAAATAAACAAAAAACTAACCTCAAAAACATAACCTTATTTTAATCATGAGTGAAAGACGCAAAGTGAAAATCAACCCCAGTTTAGCTTAAAAATACGGAAAATCGCTCATTCACGCTTAACTAGGCACTGTACAAAAAAATGCTGACAAATAAAAGTTGTAGATCTCTTAATTTTCTATCAATACACTTTTGTCGTAAAATGCATTCTAAGGCCGAAATCTTAAAAAAATCGATTTTTCACACGTTTTCGTGAGAAAAAAACAGAAAATAGCTAATTACCGCTAAACTAAGCGTTATACAAAAAAATGTTTCAAATAAAAGTTGTAGAATTTTACATTCTCTACAACTTTTATTATATAACGTTTTGCGCTAAAATGCATATTAAAGCCGCAATCTTAAAAAGAAAATGTTTTTACGTAAAAACAGCATCACGCAGAATTTCAGCAAACATGGCGCCTACCCTATCTTGTAGAGAATAAAACATTGAGTAAACCAGGCGATTTTAAAAAAAATCGTAGGACCAGTTTTTGAGAAAATCGCAAAAAAGGGAAAAATTATACGAATAAACTACTACTTCTGGTTGACCGATTTTGATGAAAATGTTCGTGTCGGGTCCGGTAGTGGTATGTAACTTAAGTTTCAAGTTTCAAGTTCGTACAATGTTCCGTTCTTGAGATATTCTGTTCACACACAGACACACACATACACACACGCGTACACACACACACACACACACACACACACACACACACACACACACACACACACACGCACACACACACACACACACACACACACACACACACACAGACAGACACACACACAGACCAATCGCTAAAAACATGTTTTTTGGGTTCAGGGGGTCTGAAAACGTATAGATCCGGTGAAAACTCGATTTCGAAAAATCGACATGAAAACAATACTTTCCTTCCTATATATTCATATAGGCAAGAGAAAGTAAAAATAAACATAGGTCTACATATGAAATATAATTTTATTACATAAGTACTACAAATTAAGCGTTTATATTTTCTATTATACTCTTATTTACGGTTTAAAATACTAAAACAAGTCAAACAATTAAAAGGCCTACCTTTAATAACTCTGTCATGTGTATCCACGTTTTTTCCAGGAGGATAAAACAGGATTTTCTAGTTTATAAAATATTTTCCGATTTATTTTCAGTCTAAAAATAAACTATATTGCATTTGTATTAATTTACATTCTAAATGTAAACAAAAATGTTTATAAATTAATAAATTAAAAATACCTCGTTTAAATAAAAAATAAATAATGTTAAAAACGAAAACTGTAAAATTGTTATTTTCATGTAATTTTACTGATATTCAAAAAGCTGTTTTTCTTTTTAAAACCAATCATAACTTTATTTTAACATTTCTTAATATAAAAAAAGCTTTTTAACAACTTACAAAGAACACATACAACAAGAAAGACCTATCTTTTCATTCTAAACTGCAACATTAAAACGGTAGTACAACACGAAGCCACTTACTGGTACGAAACTATTTCTAATTTAAAAACTAAAACGAGAATGAGATAAATTTTTAAGATAGAAAGAGAATCCTTAGGACTTATATAAACAAAAATTTTAAATACGGAAATTCAACGATATTTGAATCTTAATGTCTAATTCTGAACTCTACCATGAAATCGAGCCAATTACTGACATCATGCGGAAAAACGAATTTCTTTCTTCGGGCATTTACTTAGAATACTGGACATCGAGTAACTTTCTATAATTAACTGGTGGAAAAATCCTCCACGGTGGTTGGCCAAAATAAAGCAAGATAATATGCAAGAACTTTATTGTAGAAGAAGATCTTTTAAAAAAATCTGAACACCTTAAGTTGCTTAAAGATAAAGACACTCGTCGAAAAAACTCGAGCTCCGCTGTCAATGATTTGTACAGATAAAAAATCAGACAGATCAGATCCCAAAATATGAAGAATTATAGGGAAATACGTAAGAATCCTAACGCCAAACCAAGAAGGATAGCCGGCCGAATTGGCGTAGTTGGTAACATGCTCGCCTCTCATAATGCGGTCTTGAGTTCGAATCCCATTCAGGCACGGCATATTTTCATACGTTACAAAAAATCATTTCATCCTTCACCGTCTGCATTAGCAGTAATTGTAGAACAGTCGGACGTTAAACCAAAAAAAAACCAAGAAGGATTTCAAAATTTGATTCAAGTGGTCCAATGAAGCCGTAAAAAACCTTTTTACTAATATTTTAATTATGAAATCTTCTTTAACAGTAAAACACAGATTATTTCATTCCCAGCCGCATTGGCGTAGTTGGTAACGTGCTCGCCTCACATCATGCGGTCTTGGGTTCGAATCCCACTCAGGCCCGGTATTTTCATACGTTGCAAAAAAGCATTTCATCTTTCACTCACAGTTACAACCCAACGTCGTCGCTAATGACCACAGTAGTGTTGATGCGACGTGAAATAAAAAACACAGAAAAAAAAATTATTTAATTTTTACAAAAATCGCATTAGATGAACAGCGCAATTTTTACTAGGTTACTTTTTGCACAAAAAACCATTAATTTTTACTGCTAAATATGAATGCACAGTTCAATTATTCATATTTACACTAGAATAATTTCTTTACAAAACAAAACAATCGCTATTAAGAAAGAACGACATGGTTTTTTTTAAAAATGCAACAAACGTGTATTTATTTAGTAAACAATTTTAAGTAACATAACGAATACAAAATTCTATTTAATAAATGTGTTAAGTTCACGTGTAAAAGAAAAATGTAAACAAAGTAGCATATTTGCAGAATACATTTGCTTTAGAATAATGATAATTTCTGAGTTTGAATATTTAGTAGTTGAATTTGGAAAGTATTACAGTAGTTTAAAATTTACTTGAATATTTTCTTTTCTAGGTATTTATAATTTTTTAAATTCGCTAAAAAATAATTTTCAATTATTTTCTGATCGAATCTTTATTCAGAAACTATACAACATAATTAAACCAACAAAAAGTTTAACTGAATTTTTAAATGAATTAATTATTGTACTTGAAAATAAACATAAAATTCTGGTGTGAAACAATCACACAACTTCCTCTTGTCAATGCAAATAATTTAAAATAACCCTAACATTGGTAATAAAACATTAGAAATAAACAAAAAACTAACCTCAATAAACGTAACCTAATTTTCATCATGAGTGAAAGACGCAAAATGAAAATCAACCTCAGTTTGGCTTAAAAATACGGAAAATCACTCTTACACGCTAAACTAGGCTCTGTAGAGAAAAATTCTTTAAATAAAAGTTGTAGATCTTTTAATTTTCTATAAATTTTATTATACTTCTTCGTCGTAACATGCATAATAAGGCTGAAATCTTAAAAAAATCGTTTTCGTGAGAAAAAACAGAAAATCGCTAATTACCGTTAAACTAAGCGTCATACAAAATAATATTTGAAATAAAAGTTGTACGATTTTAAATTGTTTACAACTTTTATTATATTATACACTTTTGCGTTAAAATGCATATTAAAGTCAAAATCTTAACAAAAAAACAATGTTTTTACGTGAAAACAGCCTCACCAAGAATTTCAGCAAACATGGCGCCTCCCTACCTTGTACAGCATAAAAAATGTAGTAAACCAGGCGATTTTTAAAAAAATCGTAGGACCCGTTTTTGAGAAAATCGCAAATAAGTGAAAAATTACACGAATAAACTACTACTTCTGGCTGACCGATTTTGATGAAAATGTTTGTGTCCGGTCCGGTAGTGGTGTCTAACTTAAGTTTCAAGTTCGTACGATGTTCCGTTCTTGAGACATTCTGTTCACACACACGCACACACAGATACACAGACCAATCGCTAAAAACTGAATCCAAGAAACATGGATTCAGGGGGTATCAAAACGTGTAGATCCGGTGAAAACTCGATTTCGAAAAATCGACATGAAAACAACACTTTATGTCCTATTTATTCATATAGGCAAGAGAAAGTAAAAATTTAAAGAATATATCCCATTGGATAATTTAAGAATTAATTAATAAAACAATTTTAACTTTTTAATTTTCTACAATATAGGTCTACTACCAGAAAAAGTGATAAACATCATACTTTACAAATAGCCTAACATTGAAGAAAGAAAATAAAATCAAAGACTGATATCCAGAGGTATAATTTTGGTTATACAGGCTAATTTTTTTACTTAATTTCATTAAATCTACAACTGCGCAGCTCTGCACAACCCGTAAATATAAAATGCAGCTTATAATACAATTTATCACTTTACAACTTTTGTACGAGAACTACCACTATACCACTTTTTCAATGAAGGTACTCATCACCAGGACTCTCACGTTTCAGGACAATGATGTGTCAAAATTACAGATTGGCCGCTTTCGTAGCGTAGTTGTTGCGCGCTAGCCTACAACGGGGAAATCCCGAGTTCGATTCCAGGCTAGCGAGCTGTTGATGCGACTTCAAATAAACTAAAAAAATTAATACAATTACAGATTAAATTATTAGTTTAATTTTTTAATATTTTGTTTACTATACACTGATTTCTATAAAAACTCAAAACAACCATGCTGGTAAACATAAGTCAACTGGTTTGTACTGTTGTGAAAGATGGGTGGTTCAGAAAAGAGTCATTAAAAGAACTAGATTCACTCAAAGTGTACAGCAAGAATAAAAACTGGAGCTAAAGAGTAAACTATTAGAACAAAAAGTTTGTTCTCTAAAAAAAACAACTCCAATGAAGTGCAAGATAATATTTTAAAAAATTATTGTTTCGTAGACTTATTGGTATCGAAATACTAAAATAATTGTTAATAAAAAATGAGCTAAATAATAAAAATGAATTATTTCATCGTTTAACTTCCATTAAGAATAATAATTTAAATGTCTGATGACCTCAAACATTTATCCTAAATTTCTGCTCCAAATTTTCGGATCCCTGATAAGTGTGAACAGTTTAGAACGGGGATTACCGAAATGTTATTGTTTTTTAATTTTGATTTAAATCACTGGTATATCTGGTGAATTGTTTAACTTATTTAACGGATATTAATATCAGTGTGGAGTGTATAATTAGAAAAAAATATAATGGATCGTTAATTAATTGTCCTCAACAGTTTTGATTGAAAATATTTTAATTTAGCCAAAACTGAGAGTTTAGCTGTCATACATCTAGCAACCGTACAACTACAATGGTGTAAGTAAGAATTTATAAAAAAATTTTAATTCAGATGAGACAGTAATTTTGATATTCAGTACAAAAGATCGTTTAGCTGTTTGCGTCTACTATCTGAAGCTTTGCGCTGTACACGGACATGTTCATACATGTAAACTTTCTGTCTACATAAAGTACGAGACAGCAAATTTTGTTAGTTTGTGTTATAGGAAAATTAAATAGAAATAACATAAAAGACTAATTTCAACAAAATTAACTAATTTATTTAATTTAACTAAATTAATTTTAATTTAACTAATTAATAGGGTTTATTATTTTTTTTAAAGGTATGTTCACAGGGAGATACCTTTTCGTGATAATTATCTATGTAATAAATCTATTTTTTGTACTCTTAAGAACAGATTTTAGATAAATCTGTCGATAAAAATTACCACAACTTTTTATGTTGGTTAACTTTTATTGCAATGTTTCCAATGTATTTAAAAGTAATGAAAGCTTAGAAAAGTTCTCTAATCCATCTTCTTTTTAAGCATCGAGCTGGATTCACGAGAAAGGTGAAAATTGTAAAGTTTTTGAACTAGAGGTTTCAGGTTTAAATGTAATTTTTTTAAGAATTTGTTGTATTATTAATTCGCAACATCTTAAACGTAAAGATTTTTGAAATCGGATTATAGAGTATCATTGTTTACATAATACGAAGCTCTTGACTAGTATAAATTATGATTGGAATGTCTTTAGATATTTTAAGATTACTGAATTTTTTTTTGGACCAAATATTTTGAGTTTTTTCATAACAATTAACTGGCTTAAATAGCGATTTATGTAGTAATAATTTAGAAGAGACAGGTAAAGGATTTAAAAAAAATCAATAAAATATAAGAACAAAAATAAGAAAACTTTGATAATAAATTTTTTTTTTTTTTTTTTACTCCTAATTTGTGTACGTTGCAATCTGTTCAATTTAGAACAATAAGCAACCCCATGACCCAATGAGATGAGGATGATGTGTATGACGTGTAAATGAGGTGTAGTCTTGTACAGACTTAGGCCGACCATTCCTGAGAGAGTATGGTTAATTAAACCCCAACCATCAAAGTACACCGGTAACCACTGTCTAGTATTCAAATCCGTATAAAAGTAACTACCTTTACTAGGATTTGAACCAGGAACCTTCGTCTCCGAAAATCAGCTGTTAAACAGCTGATTTTGGCGACGACTTTACCTCTAGACCAACCCGGTGGGTCTGATAATAAATAAATTACAAAAATGAAACAATTTTATGGATTGATCAAATCCGTACAATTAAAAAAGTGTACTATAGTTATTTTCTAAGCATTATAAGAGTAAAAATAATTTTTACAATTAAGACTGTATGATGACTTTGACTGAAAATTTTGATTTTCGGTTTTTATGTTTTTTATAGTTTAGACCTAGACCTACCACAAAAACATTACATTACAACAAAAAATTATTTTAACGACAAAATTTAAGTTTTTATCAGGTTTATCCTAATTAATAACTACTTGTTAATTTTTTCATATTTACAAATATAAATATCTAAAATATACAAATATTTTTCACATTTTTATATTGGTCGTTTTAGTGAAAAAGGAATTTTAGTTTTTTTTTTAATATCTGCTTCACTATTTTTAATATTCTCCGCTGTTGGTGCACCTTTCTAAAGAACTGTTGATGGGAAATTAAACTTGTTTTTGTACATTTTGTTTCTCATTTGTGCCTTTTCCCGTAAATTTAGATTTTTAACACTTAGGTACGTTTTTCTCAGAAAACATTTAACCTACCAGGCTGAAATTTTTAACTGTTAATTATCATGTACATGCACATTCACCGACATTGTTTTTACTTCCTCAGGTGCTCAAAAAAATAGTAATATGCAACAAACGTAGAAAAAAATTGTAAAAGTTTTATGTTATTCGTTATTCTTTTAAAAACTTTATGGTCGAACAGATGAAATTGAAAAAAATGTCATTGGCTAAAACCACCCTACAACTATAAGTGTGTGAAGTTTCATTTTCGTTAATTTCATCAATCCTATGAAAAATATGCTTAAAAATAGCAAATTTAACATTGGCGGGATACAAAGTACAGTCTCCCCTTAAACTATCAGATCTCTTTTCAAAATGTATCAACAAAATATTAAATCTACCAATGAAATTAAAATTATTAACATTTAAATAAAGACTTGAATGTCATTAAAATCCTTTGGGAAATAACCCTTTAAATAATAGTGATTACTACCACAGATTGAAACGTTACAAAATTTTAGACTTACGGTACAGACAAAATTAAAAATTAACAGTTAATTAATTTAAAATGTTTGTTTATTTTAATTTTTAATTAGCCGATATTAATTTCTAAATTTTGTATTTATAATAAACACATTGAAAATTAACCTGACCACTACAGTTGATTTTTAAATTGTAGTTACGCTAGTGGGTGTATTCTCCATCGAAATTTATTTTCTAATGTTATAAAATTTACTTATACAGTACCCTAGTTAAATAATTTAACTGATTGAAAATAGCACCCATAGAAGTTAAAAAAAGAATAAAGTCAGATAAATATAAAATACATTTCATAAATATTTATCTAAAGCATAGTAATTATTTTTGAAAAAAAATTATAGCCTACACTATATTTTTATATTGTGGGTTTGTACACAGCACTGATCTCTTAAAAATATTTTACTATTTTTCATGTGAACAATTTATGTATGTATATTTCATTTGAAATAATAAATTACTATTATTATGATAATTGTTAAATGCATTATTATAGGTTACTACAATATCTCATATAATATAATGCAGGTAATAAATTAGATTGAAATAAAATAAATTTGTAAAGATATATTTTTTTGTATTTTAAGCCGCATCAACATCTTGGTTATTAACGATTATTTTGGGTTAAGGAACATTGAGGTGGGTTTGAACTTGTAATAATTTTCCAGACCCTGGCCAGGAATCGAACCCGGAACATCCGCTTTGCAGCGTGGGACGCTAACCACTGGGCTACGGAGGCCATCTAAGATATTTCGTTAGATTACGACTTGCCGAAAAGTAACATTAAAAAACAAAATTTACAGTAATTTTTTTTAAAGATGTCGAAAGCTCTTTTTTAAATAAAATTTGTTAAATAAGTAACCGTTCGTTATTCACTTAACCGGTAATATGATAAATCTCTAAAACAAATGAGGTTTCAATTTATTCCCATAACGCTAATAATATCTTTTGAAATTTCAGAAAAAATCTTAAATAGTAGCTAATGACCCTAACGAATAACCAATTATATACTAAGAATGTATGTATTTTATTTTTAATAAATTATTTTATTAACAAGTTTTGGTACGAATCGTGAATAAATCAACCCGTAACTGATGATATATTTTTGTTATTAGATTTACTATATTAATTTCAGCGCAAACAAAGATAATTAATTTGAAAACTAGATAATATTGCCTGAAGAAAAAAACAATCTAATTTCAGTATCTGAGTTTAGAGTAATAATACAATAAAAAAAACCGTAGTGATAAAAATATTTATATAAACATAAATAAAATGGTAAATTATTCACATTAAAATCTCATTGGGCAAGAAAATTCTCAAATAAAAAGATATAAAAACAAGTAAATAATATTGGAAGAAATAAGAAAATGGTGAATGAGGTTTTACGAGTATTTTGTCAAGATAAACCAAGAAAACTTCCAAAACAAACATTTAAACGAATATAAAAAAAACCTAAAACTGTTGAAATAAACAGAAAAATACATCATGACATTACAAAAATTATATATATAAAGATGTAATATAAGATACATTTAGAAAACAATTGAAAAACATTAGTTTTCCAGAAGAAAAAGATGAAGAAGAACAATATACTGAAGTAGAGTGAAGAAAGAAAAGCATTTTCGGAATTGACGAAGAAAAAATGGTAAAAAGATATTCTTACCTTTAAAATAAGAAAACTAGAAAGAAAATTAAAGGAGTAACACATACTAAATTATTGTATTCCTAAGTTAACCGAAAAGAAATTTAAATTCTAAAATAGTAATATTTTAAAATTGAATTGTAGAAGTTAAGATACAGTAATTAATTTGTACGTTTAAAATTATTTATGATCATTCTCTTTTGAAAAAGTCGTTTAATTTTGAAGAATTCTAGATAATTTATTTTGTACTTTTGGTTAAATTACTAAAACAACCGTGAAAAAGCATACCGTACGGTAAACAATCTAGTGAAACAGTGTTAAAAGTTATATTAAAATATAAATCCACAGTTCAAAAATAATTGCGAGGTAAGGACAAATAATGAAATAATTTTTAAACTAAATTATTACAATACAGAAAACTTAATTCATAATTTAAAATAAATATTAAAGAATCTTATAAAACGGTTGAAAAATCTTAAAGTAACAACAATTAGGATATAGTACATCAATTTATCGATCAGTAATTTTGTATTTGTATAAAATAAATAAAACAGCTTAATAAATAATTCAAAAAACTATTTTTAGGTTATTTTTTAGGATAAAAAATCCAAAAATATCAAACAGCGAATATATTCAAAAAGCCAAAAGTTTGGTTTGAATAAATTAAAAGGATTGTTTATTATTATTTTTATTTATAATTTAAAAATGAATTAATTTGATATGAAAATTAATAAAATTATAAAGAAGATATTGTTTTTATTTTTTCTATAATTGATTAATGTGTAAGGGATTGATAACGAAGTTTGTTTACATAAAATTACGGAGTAATAATATTTATAAGGTAGGTCATTTTCAACAGGTTAATTAATTTAATTTTTAATTAATTAATAAATATATAAAAAAATACCTTTGTGCGTAGCGTATTGTCTTTTACTAATAAAGGGTAGATCCAGTGCTGATGTTGTACAAGCACAAAAACACATGCACCACAAATCATCGCACGCACGCACGTCAACACACGTGATACGCCTCACACTACCCGTTCACAAGCCGCTAACTAAACATGTTCAATTGCGCGCTTAATCTTATATACCGGCTAAAAATATACCATGATGTCAGATCCTAAGCTCGCCATTGGTTAAACGTGACGTAATGCTTTTACCTGATTGGTTCTTTTCATTCCCACCAAAACTGCTCACTACAGACGACTAGTAGTACTACAACAAAATAACTAACCTCTGTTGTGTATTCTGTATTATCACACTGACTTCGTTTACGATCTTTTTTTATAAATCTACAAACAGAATTCTTCACAATTTAATAAGTTTCAATATTAACAACATTTATATCAATTTATTTTTCTCTTTAACCATTTCATAATTAATCTACATAATTTTATATACTGCCCATAACAGACAGGTAGAGTGTCAAATTATTTACACTCAATTTGTTCGTTGCAGTGCTAAAATAAATAGTTCTGTTTCTTATCACATGGTTAGCCAATTAAATGACTGAATCATTTAAGGACAGAAGAGGTAGAGGTGTAAAAGACACTAATCAGAGTTATCTCGTCTGAAAGTAATGGATTTCATTGTACAGCCAGACCCTGTGGTGAATGAAGTGAAGGTGTAGTTTACAGAGTGGAAAATATGTGCTTTTCAGAGGGGCTAGCATGCTGATAAGCGTACTTTCCTACTCAGTGAGGAAGGCAATGGTAAACCACCTCACTCCTCGTTTTACTTAGTAAAACCTCTACAGGTTCAAACCAGCCTTTCGGCTGTTGACCTAAACAACAACAATCATTTTATATATTTATAAATTTCTGTCTTAAATACATAAATATATTTGTATTAAATTCAAACATGTTATATTAATAAAAATATAAACATCACTCACTTACTGACTTTAAAGTTTCTTAACACAAAATCTTTATAATTACAAAATATAAAAATTAGGTATAGTTCAGCCGTTCTTAGTTTGCTCCTACTGTCAACAAATAAAAGCCACCTACTACAGGGTGCACGCTAGAGTTCACCACTTTACGGATGTCGTATTTCTATTAAGTTAACTATTTTTTAAAATTATAACTACTTAAAGTAGCCTACTAAAAACATCGGTCATGATATGATGTAGGCCTAACCATTTCATTTATAAAAATACTTTTAAAAGTACTTTGTATTTAAATACTTTTGAAAGTATTTTGTTGTTACTTTTTAATCAGCGTGTACTCATTTTTATATAATGCGCATGCTCAGTGACGTTATTATTTGTTTACATTAGGAGCAAACTAAGAGAGGCTGGACTGTACGTGTTTAGGTCATCAGCCGGAAGGCTGGTTTGAATCTGTAGAGGCTTTTCTAAATAAAAGAGAAGTAAGGTGGTTTATCATTGCTTTACTCACTGAGTGAAAAAGAAGGTTATGCTTATCAGCATGCCAGGCCCTCGTTCGTGTATTTTCTATATTTCAATACTTTTTTACTGACTAAAAGTTTCTAAATAGAAAATCTTTATAATTACAAAATATAAAAATTAAGTCACTATTATAGGTTCTACTTTAAATTGTAGAAGCTTGCTAAAAAAAAGATTTACATAAAAAGCTAATAATACTAAAATTAAGATTATACATTATATAAAAAAATATTGTAGTTGTTTAGGTCAACAACCGAAAGGCTGGTTGACCCTCTACAGGTTTTACTAAATAAAAACGAGGAGTGAGGTGGTTTTCTATTGCCTTACTCACTGAGTTGAAGAATGATGCTTATCAGCATGCCAGACACTCCGAAAAGCACCTACTTTCCACTCTGCAAATGACACGACACCTTCACTTCATTCACCACAGGGTCTGGCTGTTAAATGAAACTCTTTTACTCTCAGAGGAGTTGACTCTTAACTAATGTACAATTTTACACCTCTACCTCTTCAGTTCTTAAATGATTCAATCATCTAATTGGCTGAGCATGTGATAAGGGACAGAATGATTATTGTAGTCCTGGAAACTAGGAGATTGAGTGCAATTAATTTATCGCTCCACCTGCCCGTTATGGGCATAAAAAAGGCACAAAAAAAGATTATACATGTATATAAAACTAAGATTGTACAGTACGTGATTTGGTCATCAGCCGAAATGCTGGTTTGAACCTGTAGAGCTTTTCTAAATAAAACACACGTAAGGTGGTTTATCATATAGCTTTACTCACTGAGTGAAAAAGTAGGTTATGCTTATCAGCATGCCAGGCCATTGTTCGTGTATTTTTTACATTTCAATACTTTTTTACTGACTAAAAGTTTCTTAACACAAAATCTTTATAATTTCAAAATATAAAAATTAAGTCACTTTTACAGGTTGTACTAAAAAGCTAATAATACTAAAATTAAGATTATACATTGTATAAAAAAATAATGTTATTGTTTAGGTGAACAGCCGAAAGGCTGGTTTGAACCTCTAGAGGTTTTACTAAGTATAAACGAGGAGTGAGGTGGTTTACAATTGCCTTTCTCACTGAGTTGAAGTATCCTTATCAGGACGCCAAGCCCTCCAAAAAGCACCCACTTTCCATCCTGCAAATGACACCTTCACCTAATTCACCACAGGGCTTGCTGTATGGTAAAATTCATTACTTTCAGAGGAGATAACTGTGACTAGTGTCTTTTACATTTCTACCTCTTCTGTTCTTCAATAATTCAGTCACATAATTGGCTGATCATGTCACAAGAACAGAATTAATTTTTGTAGCCCTGGAATCAACAGATCGAGTGCAATTAATTTAACACTCCACCCGCCCGTTATGAGCATAGGCTAAAAAAGGCACAAAAAAAGTTATACATGTATATAAAACTAAGATTGTATGTACAGTACATTTTCAGATCATCAGCCGAAAAGCTGGTTTGAACCTGTAGAGGCTTTTCTAAATAAAAAAAGGAGTGAGGTGCTTTATCACAGCTTTCCTCACTGAGTGAAAAAATAGGTTCATCATTCATAATTAATAATGACCAATATAACCAAAATTAGTATTGAAACATAAGAAATAAACAAAAAACATTAATCTCAGAAAACAAAACCTCATTTTAATCATGAGCGAATGATGCAAAATGAAAATCTAGTTCAGTCTGGCTTACTTATACGGAAAATCACTCTTTCACGCTAAACTAAGCTAAGAAAAATTGTAGATCTTTGAATTTTCTGTAACTTTTGTCACCTTTGTCGTAAAATGCATAGGCTACTAAGGCCAAAATTTTAAAAATTCCATTTTTTCCAGATTTTCAAGGAAAAAAACAGAAAATCACTAATTACCGCTAAATTAAGCGTTATACAAAAAAATGTTTGAAATATACGTTGTAGATTTTAAAATGGCCTACATTTTTATTAGCCTAGATACACCTCTGCGCTAAAATGTATATTAAAATTGCAATCTTAAAAACACATTTTTTTCTACAAGAGCAGAGCCTCCCCAAAAATTTCAGCAGACATGGCACCTACCCTATCTTATAGAACAAAAAAAAAAGTAAATGAGGCGATTTAAAATAATCGTAGGAGCCGTTTTTGAGAAAAATTACAAAAAAGTGAGAAATGACACGAATAAACTACTACTTCCGGTTGAACGATTTTGATTAAAATGTTCGTGTCGGGTCCAGTAGTAGTAGTACCTAACTTAACTTTCAAGTTTCAACTTCAAACGATGTTCCGTTCTTGAGATATTTTGTTTAACACACACACACACACACACACACACACACACACTTGGTTTTTGTATTACATGGTTTTTGTATTCACGGGGTCTGAAAACGTGTAGATACGGTGAACACTCGATTTCGAAAAATTGACATGAAAACCATACTTTCCTTCCTAAAACTTCATATAGGCAAGAGAAAGTAAAAATAGTTTCTATAGTAATTAGAACTACAAACCAGAATTTCTGTATCATTTAACTACGCAATTGTTTTACCATAATATTGTAACTGTTGAACGGCACACCTGTTTTTATTTTTATATTTATTAAAATATAAAAGGGTTAATTACTTTTAGCATTCTTCAGATATATACATATTATCTGTTTTAAATGCAAATTTACTTAATTTGTATTCATCTTACACTTAGGCCTAATAGTCTATTATAATTTGTTATACTGTATTATTATATAGAATTAAATAAAATATAAAAACGCAAAATTACATTTCTTTGGAATGCCGTGTCAGTGACTTTAAATTCTTTCTTCAGTGATCTATACTAATATTGTAAAAAAGTAACATTTGTTTATTTGTTTGAATTGATTAATTTCGTTAGTTCTTGCCCCAATAAAATAATGTCCACCATTAGGTATTTGAGTTAAGAAATTAGCGTGATACTCTTCGATCAAATATCAGTTTTATAAATGTTCTGATCTGGTTGTCCTCATTTTCTTTTCTGTATTTTTTCTATGTTTTTTGCATATTACTAATTTTTTGAGCACATAAGGAAGTAAAAACAATGTCGGTGAATGTGCATGTACATGATAATTAACTGGTAAAAATTTCAGCCAGGTAGGTTAAATGGTTTCTGAGAAAAACGTACCTAAGTGTTATAAATCTAAATTTACGGGAAAAGGCACAAATGAGAAACAAAATGTACAAAAACAAGTTTAATTTTCCATCAACAGTTGTTTAGAAAGCTGCACCAACAGCGGAGAATATTACAAATAGTGAAGCAGATATTAAAAAAAACTAAATTTCCTTTTGCACCAAAACGAGCAATATAAAATTATGAAAAATATTCGTTCTTGGAGACACGATAATTTTTCTGGGTAAACCTCCTAAAAACTTAATTTTTTCACGTAATTTAATGTTTTTGTGGCTGATCTCGGTCTGAACTATTGAAAAACATAAAAAACCGAAATTCGAAATTTTCTGTTAAAACCATCATACAATCTTAAGGAGACCGTAACTGGGAAAAAATAATTTTTTCACGGTTTTTGTTTTTTCCTTTTAAGAAACTGCATATTCTGAGTGTTTTGATCTGTTATATATGGTGGCAGTGCAGTTTTTACGAATATAAAAATTATATTCTGTACGAAGAAGTGGGGCTGAACCCTGGAAAGAACACGCTTCGTGCAATGGAACGACTGGATTCAGGACGAATAGAAGACGCTAAAAGAAAAATGTCTGAAGTTGAAAAACAAATACAGGAGAAGAGGAGTTTAAAAAGAAAAAAACTTCAAGATTTGTATCTTCAAGAAGAGGATCCAGACCAACCATCGTACAGCGCGGGACGTTTCTAAAAACAGTGTAAGTTACAATTTGTCAGTTTGCGGAAAATCATGACTTTTGAAATTTAATGCAAGTTTTCTCAGGAACGGTTAAAGATATCAGTATGAAATTTTCCGGAACGCATTCTACTCATTACGGGCTAGTTCCGCACGCAAGATAATGTAAGAATTATCCATAGAAAATTTTTCATTATTTTTTCACGGAATTATTTGTACTTTTTATAAAAATTAATAAACAATTTTTATACTTTATTCAAAAATAAGCTCCGTGCGTGAACTAAATAAGTCTGAAGTTAAGTTTAAAAAACATTAGGTTCTAATTTTTATATTTTTTTGTGAAAGTTGCAAAAAGTTAACATGTAGTTTTATAGGTAGTTACGATCACCTTTTAAGCAATCCTGGTTTTGATATCGTTTGGTAAACACACTAGTGTTAAAAAATAATTTAAGTTAAGATAAAATCTAAACATGATAATGAGATGTATTTGGATGTTTATCTTGACCGAAAAAACACTGTAATAACCATATAAAAATTAAACTACTTGTTCTGAACTCTCAAATTAGGAACTCTATAAAATAATTTGTCATAAATCTTTACTCAACATAATGTTACTGTTTAAAGAGCCTCCTTATATCTAATTACTGAAGTACGCCAATGTAAAACTAAGCAATTTAATAAAAAATCAATTCATTTATTATTATTCTAAATGCCTTGAATAATTTACTACAGTAAAACTTGTCTAAACCGGAACCTTAATAAAACGGAAAACTGCCTAAACGGAAAAAAAATCTGGGTACGGATATCTTCCCCATGCTTAATACCCTGTATAAAGCGGAAACTTGTATAACCCGGAAACGGAAGACGAAATTAAGAACAAAGATATTGTAAAACGGAAAAAATTATTGCTGGGTTTGCTCCCAGTTGATTTTCACGCGTAGGCTAGTGCTAATGTACAAAGACCCCTACACGTTTATCATATACTACATACTATGTATTTCCGGTAGTGTACAATTTTACAAAATGTGATTACTCTTATCTACAGTATTACCGTACGATGTTTTTTTTTGTATTGAGAGATAAGGAAATTTGGCTATGTGATTACTTATCGCTATTAGAGCGATTTTTAATTTTTCAGTCTAAATAAAGATACTGTAGATTAGTACTGCTATTGCTTTATTTCTTAATTTTATAATTTATTTCTAAATTAATTTGTTCCGTCTAATTAAAGACGATTTAATAGGGCCTACTGCTACCCTGGGTCTGGCTGTACTTTTGCTATTCGTTTAAGTTAGCTGCCTAAATGTAGATATACTGTATAAAACGGAAAACTGGTGAAACGGAAAAAAAATTCGAGAACAAAACGATTCCGGTTTAGACAAGTTTTACTGTAATACACCCAACTGTCTCAAAAATTTTCCTAGGTCATAACAACCTTAATATCTTATTCGTACTGGAAACTGCCATACTTACAACAAATTTTAAAACAAATTACAGCAACATCAAAGAGATTAATAAGATTATAAAGATTAATAAAAGATTAATTAATTAATTAATAAAAGATTATAAAGATTAATAAGAAAATTAGGTAGATCTCTTAATGTAATCTGTCAAAAAAATTATTCTTCAAATTTAGTAATGTTCATCAATTCATTACGATCATATTCAAGTTTTTTGTTGTATATTATTTTTTATAAAATTGTGGTTTTTTTAATAAGTTAATTTTGTTTATCTTTCGTTGGTGAATTAACTGAGTCAGTGGACTATTGTCTTAGTTTATCAAAAATCTTGGTGGCAATTCTTAAAACTGGCATCTATCATTTTGTTTTGTCCGTCTGTCTATCCGTCCGTCAGTCTCACCCAGATGTCAGAAACTCCAAGAGATAACAACAAACGGTTTTGGATCCGTAATTTACACAAAAAGTTAGTGGGCCTGAATTGGGTTTGAAATTCCGGTTTCGATATGAAGTAGCGCAAAACCAAAAATCAAGAAATCAAAGTTGGAATTGGGAAACAAAAATAGTGTTATTCGAGTCTTCTTAAAGATCAGATACAGAAATCATTAAGTTTGAAGTTCCGGTTTCGATGAGAAGTGGCCCAAAACCGGAAGTCAAGAAAACAAAGTCAGAAACTACAAAAGATAGCAAAAACCGGTTTTCGGATTCGTAATCTACATAAAAAGTAAGTGGACCTGGATTGGGTTAGAAGTTTCAGTTTCGACCGGAAGTGGCCCAAAACTGGAAGTTAAGAAATGAAAGTCGGAATTTGAAAACAAAAATAGTGTCATTCCATTGCTCTTAAAGAGTAGGTACATACATATATCTATAATAGTTTTTTGTCATAAGTCAAAAGAAAGCGTTTTACAAATTGTCACCAGCCATGAGACACGTCTTCTTATGAAAGGAATTCATGGTTTATTAAACCATTTGAGTACGCTAGAATTAAAACTCACAAAAAGTTGAAAATTTAGATGGGAGTGAATTCTTGTAGTATTTTTATCGTAGCATTTGAATATGCTAATAGGTTGGAATGAAAACACACTGTTCATACATAAAATGAAGGATAAAGTTCATGGTTTGTGTCAAAACTAAAAAGTTCAATTGGAACATGTGAGTTTTCAGACCAGCTGTACCGACAGCCAATCAGAGGCCGCCATTTGTGCTGTTTCATTTTGTTATTGAGGTTATGTTGTTTAGCTATACCGGTACGAGTTGTGCTAGTCCAGGCGATTTTTCGTTAATTATTTCAAGTAATATTTTTATTAAAATATACCTGAGGTTATATTGATTAATAATGGACTTTGTAACGTCTATTTAACCTGATGAACAATTGTCGTAATTCACAAGTTCCAAACTTAATTCATAAATATTATCTGAACTACACAAAAACTAACCATTTTGAATATAAATTTTCACTTTTCAGACTGAATTCCATATGAATATTTTCATTTCCTTTTAAGTTTGCTTTAGGAAGTACCTGTAAGGGGAGAGAGGGGTAATTGCACGCACCTTATTTTAAACAGCTGTAAAATCTTGCATTATTTTTGTATATGTTTTGTAATAACCACATTTAGAAGCAAAATATACTGTACAATTATATATTTACTGCGCGATTTAATTATGTTCTCTTTTCTTTAAGGTGATAGTTTTTTTCAATAATAAAAAATATTTAGTTTGTTTCGTTACGAATCAATGACTAACTGTTTAGAACAATGTAAAAACCAACTTAGGTATTGTAGTCTAGGATAAATAAAAATTCGTTAAGATGGAAAACCATTATTTTTTTTAATTTTGAATGTTTATTGTATCATTATTAAATTTATAGCATTAATTGCTTATTGTATGTAGCTTATTGTATTTTAAAATGGACTAGTGAATGCTCGCATTCATTTACCATAAGATCACACAGTTACGGGGGATCACACAGTTACAGACGTATGAAAATATGCCGTACCTGAATGGGATTCGAACCCAAGACCGCATGATGAGAGGCGAGCACGTTACCAACTACGCCAATGCGGCCGGCATATTCGGACGCAGGGTAAGGCATAGGTATGGACTAAAGCCAGCGTACCATTACTCCACAATACGCCATCTTAAAGGGTGAGAGTGTATGATGGTTTTGACTGAAAATTTTGATTTCAGTTTTTTATGTTTTCCAATAGTTCAGACCTAGATCTTACAGAAAAACCTTATATGATGTCAAAAAAATTATTTTTATGAAAAAATTATGTTTTTAGCAGTTTTACACAGAAAAATTACACGTCACCAACAATGAATATTTTTCATAATTTAAACTGATCGTTTTAGAGCAATGGGAATTAGTTTTTAAAAATATCTGTATTACTGTTTTTAGCATTCTAAGTTGTTGTTCAGCTTTCTAACCAACTGCAGATGGGAAATTTACTTGTTTGTGTGTATTTTGTTTTTGATTTGTCTTTTTTTATGCCTGTTCCCTTAAAATTAAATTTTTAACATTTAGGTAAATTTTTCTCGGAAGGCACTAAACCTACCAGGCTGAAATTCTTACCAGTTATTCGTTTTGTACGTGTACATATACCGACATTTTTATGACTTCCTCAGATGCTTCAAAAATTAGTAATATGGAAAAAACATAGAAAATAATTGGTAAAAATTGTGTGTTATTCGTTATTTTGTTTTTAAATTTATGGTCAAACAAAACAAATTAAAAAAATGTCAGTAGCTAGAGAAACCCCATAACTATGAGGGAGTAAAATTTCATTTCCCTATCTTTAACAAATTCTATGAAAAATGTACTTAAAAATAGCAAATTTAACATTGCCGGGATGCAAGGTACAGTCTCCCCTTTTAAAAACAATTGTATTACAGAAAAAGTAGTTCGTAAAATTTATGACATAAAAATGGATGTTGTTGTTGTTGTTGTTGTTTAGGTCAACAGCCGAAAGGCTGGTTTGAACCTCTAGAGGTTTTACTAAGTAAAACGAGGAGTGAGGTGGTTTACAATTGCCTTCCTCACTGAGTGGAAAAGTACGCTTATCAGCATGCCGGGCCCTCTGAAAAGCACATATTTTCCACTCTGTAAATGACAACTTCACTTCATTCACCACAGGGTCTGGCTGTACAATGAAATTCATTACTTTCAGAGAAGATAACTCTGATTAGTGTCTTTTACACCTCTACCTCTTCTGCTCTTAAATGATTCAGTCATTTAATTGACTGACCATGTGATAAGAAACAGAACTATTTATTTTAGCCCTGCAACGAACAGATTGAGTGTAAATAATTTGACACTCCACCTGTCTGTTATGGAGAGATAAAAATGGATATAAACTTAAAAAACAGTTTAATAACACTACACACTTCGTTGTTACATTAGTGCAATGAATCTTGTGTCACCTCAAGAACAATGTGACCACAATACAAAAAACAAAATGTTGAACAAATTAAAATTCCATTTATCATCACATACACACGAGACACAAGCTTGCCATTTACTACGGCTCACTAGCTGATGGATCCGAAAGGGCTCAGTAAATTTCTATGTTTCTATCTATCCATCAAAACAAAATACGAGGTGTGGCTATTAAATAACGAGACAAATGTAAAAAATTTTATTTTATTTTATATATAATCACTTATTGTCACCTTCAATATACACTCCTTCTCTATCCCTACAACGCTCCAAGCGAATTTTACATAGTTGGAAACAGTGCTGGAAGTCATCTTCTGTCAGCTCCTTCAGGACACGTGCCACTTTTTCTTTTACAGCTTTCACAGACTCAAATCTTGTCCCTTTTAATGCACATTTAACCTTAGGGAACAGGTAGAAGTCACATGGTGCAAGATTTGGTGAATAAGGTGGATTTTCTAACACTGAGATGCTGTACTTGGCTAGGAACTTCTTGACAGATAACGCGGAATGAGCTGGCGCATTGTCTTGGTGAAGAACACATGATTTGTCCTTCCACATTTCGGGGCGTTTTTCCTTACTCTTTGACGTAGTTTAGAAAGTACCTCAAGGTAGTAATATTGATTAATTGTTTGACCTTCAGGAATCCAGTGAAGGTACACAATCCGATGGTTATAAAAAAAAAATCATCATTGCTTTAAATTTTGACCTGCTAATTTTAGCTTTTTTGGCTCTCGGTGAAGTTTGGCTCTTCCAGTGCATGGATTGGCGCTTCGTTTCCGGATCATAAGTATAAAACCACGTTTTATCACATGTTTATTATCTTCTACCTGTTCCCTAAGGTGAAATCTTCATTAAAAGGGACAAGATTTGAGTCTGCGGAAGCTGTAAAAGAGGAAGCGGCACGTATTCTGAAGGAGCTGACAGAAGATAACTTCCAGCACTGTTTCCAACAATGGAAAATTCGCATGGAGCGTTGCAGGGCTAGAGAAGGAGTATATATTGAAGGTGACAATAAGTGATTATGTATAAAATAAAAATAAAATTATTTACAACGTCATTCTCGTTTTTTAATAGCCACACCTCGTATCTCCATGCGTACCATTACCCACTGCGTCCTAATTCCCCTCTCTTCCACAATAATTTTTCATGATTTCTGAAAAATCACATTTTTGGAACATGATAATTTTGATTTTACCGTGCTCATTTAATCCCCGTGCTATCTAATTATACCGTTCCAAATAAAGAATGAAAGTTACAAGCAAAAAAAGTAAATTAATAATTTTTGACGGTATTCGAATACAAGATCCATGAATAGAAACCAGTTGTCTGTATCACTAAACCAAAAAGTAGCCCAAGAAAAACGGGGTAAAAGGGATAAGATAATATAGTAGATAACGGATATGATAATAAGTATTATGAAGAAATGCCAAGACAAGAAGATGACTCATGACTCAACCTTGCGGAGAGAGTAGATCGTTTGAAGCAACTTCAACTTCAAAGGAGGAGGGTTTGTTACTTTAATAACACGGTTGAGAAATTATTAATTATTATTAACTTACTTAACTCATGTATTGTATTACTAAGATAACAAAATGCAGTTTTTTAAATAATAAAAGAGCGTTGACTAGTGCAATTTTGATAACATGGAGTCTATTTTAGTTGGCGGTCAAAGGGTATGATAATAATTTTATATTTCTACAACAGTTCAAAAAAAAAAGATTTTCGATCCGTTGTATATTCGTAACTTATGTGAATATGCCGGCCGCATTGGCGTAGTTGGTAACGTGCTCGCCTCTCATTATTCGGTCTTGGGTTCGAACCCCATTCAGGTACGGCATAATTTCATACGTAACAAAAATCATTTCATCCTTCACCGTCAGTATTAGCAGTAATTGCAGAAAAGTCGGACGTTAAACAAAAAAAAAACTTATGTGAATATGTCCATAATTCTCTCGAAAACCAAAAATCTGTTGTGAAACACTAACACGACTTTCTCTTGCCAATTCAAATAATTAACAATATAACCTAATATTAGTAATAAAACATTAGAAATAAACAAAAAACTAACCTCAATAAACATAACCTTATTTTAATCATGAATAAAAGACGCAAAATGAAAATCAACCTCAGTTTGGCTTAAAAATACGGAAAATCACTGTTTCAACCTGTTTTTTTGTGGGCAACCCCACAATTCCAATGTGTTGCTCTCAATGTTATTTTAAAATCCAATCGGTAAAAACATGTTTTTTTTGGGTTCAGGGGGCCTAAACAAGTGTATATCCGGTGAAATTTAATAAAAAAAAAAAAGGTGTGAAACTTTCACACGACTTTCTCTTTCCAATGCAAATAATGAACAATTTTTTTTCTCTTTAATTCTTTATTTAGAACTGTAAAATTTTACAAGCAAATGTGATGATTAAGATAATAATGTAAATGACATGATAGGCATGAGAGGGGTAGGACCCCCCCATTGGTGCCTCCCCAAGAATGAAATTTGTATATAAAATTTTAGCAGGTCTCTCTCTACTCCAGCGTCTTTAAGGCGTCTAGGGAGATTATCAGGTAAATGGAAGCTGGAAAGTGAACGCACCAGTGGGTTCTCGTGTTCGTGTGACTTGTCGTGAAAGCGTTTGTATAGGTATTTGATGGAACAATACGACCTAACATTAGTGTAATAAAACATTAAAAATAAACAAACGAATTAACCTCAAAAAACATAACCTTAATTTAATCATGAATGAATGATGCAAAATGAAAACCAACCTTAGTTTGGATTAATAATACGGAAAATCACTACGAGGCTAAACTAGGCTGTGTAGTGAAAAATTCTTAAAATAAAAGTTGTAGATCTTTTAATTCTCATGAAATTTGATTATACACTTTTGTCGTGAAATGCATACTGAGGCCGAAGTCTTAAAAAAATTAATCTCTTTACAAATTTTCATGAAAAAAAAACAGAAAATCACAAATTACTGCTAAATTAGGTATCCGTTGTACAAAAAATGTTTAGAATAAAAACAAAAAAGTAGATTTCTAAATTGTCTACAACTTTTATTACCTATACACTTTTGCCCTAAAATGCATTTTAAGGCCACCATCTTAAAAAAAACCAATTTTTTCTACGAGAGAACAGCCTCCCCAAGAATTTCAGCAGACATGGCGCCTACCCTATCTTGTAGAGCATACAAAATGTAGTAAATTAGGCGATTTTTTAAAAAAATCGTAGGAGCCGTTTTTGAAAAAATTGCAAAAAAGTGAAAAATGACACGAATAAACTACTACTTCTGGTTGACCGATGTTAATGAAAATGTTCGTGTTGGGTCCTCTAGTACATTCTAACTTAAGTTTCACGTTCAAATACGTACGATGTTCCTTCTTCAGATATTTTGTTCACACACGCCATGACATGATATGATATGATGACGCGCGCGCACACACATACACACACACAAACTGCCCCATTACACATGGCCCATTAACATGTGTAGAAACATGTTTATTTTTTTCAGGGGGTCTGAAATCGTGTAGGCCTACATCCGATGAAAACTCAATTTCGAAAAATTAACATGAAAACAATACTACTTTCCTTTCATACAGGCAAGAGAAAGTAAAAATCGAAATCACAAACAATACTTCCTTCCCTAAATTTAAAAGAGAAAGTAATAGGTTTTGTTAAGGCCAATCGCACCCCCGTTAAGTGATTCTTATTTCCCCGCTTTTATTATCGTCGTTAAATACACTGATTTTGTATTAATAACCTTGTTCCCGCCTCTTCCTGTATACTTGTCTTGATTTCCGATGGTGATCTCAGTTCATGACGTAATCATTCTCCCTCTACTCACATTCCTATCTTCCCGGTCAACACACTCACTGGTTGGATTCTGCGGCATGTAGACTGTTCGTGCCTCCTCTGCGCCGGCCATCCTATGGCGTCGCGTTTACAATTGTCGTTATGCTTCGTTCGTTTCTGATGTACCATACATCATTTCAAGTGTGATTTTACTCATGTGTGTAATTTATAATCATTTACAATTGTTCTTGTTTTCGTATCAAACATTAAAGTTACAGTGTGAATCGAACCCCGGACACGTGTCGCGTGGACGCCGTTGCTACACTTCAGGCTATTCAACAGGTAAGCGAATTAGTCTATTATGTTGTACGCTTTCTAATTTTGTGTTTGAGTTGACCAGTGATGTCCTGCTGTTCCAGCAGTTACTTATCGTTTTCCTTTGTCTCCCTCAGTGTACTTTCCATCGTTGTATCTTGCTTATTCAGTCGTTCCGCCGTTGGTTTCTGGCGCCTATAAATGAAACTAGGTCCTCCGGAATAAGTCGTTTATGCTTCAGTTTACATTAATCTGCCATTAGTCGTTGATAGTGGATTGATGTCCTACAGTTACAAGTCGGCTTACCGCTTAACTCGTTTTATCCAATTTATTTTGGGTTATTTTCAAAACTCCTGCCATCAAGGCTTTAACATTTGGTCCGTTCCGGGCAGGATATTTATCAGTGCATATTTGGAAATACAGTCTATTGTCTTAATTTTTCAATCGTCAACAATTTCAGTATTTTGTTTAATTCGTTGTTGCATGGTGTTACATTACATTCATCGTGTTATTTATTGTATTTCGTGTCTTACATGTGTTCAATATATTAATAAAAACATTAATAAAAATATTAATATTAAAAACAATTTCATTTATTCAGTTAAAAAATACGGGGTTAAGTTGCATAACAAATGCAACGCATTATCAGTGTTGTGACGCGTTCATTCAATACAAGTTGCAACCAACGCTATGTTGACGTCACAGTAGATCGGTTCAGTGCTATATCTTTCGACACGGCCAGAATTTGGCTAGAGTCGCCATTTTCTCCTTCGTTCTTGTTAACTGGTTCACGCAGCTTACAGCGCATGCGTGCCCTCTCTCTCATTCGCTCTCTCTCGTGCTGCCCGTCGTTACTGCTAGCGCTGAGAGAATCACTTCACTTGCGTCGTCTGCAACGTATACATCTTAGTTGCAACTAACCTAGATTCAATAAACAGCTGTGTTTTGTTTACATTCTATTATTTGTTTTTCGATCGCTGTCTTCGTTCATTATTTTCAACATGGACGATTTACAATCTTTAATCAAAAAACGCAACGTTGTTAATAATCATCTTTCTCGTTTTAATAATTTTCTTCAATCTGATGTTGAAGTTAACCAAGTCAAATTACGACTTGACAAATTCTTAGATCTCTGGTGTGACTTTGAACAGATACAAACGAACATCGAATTACTTCAACCCGAAGCAGATTTCGAATCAGAACGCACTGCTTTCGAAACTCATTATTTCCAGTTAATTGATCGTGCCCAAAAATTAATTGAATCTCTGGACAATACAATCGTTTTACCAAATCAAGTCAAGTCTTCTAATTCGCAATTAATACAATTACCTCGAATTCGCCTACCTTCATTTGATGGAGATGTTGCGAAATTCCAGAATTTCATCAGCTTGTTCAATGATTTAATTCACAATAATTCTGAGTTATCATTTGTTCAAAAACTTCATTATTTGAGGTGCTCATTAGTCGGTGAACCACTGCGTCTAATAGAACACCTGCCTCTCTCGCTTGAAAATTATACGTTAGCGTACAATTTAATTGTTGAGCGCTACTCCAACTCAAGGCGCATAGCAAATGTTCACTTAAATCAGATATTCAATTTCGTTAAATCTGACACTCCGTCCTATCAATCGTTAAAAGGTTTTCTTAATATCCACGAATCATCAATCGGAGCCTTACGTCTGCTAAATATAAATTTACTTGAATATTTACTTTTTGAGATAGCCTATTCTAATTTGGATCCTGTAACAAAGCAAGCGTTCGAGGATTCAAATCCTAATTCAGCCGTGCCTACATACGAGGCCTTAATGTCATTCGTTACCGCTAAGATGCATGCTTTCGAGCTCTCGAATTCATCTCAACCTACAGATAACGCTAGTTCTTCGCACTCCAGCGATTCAAACCTCGATCAACCGGACTCAGCTAACCCGGTAACCGATAATTTCAATTCTGTACACAGTCATCGTAGTCCTATTTTGCCGTCTCCTAATTCTGATAATGTACCTTCGTTTTTCGTCAAATCAAATTCACTCAAATGTCTGTCGTGCGAATCTCACTTTCATTCAATTCACAACTGTAGTGAATTTCTTGCACAAAATGTAGATAATCGCTACAAAATTATTTCTCGCCTTAAACTTTGTTTTGCCTGCTTCGGGCGACACGATCGCCGCAATTGTAGCTCAAATAAACATTGTCGTATCTGCCAGTCAAAATCGCACAATACGTTGCTGCATATTGATCGCAGCCCTCAAAAATCTAATTCGTCCACCGCTTCTGTTGTTAATTCGCATAATTCGCCAACTGCTAGTCCGTATCATCCTGCCGTACATCCGGGCACCGATTCACCGGCTACTGGATGCCTACTTGTAAATTCTTCGCCGCCGATTCAAGCTAATACTATCGCAACTCCGCCAATTAATTCTTGTGCTACCTGCTGTGCTGATAAGCCGGTAGTTACTTCAAATTCGTCGTCCTCGTCCATTATTGTTAACCAACCTGCCGATTATTCACTTTCATGTCGACTTAACGGCCAAACTGCGCTGCTAGGTACTGCTATCGTTCATGCTGTCGATTCATCCGGCAAAATCGTTCCGCTTCGCGCTGTAATCGACAATGGATCTCAGTCCAGCATCTTAACATACAACGCAGCTCGTTCACTGCAACTCAACATCGTTCCTACTTCTAAACGCCTGCAAGGCATTTCAGCCGAAGTCACCTCAGTTAAAGGTATTACAAATTTTACAATTCTGTCGCCGCAAAATTCTAACTTTCGCCTTCCGCTTCAGGCTACTGTTATTAACAAAATATCAGACCGCCTACCTGCTTCTCGAATTCATAAGTCAGTCGGTGAACAATTTTCACAACATCTGCTAGCTGATTTTCGCTTCCGCAGCTCCAATCCAGTAGATCTACTGCTTGGCGCTGATTGTTTTTCCGAAATTCTCGATTTTAGTAAAACGCCTTTAATTAAAGGTACTCCATCCGCTTTATCAACCGTATTTGGTTATGTAGTATTCGGAAAATTGCCCGAACTACAACCACTTAGTTCTGCTTCAAGTAACGATTCGCTTTTAACATCTGTTTTCGCTAACAACGCTCAAGTCTCGTCGCCTGCTACTGATGTTAATCTCACATCGCCTGCTGTTCAAAATCACTCGTCAAATAAAAATTCATCTTCGCTTCAAATTATCGTCGCTGACCAACAAACTATCGTTCCTGCTAAGTCATCAATCAACCTCGATGCCACCTCAAACCCTGTAATCAGTGAATCTATCGCTTCTATCGTCCAGCCGCCTAGCTGCCTACTCGCTTCGCCTGTATTCAACAATAATTCAAATCACGCCGCTGTTTCAACTAATCGCCCTTCTGCTTCAACTAATCGTCTTCACCATACTTCTGTCTCTTCGCCTTCAAATCGTTTCATCGTTTCGTCCGAGATCATCGCTGTTGATCCTCGTCTCGCTTCGTCTACTGACTCCGCCAGTATCTCGACCGATCTTGCTGCTGGTACTACGCCAATTCGTCGCTTCAACTCTGCGCCTCGCTTCAAGTCAACGCCTCGCTTCAATTCTGCGCTGAAGGCCTCCACCGAGTTGTCTTCAGTCAATTCTTCGCCAAACCGCTTCGCATCTCGCTGCATCATCGCTAATTCGCCGATAAAACCTACTACGCTCGCCTCAGTCGATTCTACGGCTAATCAACTCACCTCGAATCATCGCTTCTCGTCGTCTCTCGCTCACACGCACGATCAACCGCTGCAAGTCGCTTCGCTAAAGGGCAACCGGCCCTCCTCAGTCGTTTCATGTTCTGCTAACTCGCTTCGCGCGCCTTATGCCCCTCTTGGCGGGCGGCGCCCCAATCGTCGTATACAATATTCACAACCGGTGAATAATTGTAATTTCAACTCTCTTCGCTCGTTCAATGCTTGGTGTGATCTTCGCAACTCTCGCTCGTCTCAACCTCAATCACGGATTCACTCACAACTGGTTAGTGAAGTTCGCCGTACCGCAACTCTCGATTCTCGCCAACATTGTTCGCCTGCTCGTCAATTCGTTTCGCAACCCGCTTATCAGTTAGCTCTGCCTTTGGGCAACTAACTTCTCCGCCGTTCTCACTTCGTTCCACGCTCAACTCATCTCCATTCGTTTTGTTCTTCGTTCATTTTTTTGTTCTTCGTTTGTTTTCTTCGTTCGCCGTCTTCTTTCTTCGTTTCTTCTTCTGCGTCGCTTCTGGTTGTCAACCCTTGTTGGCAATCACCTCAAGATCGTTCCGTTACTCGTTGGCTTCCGCGCAAGCCGTGGAAGATGTTCCGTACGTCGTTGGCCGGGCAAACCCGTGCGTTTGTCACGCCACCTCAAGATGCTCCGTTCTTCTCTTCATTCGATTCTTCTTCGTCGTATTCTTTGCTTTGTACTCTTCGTTTGCTAAGTTTTCCGCTCCCTGTTGCTTCAGGGCGGGCGGCTTCATTCTTCGTATTCTTCCTGCGTTTACCGCTCCCTGGTTGTTTCAGGGCGGGCGGCTTCGTTCTTCGATCTTCTCTGCTAGTTTTGTTTCTGTAAATCGCTTTCATCGATTTAGGCGGGCGGTATGTTAAGGCCAATCGCACCCCCGTTAAGTGATTCTTATTTCCCCGCTTTTATTATCGTCGTTAAATACACTGATTTTGTATTAATAACCTTGTTCCCGCCTCTTCCTGTATACTTGTCTTGATTTCCGATGGTGATCTCAGTTCATGACGTAATCATTCTCCCTCTACTCACATTCCTATCTTCCCGGTCAACACACTCACTGGTTGGATTCTGCGGCATGTAGACTGTTCGTGCCTCCTCTGCGCCGGCCATCCTATGGCGTCGCTTTTACAATTGTCGTTATGCTTCGTTCGTTTCTGATGTACCATACATCATTTCAAGTGTGATTTTACTCATGTGTGTAATTTATAATCATTTACAATTGTTCTTGTTTTCGTATCAAACATTAAAGTTACAGTGTGAATCGAACCCCGGACACGTGTCGCGTGGACGCCGTTGCTACACTTCAGGCTATTCAACAGGTAAGCGAATTAGTCTATTATGTTGTACGCTTTCTAATTTTGTGTTTGAGTTGACCAGTGATGTCCTGCTGTTCCAGCAGTTACTTATCGTTTTCCTTTGTCTCCCTCAGTGTACTTTCCATCGTTGTATCTTGCTTATTCAGTCGTTCCGCCGTTGGTTTCTGGCGCCATTAAATGAAACTAGGTCCTCCGGAATAAGTCGTTTATGCTTCAGTTTACATTAATCTGCCATTAGTCGTTGATAGTGGATTGATGTCCTACAGTTACAAGTCGGCTTACCGCTTAACTCGTTTTATCCAATTTATTTTGGGTTATTTTCAAAACTCCTGCCATCAAGGCTCTAACAGGTTTTCTATTACAAAAATTTTCCTTTAAAGAAACAAAATTTTAATACTAACTGTAGGTCTTCTTCCAATAAAATAAATTTTATTGTATTTTTATTACAAACTAAGACGACCGTGTGCTTAATAATAGCTACCCATAAATAATTTAAATAAAATTTATACAAATAAACCTTGGCGTTTTGACCCTTGCTCAATCATCACACAATTAAATACAGTGTTATACCGTTTATGATATTAAAAAACAAATAATCACTAACTATTTGGTTGCATCAATGTCTAAGCTTGTTTGTGTTTTAATTTTTATGAATTGTTCATCTTAAGTTTATTCTTTCGCCTTTTATTTATTTACTGAATATTTCAAAGTTGTTAAACTTTATAAGAATTATTTATTTATAGATTGAGGCTTCACTTCATTGAAGAAGTAACCGACAGGCCCATTAGTGAAGTCGTCAGCGCAATTGGTTCTTATGTCGGAGGCCTCGGGTTCGATTCCCGGTCAAGTGTGGCATTCTTTCATTAGAAACTCATTTTCATACATATTACTTTCCACCGTCTGCATTTCATAAAAGGTTTGGTTAATACAACAGGATATCAACAAAAATAAATTTTGTAAACATTCAACAAAAACTAAAGCCGTATTGGCGTAGTTGGTAACATGCTCGCCTCTCATCATGCGGTCTTGGGTTCGAATCCCACTCAGGCACGGCATATTCTCATACGTTACAAAAAAAAAATCATTTCATTCTTCAGTTACAACCCTACGTCGTCGAAAAAAATAACTAAAGCTAAATTAATTTAAACAATTAGTTTTTTTAGTTTGCTTTTACTTTCTCTTGCCTATATGAATATATAGGAAGGAAAGTAGGCCTATTGTTTTCATGTCGATTTTTCGAAATCGAATTTTCACCGGGAATACAAGTTTCCAGGCCCCTGAACTAAAAAAAACAGGTTTTAGCGATTGGTCTGTGAATCGGTAAACAAAATATAACAGAAATGAAATAACGTACGAATTTAGAACTTATTTACGTACAACAAGGAGACCGGCCACAAACACTTTTATCAAAATCGGTCAACTGCAAGTAGCAAATTTTATTCATGCGATTTTTCATTTTTTGCAATTTTCTCAAAAAGTTTTGACGATGTTTTAAAAAAATATAGCGTCATTTACTAATTTTTTTTATGCTGTACAAGATATATATGTATATAATCGCTACGTTTGCTGAAATTCTTAGGGTTATACTTTAAAAAAAATTTTAAAGATTAAGTACCGGTGTAAAAATACAAATAATGGAAGTTATGGTAATTCCTAATTACCGTAACTTCCATTATTAAGGTAAAAAACAAATAAATAATGTAAGAGGAAAACTCCCATTGTTAGAATAAGTTACATTAGAATAGTAGTTAGACAAAAAGTTGTGAATATAGCCAACGGTCCATCATCTGATATTCATTAGGCCGGTGTATTTCTCCCTCACTGTTTTTGGGCCTTTCTTCCACCTACCAACTTACAGCCAATCATTGGGATGGTTCTCCTTCCCGTTGGCCCTTCAGGTTGGTTGAACGGTTGGTGGGAGAGGGAGGCTTGTCAACCAGAGGTTTCCTGGTCCGGATCCAGGAAATTAAAATCAGTTCCTTTGGGACTTAAAAGTGAAACTGTTAGTTAAGAAGGAGCAGCGTTTAAAGAAGTGATTAGGAGAACGAGGAGAAAAAGAAGAAATGGGGAAACATATTTAATTGGAGGTAAATTTATACGTATTAATAAGTTTTTTTTTTGTATTAAAGTCGCGGCAGAAAAAAGGTTGGCTATATTTTTAAAAAGGTTAAGGATTATTTTTTTTGTAGTTTCATATTAGTATTCATTAGCTTATTATTCATTAAACATTTAGTTTAAAGCAAGAAGATATAGTTTTTTATTTATTTTTCTCATTCTCTAACTGAGCTGGCGCCCAATTTCTTTATTATTATTTTTTTTTTAGTTCACATTTAAGTATTTGCCTACCGGTGTAGTTCAAGGAGGTGCAATTGTTTAAAAAACAATGTAATATTTATTGTTAAATAAGCATTTAAGGGCAAAAGCGTATAATTAAAGTTATAGAAAATTAAGAATTTACAACTTTTATTTTAAATTTTTTTCACAACGCTTTCCTAAGCATCAATTAGTGATTTTTCTGTACAACTACGAAATTAATTGTAGTCCTTGAAAAAAAACAGGCGAAATTAAGGCTGGTATACGAAAATTGTGACAAAGTGAATTAATGAATTTAACACTAAAAATCTTAGGTTCGATTCCTTTTATAGTATTAAATATGAAAAAATTTAGCTAGTATGTTTTAACAAGTAAATTTCAACCGTTTCCTGACAACAAAGAATCTAATCTTTACTACAAATATAATATAAAACTACACAAGAAATACAAACATTACACGATGGATTAGAATTGAAAACGGATGTGCAAGTAATGTACGTTTTTGTATAAGGAAAGATAACTTCTTTTTTTATATTTCCTCTTTTTACAGTCAATGATAGTGACAGTGCCTGAATGATCACGCATTAAAAAGAAAGGGAAAATATAATTCAGAAACTTAACATAAAAGCAAACAGCAATTTAACTTCCGTCTTCATTTTGCATCGAGTAATGAAAAAGCCTAAAAGAATCAGTAGCTCTAACTATGGATTGGACAATGGGAATACGTGACTAACCATGATTTGTGTGTACAGTATTGCTATCTATAGAGAAATATTATAAAAAATAGTGTAGTGCCATCACTCATGCAGACATCCGATTTATTCTTTGTACGAGAAGGAGCGAAAGAGGGGGAAGCCATTTTTAATACAGTGCACTCTTGATTTACTAAATACTAAATCTTGTTATTACTGACCAAACAACAAAATATTATACCATGAAAAATATATTTCGAATACATTTTATAAACTAGCTGTGCCCAATGGTAGGCTCATATTGGTTTCAAGATGGCGTTAACTGACTTCAAATTCTTTCTGAAAACATACTTTATTACCTCCTACAAAAATAATAAATAAAAAAATAATAATATTAATAACAACGTAACGTTATTTAATGTTATTTAACATTCCGACGTTATTTAATTGTTGTTTAGGTCAACAGCCAAAAGGCTGATTTGAACCTCTAGAGGTTTTACTAAGTAAAACGAGGAGGAGGTGGTTTACCATGCCTTCCTCACTGAGTGGAAAAATACGCTTATCAGCATGCCGGGCCCTCTGAAAAGCACATTTTCCACTCTGTAAATGACACCTTCACTTCATTCACCACAGGGTCTGGCTGTACAATGAAATTCATTACTTTCAGAGGAGACAACTCTGATTAGTGTCTTTTACACCTCTACCTCTTCTGTTCTTAGATGATTCAGTCATTTAATTGGCTGACCATATGATAAGAAACAGAACTATTTATTTTAGCCCTGCAACGAACAGATTGAGTGTAAGTAATTTGACACTCCACCTGTCTGTTATGGGCATGTTATTTAATATTTACGTTGATAAAATTTTAACAATTTGGAATCTAGTAGTTGATTCATTCAGCTTTGGAATAATGTATTCCTAAATTCATTGCTGTACGCAGATGACACTGTTATTATTTTTGACACAGAAGACAGGCTCCAAAATGCCATTTATAAGTTGTAAAGCATTAGCGCAGAGTTAGGCATGAGAATATTGGCGGAAACTAGGCTCTGTAGAGAAAAATGCTCTAAATAAAAGTTGTAATCTTTTAATTTTTTTATAAATTTGATTATTACACTTTTGTCGTAAATTAATCGTAAGGCTGAAACCTTAAAAAATAAATCGATTTTTTTACACATTTTCTCTAGAAAAAAAAACAGAAAATCGCTTATTACCTAATAAACGCTTATAACTAAGCGTTATACAAAAAAATGTTTGAAATAAAAGTTGCAGGATTTTAAATTCTCTACAACTTGTATTATTATACATTTTGCACTAAAATGAATATTAAAGTCGCAATCTTAAAAAAAAAATTTTACGAGAATACAGCCTGCTCAAGAATTTCAGCAGACCTAACGCCTACCCTATCTTGTAGAGCATAAACAATTAGTAAATGAGGCGATTTTTTAAAAAATCGTAGGAACCGTTTTTGAGAAAATAGCAAAAAAGTGAAAAATGACACGAATGAACTAATACTTCCGGTTGTCAGATTTTGATGAAAATGTTCGTGTCGGGTCTTCTAGTGGTACCTAACTTAAATTTTAAGTTTCAAGTTCGTACGATGTTTCATTCTTGAGATATTCTGTTCACACACAGACAGATACAGAGACCAATCGCTAAACCATGGTTTTTTGGATTCAAGGGGTCTGAAAACGAGTAGATCCGGTGAAAACTCGATTTCGAAAAATCGACATGAAAACAATACTTTCCTTCCTATATATTCATATAGGCAAGAGAAAGTAAAAATATTTATGTATACAATGCGAAGCAAACGGGTGTTGTAAATAATTAATAATTTTTTAATTCCGTATTTATTTTTTCTTTAACATACGAATGATGAACCTTCAGAAAGAAGCCTTCAAAGCAATAAATTATTAAAAAGAAACAATAATAAAACGGCAAAAACAAACGATATTTTTTGCATAAAAGTATTGAAATATAGAAAATACACGAACGAAATCACCTCATGTCAGAGTAAAATGCACGAAGAATACTCACGACGAGTAAACGGGTGTTTTGTAAAATTTACCCTCACTTAAATTCAAGTAAATATAAAAAAGAACAAAAATAAAAATATGTTAAGTATAAAACGAATAAAAATATCCTGGAGCAATCAGGGATAAACTGTTTTACTATTTTTATTTTGTTATGAAATTCTATTTGAATACAATGAGAAAAGTAAATAAAGATTATTGCATTAGAGAATTTTTAAAAAAAGATAATATTCCTAACGTTCGAACCACCTACAATGCGGTTCTTTTTATAAATAAGCCTAAATGCGTACTTCCATCACAACTTGTAAGCTTTCGACACTGATTTAATGTTACTGCTTCTAGTTTAGAATTCATATTTTAAATACCAGTAGAAAAATGTAGGTCAACTTAACATTTTAGTTTGATTCTTGAAAATAAATTATACTGTTTATTTTGTTATTTACGCTGATTAACTCCACTACTAGATAAGTAATGATTGAACTACAATTATTTTATTTATTTTTTATTATTTACGTTTTATATCCTTCGCCTAATTACTGCCCATAACAGAATGGTGGAGTGTCAGATTATTTGCACTCAATCTGTTCGTTGCATGGCTAAAATAAATAGTTCTGTTTCTTAACACATGGTCCGCCAATTAAATGACTTTACATTTAACAAATGACATTTAAGAACAGAAGAGGTAGAGGTGTAAAAGACACTAATCAGAGTTATCTCCTTTGAAAGTAATGAATTTCATTATACAGCCAGACCCTGTGGTGAATAAAGTAAAGGTATCATTTGCAGAGTAGAAAGTGGGTGCTTTTCAAAGGGCCTGGCATGCTGATAAGCGTAATTTTCCACTCAAAGAGGAAGGATGGTAAACCACCTCACTCCTCGTTTTATTTACAAAACCCTCTACAGGTTCAAACCAGCCTTTCGGCTGATGACCTAAACAACAACATCTCTAATGTGTGTGTGTACGTTGCAGTCTGTTCAATTCAGAACAATAAGCAACTCCATGACCCAATGTGATGAGGATGATGTGTATGACGTGTAAATGAGATGTAGTCTTGTGTAGACCCAGGCCGACCATTTCTTAGAGAGTATGGTTAATTGAACCCCAACCACTAAAGTACACCGGTAACAATTGTCTTTTTTAACCATTATCAGGTTTTTAAGAAGGGTGAAGGGGTGCTCGAGGCTGGATCTAATACATAACGAGGAAATTAGATCAGAGTTGGGTGTATTTAGCTTGAATGAAAAAGTGGAGCAGTACCGGAATCAATGGAGGCAACATTTGGAACGGATGCCAGAGGAGAGAATACCTTTAAAAGTGATGGAATATGTTCCAGTTGGAAGAAGGGAGGTGGGAAGACCTCGAAGAAGAAGGCAGTAGTCGAGATGTACGGTGTTGTGTGGACGTACAGGATGGTTTGTGAGTTCGGAACAGGCTTATGCCTAATCCTTGATAGTAAGAAGAAGAAGAAGAAGATCTTTAATGTGTATACGTTGCAATCTGTTCAATTCAAAACAATAAACAACTCCATGACCTAATGAGATGAGGATGATGTGTATGACGTGTAAATGAGGTGTAGTCTTGTGTAGACCCAGGCCGACCATTCCTAACAGAGTGTGGTTAATTGAACCCCAAACACCAAAGTTCACCGGTAACCATTGTCTAGTGTTCAAATCCGTATAAAAGTAACTACCTTTACTAGGATTTTAACCACGCAAACTACGTCTCCGAAAAGCAGCTGTTAAACGGTTGACTCACGGCGATGACTTTACCTTAAACCAACCCGGTGGATTGATTGTAATACGTGATTATTTTACAAATTTATCACTACTGGTTTAATATTTCTTGCACACTGTTCAGCTGGAAATGATGTGAAAATAAATTTTCATAATAATATCCTATCTCTTCTATTTAGTATCGACTATATTAAGGAAGACTCGCCTCTCCAGAAGAATGAAGCGCCACTAGACAGACGAGTCGCTGGTTTGAACCTGTAGAAACTTTACTAAGTAAAAGGAGGAGTGATGTGGTTGACAATTGCCTTCCTCACTGAGTGGAAAAGTATGCTTATCAGGATGCCAGGCCCTGTGAAAAGCATTTACTTTTCACCCTGCAAATTACATATTCACTTCATTCATCACAGGGTCTGGCTGTATAATGAAATTTATTACTCTAAAAGAAGATAACTGTGACTAGTGTCTTTTACACCTTTATCTCTTCTATTCTTAAATGCTTCAGTTATATAATCGTCTGGTCATATAATAAGAAACAGAACTATATTGACACCCATAATTTAACCCTTCACCTATTTGTTATAGGCAATAACAGATTAAAATTAGGTTTTATTTATTTTAAGTTGTTTACTAATAATTAAATATAAGTTATGGTAATGTATGCGTGTGAGACTTTGGGCAGGTTGAGGCACTGTGGGAAGATGGAGGACCTTAGAAAGACAGAGAGAAGAATCCTCAGAACAATAATAAACAAAAAGCACAGAGTAGACAATGAGTATAGGTTGTTGCCAAATTCGGTTCTATACAGGGAAAATGAGGAAATTTCCGAGTTAATGAGGAAGAGAAGAGTTGGGTTTTTGGACATCTTAGGAGACTGCCAGAATCCAGATTTACCAGACAGGTACTGGATTTCTTTTTGAAAACCAAAGTCAAGTACGCCTGGTTTGAGGAAGTTCAACAGGATCTGCAGGACCTGGATATCTCAGAGACACAGATTTTGAACAGAGAAGAAGGATATAAGATCAAAAATCCAAACACGAAATTTCCAGAAGTACCTAAAAGGCAGACAAACAGACATTGGACTGTGGAGGGTAGGGCGAGAGTGTCGCAAAGGATGAAGAACTACTGGGCAAATAAGAGGAATAACTAGGGATCTTATATAAATCGATTAATTTTGCTCCAATGAGGGCCTAAAAAAAAAAAAAAAAAAATATAAGTTAGCTTAATTATTTACACTTGGAAGAAAAAGTCCGTGTGAGTGATTCACACCAGATTTTTTACGTACTAAGGAGAGTACGTTATGAGTCGTAAAAACTTAGACTGAAAAATTGCAAATAAAAATTGATAAAATTTCTTTAATTAAATTTATAAAATATTGACAAAACTACAATAACAAAATTAACTAAAATTGAATAATAAAATTTATTAAACTTTAAGCAAAAGTAACATAATTTACGATTGTTTAAAAATGAGGAACAAATTGATTATTACATGTATTAGAAAAACAACCGTTGTTTCTTTCTATCAACCTACGAATTTTGAGCTGGGTGGTATTATATAAAACAATTTATGAACCATCAAATTTTCCTAATTAATCAAAATTTAATTTTATATTCATATAAATCATTACCAATAAGAATCACAATAAATAAAACGAATTGTTAACAAAAGGATATTTTCTTAAAAGAAATAACATGAGAAATGCGTGGGATTGTGTTAGTGAAAGACCAAGATGTATACTTCATTCTACACGCTTTACAGACATGATAATATGAATAAATAAAAAAGAAAGGTAATGTGAATAACTAGATACTTATGAATATCATCCCAGTTTATGGGTTAAAGGTTAGTTCCCCATTAAAACAGGTACCGTATTAAAAAAGAGACTGCTAGATTCATCTCCCACCTGACTAAACGTTAACCGTACGTCTCCACTGCTTTTGCACGGATTTGAATTATGCATACCATATGGATGGATACCAACGGCCACTAATAAATTATATTTTTATAATATAATAAAACCTTCATTATATATTTTATTGTGCTAATAATAAAATGGTTATTGTTTTCAATATGAAGTCAGTTGAGGGAATGGGTTGACCTAAAGGCTTAAACATGATTAAGTACTGGCTGATTTTTTTTGCAGTGACTAAAGATCACTAGAAAAACTGTCGTATATCTACAGAATTAAAGGATAACCTGAATTATCCGAACTCCCAACAAAAAGGTTGCAGAAGATGCCGTGTCTCTATCAAAATATTTTGTTGGCTCAAAAAAGCAGTAAGAATAATACTTAACAAACCTTCGCGAGATGAGGTTCAAAATTCACGAAGTACCGAAACGTCGACTGTACGACAGTGAAGAGGACGAGTCCATTGCGCATATTTTTGAAAATCTCCCTATTTTGGCCTCGATAGAATGGAGACATCTGAGAAGATAGGCGTTGCACAGTGGATTCCAGAGAGAGAGAGAGAGTAGGGGCAGCGATGCTGCGGGATGAGGAGAGCTGGAAGTTGGTCGCTCAGTTTGCGAAGAAGGTGGTCGGGAGGAGACATGTGGAGATCAACGGGATCGCCCTTTCCACACAGTATCTGTCCCGATCTCAGAAGGTAAGGTAGGCACACTAATTTTCTGAGCTGGTGATGAAAGAGATGAATGAAAGTGAGAGAGTGAGTATTGGTCAGTGACAGCGAGAGGGAAATAAGGCTACGGTTCCGTTCCACGCCCTGCTGACTGTGGTAAATTTTTTACCCCGACATTTCTCTTGTAGTATTATATAAAGAGTTCCGAGGGAGGTGGAGGGTTGTTTGCTGATGTTGGATCAAGTGGCCAGGCGGCGGGTTTTTGGTTGGTAGGCGGTTGCGGCCTCCTTGGGGCTGGACGAGAACGCCTCAATTGAGTTCAACACTACTTCCTCCATCGTGAGAAAGTGAACATGAGTTTTTCTCGCCGCCTCGGATAATAATAAAAAAACCCTTCGCGTGAGCATTGCAAACCCCTTTTTCAAACGATTGAAAATTATCTTTTATTCGCTGTTATACATATATAACAATTTGAATACGTATCAGCTAAGGTCTGTTGTCCATGAATATGTAACTAGATTTAAGACTGATCTGGACGTTCCTCGTACACGGTTGAGGGATACAGGTCCCTTATGTTTATACGTACGGATTAAAAATATTTAATAAATTGCCTTTAGCAGCTAGGACGGTACCAATAAAAAAAGTTTTTTTTTTGGTATATATAAATATATCTATACAAAATCAAACTTGATGAACCGTGAATCAACATCCCGAAACACAAAGTGTTGAAGTTGGAGATGACAATGACGATGGTAGAGATGAAAACGACGCCAATTATGAGATACTGATGATTAGGAGTTGAAGTAGAAAAGATGAAAAAAAAAACAAAATCGTAGAGGTAAGTCCAATGGTTTAAAGCGTTTCAGTCTGTAAGTATCTTCGCTGTTGTCAAGGAGGCTAATCGCTAATGGATTCTGATGGTCTTCTAGTTTTTGTAAAAAAGTTAGTACACAAATTCGCTCCTGGTTGACGCAGAACACGTTTTACGAGACAGAAGAATTTTTTTTCAGGTCGGGTCGACAAAGGTTTTTGACTAAGATTGTCAGTTTTATTGTTGTATGTTTTTTATAAGTGTACGTTGATTGTATTTTGTGTTATTATAATGTATATTTTAATCTAAATTGTATTGTTTGTAAAGGTTTTTAATATTATTATAATTATTATTATCACATTGCTCTTCAGTAAATTGATATTTTAAGTACCATACAGCATAGGAATAATTACTTAGAACAAAGAAAAATCTTACAAATTGGATTAATGTAGACGGAAAAGAATGTTTCCAACTGAAAAACGACGATGATATTATTGAAACAGTACGAACAGGTTCAATGAAAATTATTAAGATGATGTTGTTTAGGTCAACAGCCAAAAGGCTGGTTTGAACCTCCAGAAGTTTTACTAAGTAAAAACGAGGAGTGAGGTGGTTTACTACTGTCTTCCTCACTGAGTTGAAAGAGTGTGTTTATCATGCCAGGTCCTCCAAAAAGCACCCACTTTCCAGCCTGCAAATGACACCTTCACTTCATTCACCACAGGGTCTGGGTGTATAGTGAAATTCATTACTCCCAGAGGAGATAACTGTGACTAGTGTCTTTTACACCTCTACCTCTTCTGTTCTTAAATAGTTCAGTCATATAATTGCCTGATTATATGATAAGAAATAGAACTATTTTTTGTAGCCCTGGAACCAACAGATCGAGAGCAATTAATTTAACAATCCAACTGCCCTTTATGGGGCATACGATGATGATGAAATTGATTTAAGCGCGAAGAGTGTAAAACACGACACGAAATAAAATGTTTTCATACTTGTGTGTAGTGGGCAATAGAGAATGACTTTACACCGCAGAAACTACTTTCATTGGCTCAAATACTAAAAAACGCAGTAGTAAAATCACTAACTTCAAAGAAACAAACAAAAATTACTGAATTTTCAAAATTAATATTTAAAATGTGTGTATCAATACCGAAATAAAAGCTTTGTTAGCATAAAAATTGAGTTACAGTACTTATTTCGGCTTTCAAAACTCCCCTTGATCTATTCTGTTCCTTTAAAATTGACCCTTTATAATCCGAATTTTTTGTAATTGAACAGCCACGGATTTTATTAATTTGGCTTATCCAGGGCCTTCTGTATTTTTAAGTGTGCAAAGTTATTAATAAATAAAAAACCTAGTGCTATGAATCAAGAAATTGTTTCGAGAGAATACGGTAAGAATTCTAAGGCTTCAAATTTTTGATTTCTTTTATTTTCGTAGGTACCTTCGTATTATGCCTTCACAACAATTTATATTATACAAATAAAAGTTTTTCCCACTAAAAACCTATACTGTAGTACACGTTGCATTCTATAAAAATGGATGAACGGTATTGCATTGTAGTTTGTTAAATAATTGTATAACTTTAAGAATGTATTTAATTTTATTTTGGAAATTGTATAAATTTTAAAATAATAAATGTCTTCGTTTTAAATCCTAGCGTAGTTTTTAAATTGCTCTTGTACCATGTAACTAAATAAAAGAGAATAAAACACCTACATTAGAACATGGCTTTTATCCATAGTTGGGAAGGTCAATTTCCTCTATTTTGTACATTGCGAATTATTGTAAATGCATTACCTACAGCTTTTTGAAAGAATTTCTGGAAATAATATTGTAACAATATATTAAAATAAAAGTTTTATTATTTTTTAAATTCATTTATTTAACGTCGCATCAACTACAACGGTCATTAGCGACGACGTTGGGGTGCTATTATACGATGGAAGATGAAGTGATATTTGGTAACGTATGAAAATATGCCGTGCCTGAGTGGGATTCGAACCCAGGACCGCATGATGAGAGGCGAGCACGTTACAAACTGCGCCAATGCGGCCGGCAGTTATTATTAATATTATTATTATTAACACAACAAAACAATGTGTTTCGTATGAGATTTTTTTAAAGAAGTACTTAATACTTCATTTTACTGGTAAATTTTCAGGTTTATATATTGTTACACTTGTTGAAATCCTTTCGGGATCTAGGTATAACAAATAATAAACAAATTTTCTTTAAACTTTTAACAATTACTTGACACGATTTATAATTACACTAAAAGTCTTAGCCTACTATTAAATTGCAATGGATTTTACTTCAATTAATTTAATTACAAAATTTAAGCTAAAACTAAACATGATATAATTAAGACATTGACACTTAACAATTTAAACAATTGAAGTACCTGTTCTCAACCACTTGGTAGTAACTTACACGTAAGCACACGCACTATTAATGTAATTCAGAACCGGTCCCGTAAGGCGGTTCTCACACCGGTGAAACTCGACTGCAACTCGACCTCGACTCGATGCCCGATACGAGTCGTATCCTTACATTGTTCCCCCTCCCACCAGTACGACCTCGATCCAACCTCGATCGAACCGATCGCATGCTACTCAGCTTGTCCAACATCTGCCCGACCAGTCGCGTATACTCATGGCAGACGAAGAAGCCAACGTAGCCTTTAAGCTTGAAGTTGAAAAATATCCGTGTCTGTACAATTTTAATTTGACAGAATATTCTAGGCGAGACAGTACCTTCCTTTTAGCATCCGATAAAAAAACTTAAATTTGTTTTCATCACAGGAGAGTTTCTGGGCACACACATACGCTCCGCTATTACGATTATTACTTACATACGGTGATATCCAACATCTGTGGTTTATTTTTGTTTTCTTCTTAAATTGATTTAAGCAACGACGATGTCTTCTTCATCATTTGACATTTTGCAAATTGCGGGTGGATTCGAAGAAAAGGTTGAACAGTTGCGTCGAGGTCGAGTCTCCTCGATGTGCGAACATGCACCACGCGACTCGTTTTTCGGTCGAGTCATTTTAATTGCATCGAGGTCAGGTTTCACCGGTGTGACAGCGGCCTAACGATACGGGTATTTCGAAACGGCCCAACTGTTAGACTAATTCCATTCACAGTACAAGAAACAACTAACTCACTATATAGGCGCTGTTTTTTACCTGCGGTCTGATAGATTCTCCAAACAATGGAGACAGTTTTAACATATTTTCCGTTTAACTGGAACATGTGAACGTAACCAAAATAAAAACGCAGTTTCTACTAGTTTCTATTTCCGAGGTTTCCTATTCAAAACCATTCATCGTAATCCATTATCCTTGTTCAATACACTCTACCCCATACAATACAAAATTTCTCATAATAATCAAGTTATTCTCTAAACCATTTCTAGAATATCACTGAACAATGGTTAAATTAAAATCATTAGGTTCGTTTTTTACAGAATTTAAATTTCCACAATCACAACACAAGAAACAGATTTGATTACTAAGTTTGTTTGATTAAAAACCTGCTTATACAGGGAGGAAATAAATTAAAAAATTACCACAGGCTTAAAAAAAGTTGTAATAATCTGTATTACTTAAAAAACCTAAATAAAAGTTGCACAGGAGCCAGTACAAATTCAAATACATATTAGCCTCAGTTCCTATTTTTTCTTTTTGACACGAGATTTTCCAAGAAGTACGTATTTTAATTTGTAACAACTTGGTTATTAGTAATCACTGTAGAATAAAAAACAGTGGATTTTAATATAACTTTCCAACGCCAGTCAAGAATAGAACCTAACACTTTTTATTATATACACAAACAACAGCTATGATTTTTTTCTTTAAAGACATTTTTTTAAAGTCGCCGGTTAAAAGTAAACAATTTACCTGTAACAAAATAGGCCTACCCTAGGTTATGACTACTTCTATTTGAATCCGGAATAAAACTACAGAAAAAAATACAAATTTATATAGGTAAAATTAAGTACTTAATCTTTAAAATCCAAATTAACTATATAAAATACAAATAAACTATTTACCTATATAATAAAACCCTAGGTTATGACTACTTCCATTAAAATTCGGAATAAAACTACAGGAAAAAATACAAATTATTATAAGTAAGATTAAATATTTATAAAAACTATCACAAATAACTATCATTGCATATAAATTTCTCTAAATATATATAATTCAATAAATTAGACTATTTTTTTAGAATAGTTTCCTTAAACTTTAAATGCATTCCATTAAAAAATTTCCAAATCAAACCGAGAGGCTTAAATGGTTACAAGTTTTTATAATTATTTTTTTTTATTTGATTACATCAACAAAATATTTGTGTTTATTTTTTAGTCTAAAAATAAACATAGTTACTGGGTGCTCAAAAATTGTGTTGTTGTTGTTTAGGTCATCAGGCGATAAAAAGAAGGAGAAGGACAAGGACAAGAAAAGGAGAAGGAGAAGAAGGATTTAATAAACTTCACCAAAAAGGAGGATATCCATCATTGTTAAACTTAAATCAAATTTTCCTTTTTCTTCAACGATAAACACCCTATTAACACCTTCCCTAACTTTTTAACCACCCAGTACATACAAATATTGTAATAGTTGACAAGAATATTAATACTATCCTAGAAGTTACAAATTTGAATTTGTTTTTTTTTTTGTTTATAAGATGCAACAACAAATTAAGTGCTATATTGAATACAGGTTAGATAAGATTCCAACTTTCAAAATTTTAAAATTTAAATGATGTTTTTGTAAAATTTATTTATTGTTTCTAAAATTAGGAATATTGTAAATTGATAGAATAAAATAAAATTAAATGTGTGTTTGTTTTTTTTATGTAGCCTACATGATGCAATTTAGTTGTAATATTTGTACAATCGCACACGACTGACTTTTGGTAAGCCATTTTTAACAGGTGATTTTTTTTTAGTTTCTTTAACACAAAAATTCAGTCCATTCAAAATAGCATGATAGTAAGTCTCTAAATGGTGGTCACTTTTTTAAATAAAAATTACCTTTTTTACAATAAAATTTCGCTTTTAATTATCTTACAAAATATTATATAATATAAAATCTTTGTTTTGAAATTTTGAAAATCGTATGAAATTTTCGTTATTATTGTTTTACTGGCATTTGTAATTGTTGCACTTAGTAACCCATGCATTCAATTCACAGTACGTGATTAATTATTACAATGTTACAGTTTAAAAGCAAATAAATGAAATAAAAATTATTTCATTTATTGTTTTAAATTACTTTGGTTTAGTTATATTATACATTTTATTTCTATTTTCCGTGTGTTATTGGAAAAATTATTTTTTTCTTTTCGACAAAACTAATTTACCTTTTAAAACGCTTTCATTTACTAACAGGGTAATTTAACACAAAAAATCTGTTAAGTGGTAGTAGCACTGACGCAAGAGCACATTAAAAAATTCCCTCTGTTCTCTATTCCATTTAAGTAATAAATACTATCTTCCTATTTCGAATGGACTGTACTATATTACGTAATCGACTGAATTTTTTAGAATTTTCATAGCTATATTTTGTTTTAAAAATTCTTGTTCGTGAAAAGTTGGATTTTTATAATATTATCATTCTATCTGAGTGATTTATAGTTAAAAATCTGGTGTGAAACACTCGTATGACTTTCTCGTGCTAATGCAGCTAATGTAATATAACCACGTTTAATCATGAGTGAATGACGCTAAATGAAAAACACCCTTCATAGAACGTAAAAATACAGAAAACACTAATTGCCACTAAACTAGGCTCCATAGAAAAAAATGTTTGAAATAAAAGTTGCAAATTTTTTAATTTCCTATAACTTAAATTATTACAATTTTGTCGTAAAATGCAAGACTGCATGCTAAGACTGCAATCTTAAAAATCCTATTTTTTACCGATATTGGTGAAAAAAACATAAAATCAATATTGCCGCTAAACTAAGTGTTGTTTAAAAGTTTTTGAAATAAAAGTTGTGGAGATGTCATATATGGACGAAACGAAAGCAACTTGGGCTGAAATTACGTCAACTGTTATGGCTCTTAGACAGTAAGTCTCAACTTTCCCTTGAAAAAAGTACTCATATACAAAGTAATACTCAAACCAGTTTGGACGTATGGGTTAGAGCTACGGGGTACAGCTAGTTTATCAAATATAGAAATACTGCAGCGCTTTCGATCGAAATGCCTGGACTAATCACTGCAGCCCCATGGTACGTAACCAATGAAATATTACACAATGATCTAAACCTGCACTTCATCAAAGAAGAAATTAAACAACATAGCGAAAAACATTTACAAAAACTAGAAGACCATCAGAATCCATTAGCGATTAACCTCCTTGACAACAGCGAAGATACTCACAGACTGAAACGTTTTAAACCATTGGACTTAACTCTACGATTTTGTTAGTCATTTAAAATCTTTTTTTTTAACTGTCCTACTTCAACTCCTAATCATCGTCATCTCATAATCGGCGTCGTTTTCATCTCTAACATCGTCATTGTCAACTCCAACTTCAACAACTTTGTGTTTCAAGATGTTGATTCACAGTTCATCAAGTTTGATTTTGTATATATATATTTTTTTCTTCACAGTTTAGTCTTTCTGAACCACACTACTGAGTGTAGTTTATATTTTAATTCTAAGGACATTACTCAGATTTTCTCATATTTGCTTAAAGTTATTGTATTTATTAACTGATTGCAAAAGAAATACACTGTTACAAAAAAAAAATTGTAGGTTTTTTAACTGCTATTAACTTTAATTACATACACTTTTGCCCTATAATGCATAATAAGGGCGCAATCTTAAAATAAAAAAAAACAATTTTTCTACGAGAGCACAGCCTCCCCAAGAATTTCAGCAGTCATGGCGCTTGCCCTATCAATTTGAGCATTAAAAATGTAGTAAATGAAGCGATTTAAAAAAAATTTATAGAAGCCGTTTTTTGAGAAACTCCCAAAAAAGGGACAATGAATAAATGCCTACCCAACCGAGTGGAAAAGTATGCTTACCAGCATGCAAGGTCCTATGAAAAGCAACTACTATCCACACTGAAAATTACATCTTCACTTCATTCACCACAAGGTCTGGTTGTATAATGAAAAGGTCTTTTCTGTTATTCCACCCCTCCCCCGGGCATAATTTGTCACATTTTGTGGATATTTCGTATGTAGGTAATCTTACAGTATTTTTAACGATATAACCGGGAAAAATATGAAAAAAGTCATATATTAATATTTTTCAAGTTAACGTTAAACAATTTTTAGAAAGTTATATAATTAAAGTTATATAATATTTAGATTTTTTTACGAGAAGAAACCGAATTTACCGGTACCCAGGCAGGTAAGTGAACCTTCCCCTGGGATATGCGGAGCTCTGCCGAAGGCAACTACCCACCAAAACTCTTAGTTTCTTTTCTATCCCATCCCGACTTGCCGCGGGATCACCGTTAGGCATAACTTCACAACAAGTCGGCGTTTCTTTATTAGCTGGATAACGTTATCTCGGCGTGATTCCTCTTCTTACCACCCATTTCCCCCTTTTTTTGAGTGACTCCTTTCGATGTGTCATGTACTCAATGAGTTTATATTTCATTATTACATGTAATAACAATATTGCAATTATTTGCACTTTATCTGTTAGTTCAAGGGGTACAAAAAATTGTTCTGTTTCTTATCACATGGTCAACCAGTTATATGACTGAAGCATTTAAGAACAGAAGAGGTAGAGGAGTAAAAGACACTAGTCAGAGTTATCTCCTCTGTGAGTAATGAATTTTATTTTACAGCCAGACCCTGTGGTGAATGAAGAAAGGTGTCATTTGCAGGGTGGAAAGTAGATGCATTTCAGAGGGCCCGGCATGCTGATAAGCATACTTTTTCACTCAGTGAGGAAAGCAATAGTAAACCACCTCACTTCTCGTTTCACTTAGTAAAACCTCTAGATGTTCAAACCAGCCTTTCGGCTGATGACCTAAACAACAATTTTGAGAAAAACCAATAATTTACCCAACCAATATTTTACTATATCCTGAAGAATATTGATGTAGGATTTAAAAAAAATATTTTTTCCGTTTTTACCGTTAAAAATACTGTAAGATTACATACGAAATATCCACAAAACGTGACAAATTTCGCTGGGGGGAGGGATAACAGAAAAGTTCCTAAAGAAATTAATTACTCTCAGAGGAGATAACTCTAGTGTCTTTTACACGTCTACCTCTTCTGGTCTTAAATGCTTCAGTTATATAATTGGCTGACCATTTGATAAGAAACGGACGTTGCAGATCGAGTGCAAATAATTTAACACTCCACCTGCCTGTTATGCACAAATTACATATTCATAAAACTGAAAATGGATGCGTTATAGGACTAAATTAATCATATCAAAATTTTCTGTATCATTACCAATTGCGCGGACGTTAAAGTTTAACGCAGTTCCGTTGGTAAATTAACCAACAAAGATCACTAATTTAACCAACAAAATCACTAAGAAACTTGGGTGCTATCCAAGCGTGATGAAAGCAGATTGCAAGCTTCTGAAATGAGGTTTCTGCGGAGAACATATGGGTGCAGTAGAGAGGATCGTTTCAGAAACACGGATATCAGAGCTCAGCTGAATATATTTTCAATGAGAGATAAAATAAATGGGAGTAGGAGGGATTGGTTTCAACATGTGGACAGAATGAGTGAATACCGGATCCCTAAGCAGGCCCTGATATACCAACCAATTGGGAAAAGAGATAGAGGGCGTCCAATGAAAAGATGGACTGATTGTAGAGGCGAAGAGGTTCGGAACAGGCAATAATGCCTTACCCGTGAAAGGAAGAAGAAGAAGGAGGAGATCACTAATTAAACATGTTTTACAGTTCTCAGATTTTAAGAAGAGAATAACTAAATAGAATATCCGACTTCCTATCGCATGTTTTAGATGAGAAACAAGATAAAATCAATTCGAAGAAAACACTTTCTAATGACAAAGTCAATATTAAAGTAATAAATAAAAAAATTGAAGAAATAACCTACAGTTCAGCCGTTCTTAGTTTGCTCCTACTGTCAACAAACCAAAGCCAGCTACTATAGGGTGCACGCTAGGGTTCATGACTTTATAAATGTCGTATTCCTATTAATTTAACTATGTTTTAAATTATAAGTACTTAAAGCACTTAAAATATCAGTCATGATTTGATGTAGGCCTAAAAATTTCATTTATAAAAATTTTAAAAGTATTTTGTATTTAAATACTTTTGAAAGTATGTTGTTGTTACTTTTTAATCAGCGTGTACACATTTTGATATAATACGCATGCTCAGTGGCGTCATTATTTGTTGACAGTAGGAGCAAATAAGAAAGGTTGAACTTTAGTTATGTTATTCAGGAAGTTTGATAACTAGTGAAAATAGATAAAAGAATAAAGTGATGAATAGCTTTAGCAAATAAAACATTTAGTTAACTACAATTGACAAAGAATAATCATAAAAAATTGAAGATCTGAAGTGCATAACTGAATGGAAGTGAAACATGGTTGCCAGAAAAACCAGGCGATTCAAAATTAAGAACGATGGAGGTGTAGTTAATGTTTGGATTCAAATGAATGAAATCTACTGGATAAGAAAACAAATTAATAGTAAGTATTATCAGAATCCACCGGGTTGGTCTAGAGGTGAAGTCGTCGCCAAAATCATCTGGTTAACAGCTGATTTTCGGAGACGAAGGTTCCTGGTTCAAAACCTAGTAAAGGTAGTTACTTTTATACGGATTTGAATACTAGACAGCGGTTACCGGTGTACTTTGATGGTTGGGGTTCAATTAACCATACTCTCTCAGGAATGGTCGGCCTGGGTCTGTATAAGACTACATCTCATTTACATCTCATGCACATCATTCTCATCTCATTGGGTGATGGGGTTGCTTATTGTTCTAAATTGAACAGATTGCAACGTACACAAATTAGGAATAAAAAAAAAGTATTATCAGAAATAATTCGTGTTAAGTAAGCTTCAACAAAAGGAAGACGAAAAATGTACATTATGAGGTATTGCTTGAGTCCAAGCTCCGTGTAGTTGGAAGGAATGCAGTGCGTTGTTGTAGTAGTGGGAGAATGAATGAGTTAGTAGTGTTTCACAGCTGAAGCATTTGTAGTGGTAGCGTATACTAACTAAACTAAAAACATGAACTTATAATCCGGCGCATTAATTTAACAAATACCTACCGGGTTATTAACTTGGTCGGATTCATAATATTTACTTACCAATTTTTATAAAAATATGTGTAAATAAATATATGTAATAGCCGGCCGCATTGGCGCAGTTGGTAACGTGCTCGCCTCTCATCATGCGGTCCTGGGTTCGAATCCCACTCAGGCACGGCATATTTTCATACGTTACAAAAATCATTTCATCCTACATTGCATAAAGTTCCACCCCAACGTCGTCGCTAATGACCGTTGCAGTTGATGCGACGTTAAATAAAATAATAATAATAATAATAATAAATAGATATATATATGTAATAAATACAAACAAATATGTTAAATACGGAAAGTTTGAAAACGAATGTTTTTAATCAGAGTAATACAACAATCGTTCTCCCAGCATGCGTTACTCATTCATTATACCTCACCCGTACCCTTCACCCCGCAACTACACGTAGCTTGGAACCACACAATACAATGAATGATATTATTGTGAATATTTTCGATGGTAAGATGCTGTAGGTAAGAGAGAAAAGGTAAGTCCTAGAACCAGAACTTCGAATGGTTAATTAAAATTTTTTTGTCTTCATTGAGGAAATCACCCAGTGGCAAACCCTCGTCGCTGATTTATGTAAGATCACTATTCCAGCTATCTTTTTAATCCTATTTGTCAATTTTGTGATAGATATTGGTGAGAAATGTTCATACCTCTGGATTCTTGAGATTTATTATTATTTTGAATGGAGATGAACGTATAATTTGTTAATGCTCGTGAATACTGTATCTACGTTGAGATGACAGAAGATGACTTCCTGCACTGTTTCCAACGATGGAAAATTCGCATGGAGAATTGTAGGGATAGAGAAGGGATGTATATTGAAGGTGACAATAAGTGATTACGTATAAAATTAAAATTAAATTTTTACAACGTCATTCTCGTTATTTAATAGCCACATCTCGTATATTCATATAGGCAAGAGAAAGTAAAAAGTCGCAAAATAGTGTGCATACAAGTTTTTAGTATATCGTAGGCAAACTAATATTATAAAAAGAATTCATAGAAAGGACTGTGTTTCATTCCCACATTGTTTATTTAGATAAACGATCGTTTATGTTAATGCTAAATAAAATTATTCATAATTCCTTTTATTATAAATATACATTTAATTATCTAAAGGCTTAAGAATAGAACTGCATATACTGATATAAGCGAGTACTTGCAAATAAATAAATAAATAAATAAGTCTTGTAAATACCCTTGAACAATACGGTCCATTGTTAATACCATATTACTAAGCGCACTGACACATCATGACATGGGAATCGAACGAAAGACTTCGACACCTCATGGTCAGTTGAATGACTTTAAATGAATTTATTATTACGATAGGAAAAACCATTAATATTCATTCATACAATCATGGTTAATAAAAAATTTATAGTAAATTTAAAGGTAAATTACACGGGACAAATAATCAGGAAAAAATGATGTTGCAAAATAATTAACGAATGAAAAAATACAGGGTGATTATAAAGTAAGTTGCACCCCCTTGAACTTTGTTATTAAATCAGATAGCAAAACGCGATTTACGACAATCTTCATTGTGAGGGCTCCTTATGTACCGGAGAGTTTTCCAGTTTTGGTCCTTAGGGTTTGTAGGGTGTGGGGGGTATATTAAACATTTTAAATAGGGTGTATAGGTTTGTGATACCTTATGTTAAAGCCACTGGTGAGACAAGAAAAAATAAATCTAATCATCCAAACCAAAATGACGGCTGTATTTGTGATTACTACATTTACGAGTGACACACACCCTAAAAATAATTTTAAAAATTTAATAAAAAATCCGGTGTGAAACGCTTACACTACTTGCTCTTGTCAATGCAAGTAATAAACAATATAACCTAAAATTATAAATAAAACATTAAATATAAACGATAAACTAACCTCAATAAACATAACCTTATTTAAATCATGAGTGAATGATGAAAAATTAAAATTAATCTCAGTTTGGATTAAAAATATGGAATATCACTCTTTCACACTAAACTAGGCTCTGTAGAGAAAAATGCTCTAAATAAAAGTAGTAAATCTTTTAACTCTTATAAATTTATTATGTAGCTACACTTTTGTTGTAAAATAAGACTGAAATCTTAAAAAAATCGAATTTTTACAGATTTTCATGGAAAAACACTTATTACCGTTAAACTAAGCGTTATATAAAAAAATGTTTGAAATAAAAGTTGTAGGATTTTAAATTCTCTACAACTTTTATTATATACATTTTTGCGCTAAAAAGTGAAAAACGACACGAATAAACTACTACTTCTGGTTCACCGATTTTGATGAAAATGTTCGTGTCGAGTCCTCTAGTGGTATCTAACTTAAGTTTTAAGTTTCAACTTCGTACGATGTTCCGTTCTTGAGATATTTTGTTCACACACACACACACACACACACACACGCACGCACGCACGCACGCACGCACACACACACACACACCTATTGCTAAAAACATCTTTTTGGGGTTTAGGGGGCTGAAAACGTGTATATCCGGTGAAAACTCGATTTCGGAAAATCGACATGAAAACAATAGGCCTACTTTCCTTCCTATATATTCATATAGGCAAGTCAAATGAAATCTGTCAAGTTTTAGAGAAAATTGAAGTTTTGTTTTTAACACTTGGAGTAAATAATCGGGAAATGAATATACTGAGCAGTACTTTCTCATAACCCTCACTTGGTAAATCCTCTAAAATTCTCAGATACAAAGTTTTATTATGTTTTATGGTAGCGGTACAGAAAAAAAAATTATATCACTAAATTTTAATGAGTTATAAAATATGAAAATTAGTAAAAAAACTGAGAAAAATGTTTTTTTACAGTTAAAATACTCGCGTGGTTTGATATATCTTGTATTAACATCACTGGAGGTTCCTACACAAGAAATTTAATTAAATGAAAAACCATGGGAACAACGCGGTGTATTGGCAAAATATAAACAAGAACCGGTCAGCCGATTTGAAATATTTTCGTGTGAAATCCTGCAACTTAAAAAAATATAATTCTTAATGTGTATTAACAGTATCAAATTTCTTCCAATGAACAATCTGCTTTTAAAAAGAGCCTATTTATGATATTTAAACAAGTAATCACGTACCACCAAGAGAAAAAATGTAAAAAATGAACCAAAATAAATACATAAAATAGAAATGCAAAATTATCTCACGAAATTCTTATATACATTAATTGATTTTTTTAAACTGTTTATAATAAAATGTGTAATTAACGATCAAGTTTTAATTTTTGAACAGCTTAAAACCATTTACTTTTGAATCCGCATTCCCTTAACCTTTTTACTTTATATATACTTTTTTACTTAAAAAGCCATATGGTGAACACATTGCAAAATTAAACATTGAGTAAGTGTATAATTGTATAAAAATAAAACACAAGTTTATAGTAAACAAAGTTCTACAAGTATTATTAGCTTCTTATTAACGCAATTAATTTATTAAAATATTAAACTAGATACATAATTTTATGGAGCATTAGCAATTCTTAGCCATAGAGAGGTGCGTTAAATCCCGGTTTTCACAATATTTTCAATGTAAATGAGTACTTTGATCCACCGGCTTGGTTTAGAGGTACAGTCGTAGCTGCGAGTAATTTGTTTAACAACTGATTTTTTGGAGACGATGATTCCAGGTTCAAATCCCAGTAAAGGTAGAAGTTACTAAAAAAGGTAAAAGGTAAAAAGGTAAAGGTAGTTACTTTTATACGGATTTGAATACTAGACAGTGATTACCGGCGTACTTTGATGGTATGGGTTCAATTAATACTCTCTCAGGAATGGTCGCCCTGGGTATATACAAAAACTACACCTCATTTACACGACACACACATCATCCTCATCTCATTGGGTCATGGGGTTGCTTATTGTTCTGAATTGAACAGATTCCAACGTACACGGATTAGGGATTAAACAAATTTTTGTAATATACCGCGTGTTTCACGAAGAGATTGCTATTTTTGAATTAATATGCCGGACGTATCGCACACTCAACAGACTGGAAATTTTACAGTTACAATAAATAGATAAGTAAAAAACGTACCCTCGAGTTTCATTTGCTTATTATTTATCAAAACACAATGGCGGAAAGTAATTTTATTTGCACAACCATTTCAAATAGGTGATTTGTTTCAATGTTACTTAAGTAATAAAATGAAAGAAGAAAGTAATAAATTATTAATTAACACAATTTGTTTCATTAATCTTTATTCGAACTGATGTCCATCAATAGCTATGCACTGATAGCAACGAAAAAAAGAAAGCTACACAGGAGGTATACCAAGACGTTTATAATATCTGGACGAATTTTTTCGTTATTTTAATATCCTGAATTTACTCTTAAGTTTTAAATTCATCGCGTAACATTCTGTATAAACACAGTTTAATGAATCAATTCTTTTTATTGTGACAAATGACAAATTATACTGGAAAATTTTAATTATACATTTTTATCTATTATTAAGAAAATGTATTTCCTTACTGAACAGATTATAAACAACGGATTTTTATAATTTGAATCACTCTCGCTAAAGGAAATTTTTGTATATATAGACAATATAATCTATATTTTATCATTTAAATAACGATAAAGTTTAGTTACGTCGTTCATAATCATGCCACCAGTTTTCTCATGAACTGATATAAGTTTATTAATGTTTTAAAAATATTTTCCAGTATCTAACCGGAACATGAAAGGTTCCTAATCTTTTTGCACGTAGTTAAAATCTACAAAAAATAATTATTTATTTAGTACAATTTTTTTAATTTCTAATAATTTCTGTACGTTGCAATTGATTCAATTAAGAACAATAAGCAACCCCATGACCAATCCAATTTGAATGAGGATGATATGTATGACGTGTAAATTAGGTGCAAAGAGGTTTTGTACAGACTCAGGTCGATCATTCCTAAGAAAGTGTGGTTAATTGAACCCCAACTATAATTTACTACAATATGAATGAAAAGTTTTATGGTTTATGATAATGTAAATTTATTTTCAGTAAATTAACTATTCATATTCATTTTTAAACGTTAAGTAAATAAACACGTTTAAAAATTGAAATTTTACTTTTTGGAAGAACTATCTCCGGTTTTTTCTATTAATACTTTTATATTTTTAGATACTACGTTTAATACCCAATGTTCCTTGATAATCGAAATTTCAAACGTTCTTTTTCTAATGTGATTAAGTTACCCTTTATGTCATGTATCAAACATTTTAGCTTTATTTTTGTTTATTTATGTACAACTTAAACTTTATTACAGGAATCTTTGTTCATTTAAAAATTTTATCAAAATTTACATTATTTTAAATTGATCTGTAAAATTTATTTTTTGTACGAGGTGTGGCTATTAAATAACGAGACTGACGTTGTAAAATAATTTTTTTTATTTTATAGGGGCCTACATAATCACTTATTGTCACCTTCAATATACACTCCTTCTCTATTTCTACAACGCTCCATGCGAATTTTCCATTGGTTAGCTCCTTTAGGACACGTTCCGCTCAAAAATGTTTGAAATGAAGCTCGCAAAAATGTTTGTACTGATATTTTGTACGCGAATGAAAATGACCAAAATTTTTTGGAAACGATAATAACGTGATGAAACGTGGTTTTTTACTTATGATCCGGAAACGAAGCGCCAATCCATGCACTGGAAGAGCCGAACTTCACCGAGAGCCAAAAAAAGCTCGAATGAGCAAGTCAAAATTTAAAGCAATGATGATTGTTTTTTTTTTGATATCCATGGGATTGTGTACCTTTACTGGGTTCCTGAAGGTCAAACAATTAATCAATATTACTACCTTGAGGTATTTTCTAAACTACGTCAACGAGTAAGGAAAAAACGCCCCGAAATGTAAAAGGACAAATCATGGGTTCTCCACCAAGACAATGCGCCAGCTCATTCCGCGTTATCTGTCAAGAGGTTCCTAGACAAGTACAGCATCTCGTTGTAAGAACATCCACTTTATTCAACAGATCTTGCACCATGTGACTTCTACCTGTTTCCTAAGGTGAAATCTGCATTAAAAGGGATAAGATTTGAGTCTGTAGAAGCTGTAAAAGAGAAAGCGGCACGTGTACTGAAGGAGCTGACAAAAGATGACTTCCAGCACTGTTTCCAACAATGGAAAATTCGCATGGAGCGTTGTAGGGAAGGAGAAAGAGTATATTAGAGTATATTAAAGGTGACAATAAGTGATTATGAATAAAATTAAAAAAAAAGTTTTACGTCAGTCTCGTTATTTAATAGCCACACCTCGTATTTTCTGCGTTAACTTTATAACTTTTTCTTTTTCTTTTTGAATGTAGAAACAAAATTATAATTTTTCTGTCTAGATAACAAAAAAAAAAAAAAAAAAAAATCATTCGCCTGGAGAAATCAAGTAATTCTGAATTAACTAGAATATATTTTTACTTGATTTACTTTGTATCAAGTAAACGCAAGGTCACACGAACGAAGCGCACTTTCTGTTGTCAGTGCTACTATACGATCGCTGTTATAAAATGCTACCAAATCTAAAATTCAATGTAAAGTTTCTTAAAACTGAACTCTAACCTTTTAAGCGTGTGTGACATTTAGAAATACTTGCAAATACAATGCACTGGTTATTATTTTGTCAGTTAATTTAAATTAAACACTAAATAACAATGTTTATAAAACATCTAAACAATTACAGTAGTAATTCATTTAATAAAACTTAGTGTCACGCAATTTGTGGTTACTCATTATATCTGACCGAATTATTTTCTTCATATTATTCGAAATTATTTTAATGTGTATTTGTGCCTACGCCCGCTCGTGCTTGTTTTGCTACTGTTATTATATCAAAACATGAAGTTTACGTACATAAATAATAAAATAAGTTTATCGTAAATATTAATATTGTTACATAAAACTAATATTTAAATTTTTTTGGCTTGGAATAGAAATGAAAATATTATTTTCTTGCTTAAAACCCTAGCTAAACCCTTTGATTTTTTAATTTTCAAACATTTGTTTATAGATTTACGCCGATTCTGATTGCCGAAAAACCTGTCCCATTTCCAAAACTATTTGTGAGTTTTCCAGTAGGTTTAAATGTCCTTCGGCCGGGCTACAAACCCCGCGAAGTAAGACCAGTGGTCGGGCTGCCACCTTTGAGCACCTGGCCGTACCCTGAGTCCGAAATTAAGCCAAGTCCAAAGGATATGCGGGACTATAAGCAGAACTTTGGGTAACAGAGCGAGAAAGGTCTCAAAACTTAAGTTCTACAAAGTTATGGCAGCTCCAGTTATTCTGTACGTAAGTGAGGCGTGGACAATAACAAAAACCCAAGAGCGTAGAATCCAGACGGCATAGATGAGATTTCTGCGAAGAACTAAGGGGTTTATACGCTTGGACAGAATAAAGAATAAGGAAATCAGGTCAGAATTGGGTATTTACAACTTGAACGAAAAGATAATGGATTATCGCCAAAATTGGAAACAGCACATGGCAAGGATGTCAGATCACAGGATACCTAAGCAGGCACACTAGTATGCTCCAGAAGGTAAAAGGGATGTCGGTAGACCTAGGAGAAGATGGAGATTGATGATATAGTTTGTAAATTCGGAATAGGCTCCGGCCTAATCCTTGGTTGGAAAAAGAAGAAGATATGTTTAGAAAATCTTGTAAATTTTAACAGAATATTTTTCTTTTCTTCTTAAATTGGCAACTCCTTTGTCGTTAGTCACTGTTGTGGGTAATAGGTTGTTCAAATTTTGTTCATTTACATTCTAAAGGTTTCGCTTCATTGTTGCAACCATAAATGCTTTTCATTACTATTCTTTTCATGTCTACGTACTTACTGAATTTCATGTCTCTTATTAACCCTTTAAGTTCTGGTTCTTTGGCCTTCTATTTCCTCTGTTACACAGGATTTTACTCGAAGGTGTTACATTGTATCATGATGCGTTCGACATAGTTATGCTTCTCGATATAATAATAACTTAGTATTTTTAGGAAAAATTTAAATTTTTTTCCTAAAAACACTAAATGGTCAATCATTTCCTGCCCGTGTGCCCATTTTTCAGGCCGTTTTCGTCGAATTGCATCTCGCAAGCGTTTTAAGATCTCTGTGTACAATTCTTTGTTGACTGTTTTCACTGTTGTCCCCTGTTTGCACGTACATGTTGTCGAACGCGCTCAACATTCTCATCTATGGTAGAAGTGGAAGGCCACTCAATCCGAACGTCATCTTTAATTGTTGTGCGACTGTCACGAAAATTCTTGTGCCATTCGTAAACTGCCGTTTTCTTCATTGCATCATTTCTGTATGCTTTCTTCAGCATCTCAAGAGTCTCCAAGGGTGATTTCCCCAGCAACACATGGAATTTGATAATGGCACGCTTCTCTGATAATGACATTTCACAATCCGACAAAAGAAAAGAACTACGTCTAAAATATAATACACCGCACGCAGGAAACCAACTCTTAACTGCCTGCTGAATGGCACAGCACCTTCCATTGTAGTGATACCAACCTCCCAAACAAATATTTCCCTTCCAGCAAACAAATGCTTGACTACATGTGACCATTCCGGGAACTTTTTGACCATACCTCGTACACTATAGTATTCATAATAATCATTGTCAGCTTCAAGGTATATTTACTAACAGCTCCACCTTGCCTCTCAACTTCCAGCGTTGCCACGTTTGAAAATAAATAAAAACAATATAACGTTACATAAAAAAACAAACAAAGTAAACTACCGAACGAATACAAAATAGCAACACAACTTCATTCATTAGTAACGAATCGTATTTTTAGATAAACATTGTTGTATGGTTGAGTGAATGAGGTAATCGTACAAATACCACATGAAAAATGTGCTCGACCAATACTGTGGTTAACACTACTGACTTTCAAGCTCCCAATGGTATGACGCCTAGTATAGTTAAAATGACGCTGAGATTAATGAAGGGTTATGATACAGATTATTTCATAAGAGAATAAGTTTTGAAAAAATATTCCTTACCTGAATCCATAAAGAAAATTTTGATGTGATCATCTACGGACCCAAAAAGTCACCCTTTGAAACACCATTCCACTTTCATCCGATTCCGCACCCTGTTAAACATGATTAAGAACATTAATAATATTTTTAAAACATAAATTATGCCTAATTATTTTATATGAACCCAATCAAATGTAAAAGTTGTAAGTTCAATGATGAATAATAGTGTTAAGATTACCGCAAGGTTCATCTCTAGGACCATTATTATTTATCATGATTTTGCCATTCTCACCTTTATCATTAATTAGATAATAATCGAGTTTTATTAACAATGTACACTAGCGATCACTATCAAAAATACTAGTTTTACACCTGACATTTGCCACTAAATACAATAAGTTGTAAAATTTTTAAATTATTGACTAATTAATGTAATATAAAATAAATATTTACACGTATATGATATTAAGCAATAATCTATATATTCTTTCAGGTAGATTTTAAAACATAAAATTAATACCTAATTAGCATATTGATAATGAATGAAAGTTTACCGATTAAATCATTGTTTTTATCTAAATTTGAAATCTTAATTTCTAATTCAAATACAAACAGAAAAATATGAATCACGTTTCGCATTTTCATGTGTGGTAAATTTTATAATGGGTAATAAATTATCATGATATATTATTATTATCATATTATAAGTAGGCCTACAATAATTAACAATTCTATGGATAATTAATAAATTATTACATAAAATAATTGCAGTTTTTATTTTATTACATTAACCAGAAATTAAGTTACTTTTATTTATAAATAAATATGACCAAAAATCTGGTATGAATCACTCACACGACTTTCTCTTGGCAATGTAAATGCTTAAACACATAATCCATGTTTAATCGTTAGTAAAGAATGTAAAGTAAATAAGTAATCTAATTTAATTATTAGTGAGTGAAAAGCAACTTCTGTTCGACATAAAATTACGGGAAATTACTAATTGACACTAAACTAGGCTCTGTAGAAATAAATGCTTGAAATACACAAGTTGTAGATTTTTAATTTTCTCTAATTTTGGTTATATAGATACACTTTTGCCTTAAAATTTAGGCTTTAAAATTAAGGCAATCTTAAAAATCTGGTGTGAAACACTCACACAATTTTCACTAGCCAATACAAATAATTAACAATCTAACCTAACATTAGTTTTAAAACATTAGAAATAAACAAAAACACTAACCTCAAAAAATAACCTAATTTAATCATGAGTGAATGATGCAAAATTAAAATCAACCTCAGTTTGGCTTAAAAATTCTAAAAATCACTCTTTCACGCTAAACTAGGCTCTGTAGAAAAAATGCGCTAAATAAAAGTTGTAGATCTTTTAATTTCCTATAAATTTGATTATAAATACAATTTTGTCGTAAAATGTATACTAAAGTTAAAATCTTTAAAAAATCGATTTTTTACAAATTTTCATGAAAAAAAAACAGAAAATCACTAATTACCGCTAAACTAAGCGTTATACAAAACAACGGTTCAATATAAAAGTTGTAAGATTTTAAATTCTCTACAACTTTTATTATAGAATTTTGCGCTAAAATGCAAATTAAGCCGAAATCTTAATAAAAAAACTTTACGAGAAAACAGCCTTTGTAAGAAATTCAGCAGACATGGCACCTACCCTATCTTGTAGAACATAGAAAATTTATTAAATAAGGCTATTTAAAAAAAAATAGTGGGAGCCGTTTTTGAGAAAATCGCAAAAAAGTGAAAAATGACTCGAATAAACTACTACTTCCGGTTGATCGATTTTGATGAAAATGTTTGTGTCGGGTCCGGTAGTAGTACCTAACTTAAGTTTCAAGTTTCAAGGCCGTACGATGTTCCTTTCTTGATATATTCTGGTCACACACACACACACACACACATACACACACACACACACACACACACACACACACACACACACACACACACACACACACACACACACACACACCAGACCATCGCTAAAAACATGTTTTTGGATTCAATGGTTCTGAAAACGTGTATATCCGGTGAGAATTCGATTTTAAAAAATCGAAATGAAAACAATACTTTCCTTCTTATATATTCATACGTTGTTGTTTAGGTCATCAGCCGAAAGGCTGGTTTGAACCTGTAGAGGTTTTACTAAGTAAAACGAGGACTGAGGTGGTTTACCATGCCTTCCTCACTAAGTGGAAATGTACGCTTATCAGCATGCCGGGCCCTCTGAATAACATATATTTTCCACTCTGCAAATGATACCTTCACTTCATTTACCACAGGGTCTGGCTGTATAATAAAATTTATTACTTTCAGAGGAGATAACTCTGATTAGTGTCTTTTTCACCTCTACCTCTTCTGATCTTAAATGATTCAGTCAATTGGCTGACCATGTGATAAGAGACAGAACTATTTATTTTAGCCCTGCAACTAACAGATTCACTGTAAATAATCTGACACTCCTCCTGTCTGTTATGGGCAGTTGTTATACTCATATAAGTAAGAGAAATAAAAAAATTAATAAATTTTTAAAATAATTTGTATTAAAAGTTGATAAATATCTATATACTTAATATTAGAAAATAAATCCCAGTTAACTTCAAATTACACTGACAGCCTAGAGCTGTTTGTATTGTGTAGATATGTATTCTTTACTTTGGTAAGTTGGCACAACATGAGTACATTTGAGTTATAAAAGTTAATTCTGGAATAGCCAGCCCATTGAAAGGGTCACAAACAAGCTCTCTACAACACTTACAGCATTTATACACCAACACATACAAACGTTTACTACATATATTTATTCAGTTCGTTAAACAATAGGCATATCTATGATCTTAAATTCCTACTACGGAAGGTAAGTAAACGCCCTAATCTTACGAAGAATCTTTTAAATTTACTAAATATAGTATATAAATACAGGAAAATTTTTAATACAAATTATTTATCTTGAAATAACCTTATAATGGTTATTATTTACATATTTATGTATATGTTTATTGATTATTATTATTGATTTATTTGTAATTTATTTTATTTAATCATTTCTCATATTAGCATAAAATAGTTATATGATGTTATATACTTTAGTAATGTTATTAATAATAATAATAATGAAAATAATTTGCATATATTAAAATATTTTTAATATATAATTAAATAAATAACATAAATATTTGTCTTGACAATTTAAATTGCAATACAATTTTTTGTATTTTATTCACGTGTTTATAAGAAATGTATGGTTATTACAATGTGATTTATTTTAAATCGTTTTGGCAATTAGTACGTACCATCATGTAATTATAAAATATTGGAAATTATTTCCTGCGAATGATGGCTACCTATTCATGTAAATTTAAAATTTGGAAAATGTATTCCAAAAGTTTAATCTGTCAATAATAATTTTTTTCTTGTCATCAGTCTCTCGACTGGTTTGATACAGTTCTCCAAGCTGTTATATCTTGTGTAAGTCGTTTAATATCTACATATCTGTAACACCCTACATCTTTTGTAACTTGTTTTTTTATATTCTAATCTCTCCCTATTATTCACTCCCTCAGTATTACCCTCCATTATTGATAAACCAATACCTGGATGTTTTAAGATATTCCCCACTAGCCTATCCCTTCTTCTGGTAAGATGTTTCCATACTTTTTTTTTCATCCACTCGTCTAAGGAACTCTAAATTACTTATTTTGTCCACCCACCTAATCTTTAACATTTTCCTATAATACCACATTTTAACAGCTTCTATCCTCTTCCTTTCTACAGCCCTTATCACCCATGTTTCACTACCGTATAATGCTACACTCCAAACATAATGTTTTAAGAAATTTGTCCTAATCTGTAAATCAAGGTTTGTAGTCAATAAGTTGTTTTTCATTTCAAAGGCTTTTCTAGCTTGAGTAATCCTACTTTTGATATCACAATAATTTATAGTATTCTCAAATTGTGGGAATAAAACTATTTCAACATCTTACAAAAAATTATTTTTATATTTCTTCTTCTTTTTTTGGAAGTTAAATTATTATTATTATTATTAAATTAAATTATTTGTACTCAATGGGTCAGTTCCAGGGCTATAAAAAATAGTTCTGTTTCTTATCTCATGATCAGCTAATTAAATGACTGAATCGTTTAAGAACAGAAGAGGTAAAGGTATAAAAAAACACTTATCAGAATTATCTCCTCTGAAAGTAATGAATTTCATTATACAGCCAGACCCTTTGGTGAAAGAAATGAATGTGTCAATTACAGGGTGGAAAAGATGTCCTTTTCTGAGGGCCTGGCATGCTGATAAGCGTTATTTTCAACCCAGTGAGGAAGATATGAGTAAATCACCTCACTCCTCGGTTTACTTAGTACAACCTTTAGCGGTACAAACCAGCCTTTCAAAATACTTAAGAAGATTACTAAGTCTTCTGGATTACTGAACGATTTCTAAAGCACCCTTTTATGTATCAAACAGAACAAACAAGAACGAAGAAGATAAAAACCTTCAGAACTAACAAAATAATTTTTACAGAGAGAAAATTATTTATAAAAATGCCTCATAAAATTTTAACAATATTATTAATTTTATAAAAAATGAACTTGTCCATCAAGTACCTAAATGTATTCTATTAATAAAAGTCCGTTCAGAAAGACACTAATTTAAAATAAATAAGTAAATGAGATAAGATCAAAGCGTTATGAACAGGAAATAAATTTAAGGTCTCGTTAAAATAAACAGTAAATTGGATGTTACTTAATTTGAAAAATTACTTTTAAATTTTAAGTTTACCCCTCAAGGTTCAAAGAGAATAAAATTTGGCGTGCCAAATAATTTTAAATTCATAAATTTATATTTTCGATGAAAGTTATAAAATGAAATATGACAATTAAATTTGAACAGGGACCGCCATCGCAATGTAGTGGTAGTGCACTAACCTACAACGCGGTGATCCCGGGTTCCGTTCTCGGCTAGGGTCTGAAAATTTTTACAAGTAAAACCCACCTAAGTTGCTAATGACCGCACTGTTGATTTATTACTTTCTCTTGCCTAAATAAATATGTAGACAGGAAAGTATTGTTTTCATGTCGATTTTTCGAAATCGAGTTTTTACCGGATCTACACGTTTTCAAGATTCCCTAGATGAGCCTTGAGTCTCGACTAGAGGACCCGACACAAACATTTTCATCAAAATCGGCCAACCGGAAGTAGTAGTTTATTCGTGTAGTTTTCACTTTTTTGCGATTTTTTAAAAAAAAATGGCTCCTACGATTTTTTAAAAAGTCGCCTCATTTAGTAAGTTTTTATGCTCTACAAGATAAGATAGGCGCCATGTCTGCTGAAATTCTTGGAAAGGCTGTTTTCTCGTAAAAAAAACATTTTTTTTTTAGATTGCGGCTTTAATATGCATTTTAGCGCAAAAATGTAGGTATAAAATATAAGTTGTGAAGAATTTAAAATCCTACAACTTCTATTTCTAACTTTCTTTTTATAACGCTTAGTTTAGGGAGTAATTAGTGATTTTCTGTTTTTTTCTCACGAAAACGTCAAAAAATCAATTTTTTACGATTTTAGCCTTAGTATGCATTTTACGACAAAAGGGTAATTAAATTTATATGAAATTAAAAGATCTACAACTTTTATTTCAAGCATTTTCCTCTACAGAGCCTAGTTTAGCGTGAAACTGAGGTTGGTTTTCATTATGCATCATTCAATCATGATTAAAATGAGGTTATGTTTTTTGAGGTTAGTTTTTTTGTTTATTTGTAATGTTTTACAAAATGTTTATGTCTTGAGTTTATCTTGAGTCTTCAGTTTATGTCTGGTAATATTTATGTCTTGAGGAAGGCAATTGTAAGCCTTCTCATTCCTCGTTTTACTTTAAAAACCCTCAACAGGTTCAAACCAGCCTTTCGGCTAATGACCTAAACAACAACAATGTTTTATTAATAATGTTATGTTATATTGTTCATTATTTGCATTGGCAAGAGAAAGTCGTGTGAGTGTTTCACACCAGATTTTTTTTTTTTAAATATTTATTAATAACCTTAATTTAAAAATGATTGACATTAACAAAATTATGTCCGGTTGAAGCTGGGACGGCAGTTAGTTTTATAAATCTCACTAACAAAGTATTGTCCTAAGAACGAATGTTGTTGTTGTTTAGGTCAACAGCCGAAAGGCTGGTTTGAACCTGTAGAGGTTTTACTAAGTAAAACGAGGAGTGAGGTGGTTTACCATTGCCTTCCTCACTGAGTGGAAAAGTACGCTTAACAGCATGCCGGGCCCTCTGAAAAGCACATATTTTCCACTCTGCAAATGACACCTTCACTTCATTCACCACAGGGTCTGGCTGTATAGTGAAATTCATTACTTTCAGAGAAGATAACTCTGACTAGTGTCTTTTACACCTCTACCTCTTCTGTTCTCAAATGATTCAGTCATTTGATTGGCTGACCATGTGATAAGAAACAGAACTATTTATTTTAGCCCTGCAACAAACAGATTGAGTGTAAATAATTTGACACTCCACCTGTCTGTTATGGGCAGAAGAACGAATATAAAGTTGAAAAAGGTTAACTTCTGATTGATATTAGACGGAAATATTATTTGCGTAGTATGTATTTTGAAAATCGGAAACAATACATCACACAAAAAATTAACTACGTAATAAAATTAGTTACAGTATTTACTTAAAAATATTTTTGAAACTGCTCGTAAAATTTCAAAACACTTCAAGGTTCGGATAAAAACTTAGAATCATAATTCAAGATTTATTCAATGTGTTATAATTGAGAAAATATTATAGAAGGGTCCTATGATAAACCAATATTTGTGAATCTTTAATCTTAAACATTATGGGTTTAAAATTTAATTTAACATTATTATATTTATATTATGCAAGTTTTATTTTTTCAGTAATTTAATTTTATTACAAAAACGTGAATATATTATCAGACCATTTTATACGATATAGCCCTTAGGTATAATTTTGGTGTTTTATTTTAAAATGTTTAGATAGATTTAATCGATGTATCGAACTGAAGACTAATAGCGTTTAATTCGATTAATCGAATTGTAATTAAACAACAATTACTTTTTTAATACAGATCATTAATTTTATTTTTAAATTTAATTACTTTTGAAATTATAAAAAATAAATATTACAGAACATCCAATCAAAATTTGATTAGTTTGTGTAATCTTCCTATAGCGGAATTTTGTTCAGCACGTTTTTTGATTTCCAAATCTCTTCAGAAAAAAATCCTTTTTATAAAATACTTTTAGAAATATGTTCTTAAAAAAATAATATTTATTCAAGAATATAGCGTAAAAATATATTAAAATTTATTACATATACATTTTTGTGAATTTATTTTTTGAAAGATAGAAGATAAAATTACTAGATATAATATCGAATTTATTTTTTAATTGTTTATTGTAATTTCTGCTCTGCCCTGAGGATACATTTGAATAAATTCTGACAATTTTAAAGAGTTAGGCCGACATTATCGGTAGTAAAATAATATTATCACAGTTTATTATTATGTGTAATAACTGACAAAAATTACTGCCTTTAAACATAAATGCAAAAATCTTTAAAATTATTTTATTTAAATTTCCTACGGCCAAAAATGCCCATTTTTACCGATTTCAATTAGAAAAATATAGAAAATTATTTATTGATGATAAACTAAGCATTGCAGAAAAAATCTGGCTGAAACGTTCACACGACTTTCTTTGGCCGATGCAAATAATGAACAATATAACCTACTATTAGTAACAAAACTGTCACCGCCACCCCTTCTAATTAATAATTTACTGTGTTGCCGGCCTTCAATACTTCTTCCGGCCTTTGTCGGCGCGGTAGGCCCTTTGGCGGCGACCGACAAACCTTTCGGCTGCGCACCGACAGAGGTCTTTGTCATCAAGGCCGAGCCAGTAGCCGCCCTCTACCACAGCACTCTCGGCAACTATATTAAGAGCGCTGCACTGAGCCGAGCGACTCAATTCCGATCCAGACACAGAGAGATTCACTTCCACCAGTCTACAGCATCGACAAGACGTCCACCGCGGCACACGGCTGCTGGACTCCAGCGAAGCAGCCATCGACGCACTACTGCGAGGGAAGAAGATGATGTCTTCGCTGGACGACGACACGCCGTCTCGCCCAGCTACTCGACCGCCACGACGATTATGACCGACGCTACACATCAAGACGACCACCGCTTAAACGGCCCTTTTCAGGGCCACCAAAATTAAAGGTTTTAACTCGCCACTTAATGTCGCCATCCGGTGACAAAACATTAGAAATAAACAAAAAACTAAACTAAAAACCATAAGCTTATTTTAATCATGAGTGAATGATGCAAAATTAAAACCAACCTTATTTAGGCTTGATAATAGGCCTACGGAAAATCACTCTTTCACGCTAAACTAGGCTCTGTGAAGAAAAATGCCTGAAATAATAGTTGTAGATCTTTTAATTTCCCATAAATTTTATTACAGTATTTTTTTTCATAATAGGAATACTATGGCCGAAATCTAAAAAAATCCATTTTTTTATATTTTCATGAAAAAACCCAGAAAATCAATAATTACCGTTAAACTAAGCGTTATACAAAAACAATGTTGCAAATAAAAGTTGTAGACTTTTAATTTTCCTATAACTTTGATTTTTGACTTTTTACCCTGAAATGCATATTACGGCCGCAATCTTAAAAAAACACTTTTTCTACGAAGAACAGCCTCCCAAAGAATTTCAGCAGACATGACGCCTATTCTATCTTGTACAGCATAAAAAATGTAGTAAATAAGCCGATTTAAAAAAAAACGTAGAAGCCGTCAAGAGAAAATCGCAAAAACGTAAAAAATGACACGAATAAACTACTACTTCTGGTCGACCGATTTTGATGAAAACTTTTGTGCCAGGTCCTGTAGTGGTACCTAATTTAAGTTTCAAGTTTCAACTTTATACGATGTTCCGTTCTTGAGATATTCAGTTCACACACACTCACACGCGCGCGCACACACAGACACACACACACACACACACACACACACACACACACACACACACACCAATCGCAAAAACTTATTTTTTTGGTTCAGGGGGTCTGAAAAGTGTAGATCCGGTGAAAACTCAATTTCGAAAAATCGATATGAAAACAATAAGTACTTTCCTTCCTATAAATTTATATAGGCACGAGAAAGTAAATACGCTTAACATAATATAATATTTAACTACCTTTATACAATTTTGTCCCAAAAATGCATATAAGACCGAATTTTTTTTAACGTTTATTTTATTTCACAACTGAGACTACCAGTGAAATACCATAATACCAGTGAACCAAATATCAAATACCAGTGAACCAGTGAAATAGATAACAAAATTACAAAAACAATGACTTAAATTACTTTTAGGAGAGCACCACTCACTAGCATTGTTCAAAAAAGAAAGTCAATTTAATTACGATAAATTCCTATTTTATATTCACTAGTTAAGATTTTCTTGTAATACGTATTTTAAATGAATGGTTTCAGAACTATATCATATTCATACTCCAGCGTCGTTTCAGTCGTCGTGGCGGATTTCCTGGCAAGTGATTAGAACTTAACTCCCAAATAAGTGGAATTTCGTTCAGTCTAATTTATCTCTAAACCGCCGATAAAAAAAGTTTCGTTAACGTAAGGGACGTGAGTGTCATCGTGTAGACTTTTGTTCGAAACGTAGCGTGGAGCGTCAGTAATTATTAAACTTAGAAATTTCGACTGAAACCTTTGTAATCGTATTGTAACGGAATTCTTTCAGGCCAAAATTTAAAAAAAATTAACCACGAGAGCACAGCGCCCTCACGAATTTCAGCTTACATTTTGCTTACGCCATCTAGTAGAACACAGAAAAAGATAGTAAATTTTCCCTTTCAGTGCCGGAGCAATATTTAAAAGTTTGATCTAAAGGGCCATTTAATTTGAATTAGGGTGTACAACAAGTGCCAGCCCTTGTTTGAAAACTTGCTGCCATTGGCGACCAAAATTTGAACGTTACAGAACAATAAAATGTCCTTAAAAATTAATTTTTATTGCGTTCATAAAAAAATTAAATCGTTTCAACACTAAAATTATTCAAAATAGTTTTTCTAGTTTTTTTAAAGTCGCATCGACAGCTTGGTCATTAGCAACTACTGTGAGTTTTGGTACTTTAACGGTGGTTTAACGTGTTAAAATTTCCAGACCCTAGCCGGGAATCGAATCCGGGGCCTTTCGCTTTGTAGGCTAGCGTCCTAGTGACTACGCCATGGAGGCAGTTTCAAAATACATTACTCCATTAATTTTTGGGTTATCTGGACGTTGGCACTTAATGCATAACTTAAGGATGTCCGGTAAACCGGATGTTATATCTACGTAAAATACATCGACGTCCTGTTTTCCGGACGTCGTAACTTAAAGGGTTAAACGAAATCGTAGGAACTGTTTCAGAAGAAATTACAAAAGTGTAAAAAATGATACGACTAAACTACTACTTTTGGTCGACCGATTTTGACGAAAATTTTTGTGGCGGGTCCTCTGAAAATAACTATCATAAAGTTTAAGTTTCAAATTCGTACGATTTTCCGTTCTTGAGTTATATTGATCACACACACGCACGCGCAAGAGCACACATACACTAATCTGTAAAAACACGTTATTTTTGGTCTCGGGGATCTGAAAACGAGAACTTTGAGTGAAGACTCGATTTTAAAAAACTACATGAAAATATAACTTTTCTTACCTAAATTTCATAATAAACGGAAATATTTCCAAAGGAAATTGACAATGTTTTCTCGGCAAATCATTCAAATATATTTAATCAATAAAATATTTTGAATAATTGCTCATATGATACTTGAACAACAATTCACACAATAAATGATTAAAAGATAAATTTTACTGAACAAGTTATTCAGTATTTCATCTTAAAATTAGGTTTATTGGTATATAAGTCATATTTGATGGCGGTATAATTTCATATTAATAACGTTACAAGATTTACTTATATGAGCCTAAAGGCAAAATAGAGCACAATTTATAACCTAGTCACGTACCGCAAAATTTTGCAACGTTAATGCACCGTTCAGGTGATTTAATAGAAGACGTTCCTTATTTCTTATATTATGTTGTATGCACATGCTAAGATGCGAGAACGACGAAGAGAAAATACGAGAATTTTAACGCAAGGTTGTGAATTGAAAGAGAGAGAGAGAATAAAGTAGATGAAGAAAAAGATGATGATAAATATGGTTTGGAACACTCACACGACTTTCGATTGCCAATGTAAATAATGAACAATATATTCTATGATTAATCATGATAAATAATGTATAAACAAAGATCTGCCCATAACAGACCGGTGGAGTGTCAAATTATTTACACTAAATCTGTTCGTTGCAGGGATAAAATAAATAGTTCTGTTTCTTATCACATGGTCAGCCAATAAAATGACTGAATCATTTAAGAATAGAAGAGATAGAGGTGTAAAAGACACTAATCAGAGTTATCTCCTCTGAAAGTAATGAATTTCATTATACAGCCAGACCCTGTGGTGAATGAAGTGAAGGTGTCATTTGGAGGGTAAAAAGTGGGTGCTTTTCGGAGGGCCTGACATGCTGATAAGCGTACTCTTTCATCTCATTGAGGAAGGCAATAGTAAACCATCTCACTCCTTATTTTTACTTAGTAAACCTCTACAGGTTCAAACCAGCCTTTCGGCTGATGACCTAAACAACAACAGGAAACAAAGATAAACATAACCTAATTTTAATCATGAGAGAATGACGATAAATTAAAATCAACCACTGCAGGAGTTGAATATAAAAAAATGAGTATAAAACATAATTGACGCTAAACTATGCTATGTGGAAAAATATCCTGAAATAAAAAATGCAGGTTTTTTAATTTTCTACAACTTTGGTTATTTGTACTTTTGCCCCAAATGCATATTACTCGTAATCTTAAGAAATTAATTTTTCCACGAAAGACAGCCCCCAAGAATTTCAGTAGACGTAGCGCTTACCCTATCTTGGTGAGCATAAAATATGTAGTAAATAAAACGATTTAAAAAAAATCTAGAGCCGTTTTAGAGAAAATCGCAAAAAATGGACAAATAACTATTACTTCCAGTTAACCAATTTTGAAGAAAATGTTTTTTTTTAAATTTATTTACTTGACGTCGCATCAACTGCAACGGTAATTAGTGACGACGTTGGGGTGTAACTGTGTACAATGGAGGATGAAAATGATGATTATTTTGTAACGTATGAAAATATGCCGTGCCTGAGTGGAATTCGAACCCACGACCGCTTGATGAGAGGCGAGCACGTTACCAACTACGCCAATGCGGCCGGCAAAATGTTTTTGTCGGGGCCCCACTGGTGGTACGTAACTTAAGTTTTAAGTTTCAACTTTGTACGACAATCAGTTCTTTAGATTTTTGTTCACACACGCGCGCACACACATACTAATCTCTAAAAAATGTATTTTTTGGGGTTTAGGGGGCCTGAACGTGTATTTTTGGTGAAACTCGATTTCGATAAATCGACATGTTAACCATACGTCCTCGTGCCTTATATATTCATATTGGGAAGGGAGAGGGGAGAAGGGTAAGCGGGGGAGGGAGAAAAGAAATTAAGAACTGATCCTTGAGGAACACCAGAAAATTATCAAAAACAAATCGGATTTCACTATATAAGTGCAATTCTATTAGAATAATCAATTTAAAATTTATAGTAATACAATAAATCATCATTGTTTTGAATTAACAAAACTGTAACAGATTGCGAACATAACAACAAAAATGAAACCAGATTTTCATGGTAAAAAACTACATCAACTTAAAATCTATAAAGGCACTGGTTTACGTTTATTTCTTTTAAGTACCTATTGTTTAAACAAAAAAGACGTACGCAGCGTACTTTAAATAATAGCAAATTATAATATTAAACTGCCTGAAGTTAATATTACAAAAGTTATCTCAATCGGAATAAATATCAATATTTCAAAATATTTTTATACAATTTTTAGCAAGGTTGAACAAGAAAATATTAAACCAATCTTCTTATTAGGTTATTTTGAAACAAAATTCAAACTTAACATTAAAAAATCTGGTTTGAAACACTCACACGACATTCTTTCGTTAATGCACATAATGAACAATATAACCTAACATTAGTAATAAAACACTAGAAACAAAAAAAAAATAACCTCAAAAAACGTAACATTATTTTAATCATGAGTGAAAGACGCAAAATGAAAATAAACCTCAATTTGGCTTAAAAATAAGGAAAATCACTCTTTTACGCTAAACTAGGCTCTGAAGAGAAAAATGATTAAAATAAAAGTTGTAGATCTTTAATTTCCTATAAATTTTATTACATACACTTTTGTCGTCATACAAGGCTGAAATATTTTAAAAAATTGATTTTTTTACACGTTTTCGTGAGGAGAAAAACAGAACACCGCTAATTACCGCTAAATTAAGCGTTATATAAAAAATGTTTGAAATGAAAGTTGTAGGATTTTAAATTCTCCACATTTTTTTATTAAATAGTATATTTTTACGCTAAAATGCATATTAAAGCCGTATTGTTACAAAAAAAAACAATTTTTTACGTGAAAACAGCCTCACCAAGAATTTCAGCAAATATAGCACCTACCCTATCTTGTAGAGCATAAAAATTTAGTAAACCAGACGATTTTTAAAAAAATCATAGGACCCGTTTTTGAGAAAATCGCAAAAAACTGAAAAATACACAAATAAACTACTACTTCCGGTTGACCGATTTTGATGAAAATGTTCGTGTCGGGTCCGGTAGTGGTATGTAACTTAAGTTTCAAGTTTCAAGTTCGTACGATGTTTTGTTCTTGAAATATTCTGTACACGCGCGCGCGCGCGCGCGCGCACACACACACACACACACACCTATCGCTAAAAACATGTTTTTTGGGTTCAGGGGGTCTGAAAACGTGCAGATCCGGTGAATACTCGATTTCGAAAAATCGACATGAAAACAATACTTTCCGTCTTATTTATATTCATATAGGCAAGAGAAAGTAAAAATGTGTTACTCTTTAAAAATATGAACATATTTTTATTATTTTTTATTCAGATAGCACAACGATTAGGATAGCTTAATTATAAAGAGAAATTTTAAGAATTTTGTCGGCAAGAACAAGACAATAGTTTCTTTAGAGACTCGTGTTATCTCTTCTTGAACAAACTGATTACGTTGTTAAATATTGTATTGCATACATTTAATTTAAGATAACAGATTTTTTTTTACTTTAGTTAAAGTCGCATAAACAGCTTGGTTATTAGCGACTACGGTGGGTTATGAAGCAGGATATTTTAACATGTGAAAATTTCCAGAAACTAGCCGGGAATCGAACTTGGGACCTCCGCGTTGTAGGCTAGTGCACTATCACTACGCTACGGAGGCGGCCACAGATTTTCTTGTATTAAAAGAATTTTATTTAAAATCTGTTCATTAAAAAATAATAAATAGATTTGTTAAGAAAAAAATTGATATGATAAGGTAACTAACTTCCAATGGAGTTAAACTTTACAAAGGAAAATAATATCAATATTTATTGTTTTTTTAGAAAGATTTCTCGAAGAAACTGAAATACTTCGGGAGATGAATCTACATCGAAAAATAATAAAAAAATCAATGTAAACATAATTCTAATAAACATAATTCTAAGAACCTGCGTAGGAAAGAAAAACAAAGTAGATGGGCAATGGAGAATTCTAACAAACGAACAAGTCTATAAAGAAAACGAACCCATAACAGATACAATAAGAAAGAAAAGAATATTTTTTCTTGGATATCTATCAGAACACCTAAAGACAGAATTTTAAACAAGATGATTAGAAAACTCTTTCCAATGGTAACATCAGGAGCATGGATCCGAAATGTCAAAGAAGACATGATCGAACTCGGATTAACTTTCGGTTGATTTAGAAAACAAAACAGAATTATTAAAAATCTTAAGAAATAAGAAAAGTAGATTTGAAACAAAATCAGATGAAAGAACAAATTCAAGCAGGAAGAAACCGGTCGTTTCAGAGGAAGTTCGGCAAGCAAGATCAGCCCGAATGAAGGCATACTGGCAGAACATCAAGCTAAAGAATATGGAAGAAAAGGAAGAAGCTTTCTAAATTCGACTAAAGTGATCCATTGTGGTCATACAAGACAAAAAAACATAAATCTGGAAATGCTTTGTTAGCGTGTTACAACTAGCGAAAGATTTCACCCGGATTTCGGTTCATCCCATAAAATAAATTCGTATGAAATTTTTAGGGCGTTATTGAAAAGTAAAAAATGGTGGTTTTTATTGTTTTTTAATCTAAAAAAGCGAATAAAATAGATCCCAGAAATATACCTTTCATAGTTTTTGTGAAATCTGAGAAAAAAAGAAAATAAATAGGAGTAAAAACTCCTGGTTTTTATGGTTGTTTTGCAATAACTCCATTAAATTGGTAATAAACACATAATGGTTTTGAATAAACCTAGTGGGAAATTTAATTCTGAGAAAATTTATGTAAATAAAGTCAACTTTAGGTTTATTTTAGTCAAAAATAAAAATAAGTTGCAAAAAATAAATTTTATTAACATCAAAAATCGTTGTATGAAAAATAACGCACGTTCCAGCCAAGTTTCGAACATTTTTGTTTTGTAGTTGCCTTTAATCACACCATTTTTCTCAGAATTAAATTTCCTAAAAGTTTTATTTAAAACCATAATTGTTAGGTTATGTTTTGCATTATTTACATTGACAAAATAAAGTTGCGTGAGTGTTTCACCCCAGATTATTTATTTATTTTTTTTTTTTTTGCTTTTAACTAAACCATTTGTTAGTGGCACAGATTCATTAAGTTCTAAATTTATAATAAAGGAAAATGTATTAATTTAATCAAAGATTCTGTAATTATACAGATATTTGTAGCAAACATTGTTTTGTATAACGCTTAGTTTAACGATAATTAGCAATTTTCTGTTTTTTCTCACGAAAATGTGTAAATAATCGATTGTTGCTGATATCCTTTCGGCTATCAGCCGAAAGGCTGACTTGAACCTTTAGAGGTTTATATTCTACGAAAAAAAGAGTAGTGAGGTGATTCACCTTTGATGTTTCCTTCCTCATTGCGTGAAAGAGTATGCTTATCAGCATGCCCTCTGAAAAGCATTTACTTTCCACCCTGCAAATGACACCTTCACTTCATTCACCACAGAGTCTGGTTGTACAACGAGATTCATTACTCTCAGAGGTGATAACTCTGACTAGAATCTTTTACTCTACCTCTTCTGTTCTTAAATGCTTCAGTCATATACGAGGGTTATCCAGAAAATAACCTCCGTTTTGAAATAAAAAAGTAAACGAGTGAAGATACAAAAACTTTATTATATATACATATTAAAACTACAGTTTTTCTCTATTTTTCGTCATAGTCGCCAAACAGATTCAAGCACTTGACGTACCTTGGAACAGTCTTTGAAATACCCTCTGCATAAAAATCTGCCGCCTGTCAATGTAGCCAACCATTCACGGCATTTTGAAGCTCTTCGTCATTGGCGAACCGCTGAGATGCAAGCCACCGCTTCATGTTCGGGAACAGGTGAAAGTCACTAGGAGCCAAGTCCGGGCTGTATGGGGGATGATCAAAAACGTCCCATTTAAACTTGGCCAAAAGTTCATTTGTTGGGCGAGAAAACAAATGAACTTTGACTATGACTATGACGAAAAATAGAGAAAAACTGTAGTTTTAATATGTATATATAATAAAGTTTTTGTATCTTCACTCGTTTACATTTTATTTCAAAACGGAGGTTATTTTCTGGATAACCCTCTTAATTGGCTTCAGTCAAATATTGTTTGTTATAAGTTTAAAAGAAGTCTGTTTATTAATTATTATTATAGCGAGATCCCAAAAGCCCCTAAGAAGTAAAAAAAAACCATTTGTATGCTAATTCAAAATTAAATTAACAGTTCTTGATAACAAAAAAATTATTTATTTATTAATTTCTACGGATGTATAAACAGATCAAATATTTTTCATAATGATCAATATACAAGCTGATATTTATTTATTTCATGTAAAGATACCGAACACATTCATCATTTAATATAACTACAATGTTGACAAGTAACATTAAAAAGATCCCTAGATATTACAAATAAATAGACATGATAATACTTACTTAATCTTTACATCAAATGTAAACAAATAAACAAAATAAAACTGTCTAATTCGTTTATTTATTTATTTACAATATTGATAAATTGTTGTATTCTTTACCTAGATATTTTATTTGTATTTTGGAATAATGATGAAATAAAGAAAAATGTTTACATGGAAATTTAATTTCAGGTAATAAATCAAACAGTCTGTCCCAAATTTAAAATATTGTGTACTTTTTGCACAATAATGTTTAGGCCTACAGTATGGTGAAAAGTATAATATTTTTAAGTCGTTAAAACAAAGAATATGCGTACTATGGTACGTAAAAATCTGGTGTGAAACACTCTCACGACTTTCTCTTGTCAATCCAAATAATGAACAATGCACGCCAAACCTAAGTAATAAAACTTTGGAAATAAACAAACAAACTAACCTCAAATAAACATAACCTTATTTTAATCATGATTGAAAAACGCCAAATGAAAATCAACCTCAGTTTGGCTTAAAAATACGGAAAATCACTCTTTTACGCTAAACTAGGCTCTGTAGAGAAAAATGCTTGAAATAAAAGTTGTAGATCTTTTAATTTCCTATAAATTGGATTATATACACTTGTCGTAAAATGCATACCAAGGCTGAAATCTTAAAACAATCGATTATTTACACGTTGTCGTGAGAAAAAAAAACAGAAAATCGCTATTATCGTTAAACTAAGCGTTATACAAAACAATGTTTAAAATAAAAGTTGTAGGTTTTTACATTGTCTATAACTTGAAATTATATACATTTTTGCGCTAAAATGCATATTAAAGCAGCAATCTTAAAAACAATTTTTTTACGTGAAAACAGCCTCTCCAAGAATTTCAGCAGACTTGACGCCTACTCTGTCTTGTAGAGCATAAAAAAAGTAGTAAATGAGGCAATTTTTGAGAAAATCGCAAAAAAGTGAAAAATTACACGAATAAACTACTACTTCCTCCGGTTGGCCGATTTTGATGAAAATGTTCGTGTCGGGTCAGGTAGTGGTATCTAACTTAAGTTTTAAGTTTCAAGATCGTACGAGGTTCCGTTTTTGAGATATTCGGTTCACACACGCACGTACGCACGCACGCACGCACGCGCACACACACACACACAGACCAATAGCTAAAACATGTTTATTGGGTTCAGGGGGTCTGAAAACGTGTAGATCCGGTGAAAACTCGATTTCGAAAAATCGACATGAAAACAATACTTTCCTTCCTATGTATTCATATAGGCAAGAGAAAGTAAAATGAAAGATGACGCCTGTGTTAGGAACCGCGTATCTCATCAAGTATGAAACATACAAATTTCTGGTACGGCTCGTTTTAAAGCTTGATTTTTGTTATTTTATTCGTATAAATTATGAAACACGGGAGTGTATTTACTTTTTCTACCGATTTTACTTTTACTAGCGATTTGGAAATAAAATATGTACCCGTTTTTTAGCGCATTTTTCACTTAGTCCGTGTTTCAGAACATGTAGCACGATCAATTTAAAGAGGAAAAATATGGTGTTTTAGAATAGTGTTTCTGCATGTTTTCTAATTAATTTTAGCTAAAATTCAGCCTTTTAGTACAAAGGGTAAATGTAGTAGAGCGTTAAAAAAACGTTATTTAGTATTTAGTACTATATTAATTACTATGTTAATGAATATAAGGTAATTGTTTTTGCTTTTGTCATCTGTACTATATAATAACCAACCTATTCAATTATTGTTTTTCGGTGTATTTTTGACGTAGATTAGGCATGAGTTTGAACAGAGACCCTCAGAAGAGTTTGTTCACGGATGGTCATCTGGTCTCCACACAAAGTCATTAACGCAATTAGTGTTACTTAACAAATATTAGCGACTTTCTAGCAGCTGACTGATTGGGCTGGCCCGAAAGGCAATAAGGCAAATAGTTACAAAAACATCGGTCAAAAACGCTGCGATTTATATCGGGTCGCCATTTTGAGTTATTTAGAGAAAACCACATTTTAGAACAACAAATCGTAGAACATCAGAATAAACGAAGAGGAACCTATTAATAATAATAATAATAATAATAAGAAAAGAGAGAAAAACCAAGAGTAATATGAATTAAAAGCAAATAAAATTAATACAAGACACATAACTTTTTACCGTACAAAAACGATTTAAAAAATAATATTAATTTCTAACACATAAAAACAAAAATAAGACAAGATACAATATCGTAATGTAATATTACCTAATTATTAAGCCTATAAATTACTAATAATCAATTTATTACACAATAAACAAGGTCGTTAATATTAAATTTATAAATAATTAACATTTAATAAATGCATATTTTATTATTTACGATTAAGTAAAAAAAATATTAAAGTAATTTGTACCATAAACAATCAATAAATCATAATTAGTGATCCAGAATGATACCGCGCGATTAAAAGGCGTAAGTGAGAATATAAATTGAAACTAATACGACTTAGCCTAAAGTTTCTGCATAACGTAATTACGTGTTAAATACAGGGTGATTCAACTAACGCGCGTCATATTACCATCCTAAAACCTCTTAAATTACAAAGAAGATTGAAGCTTTTGAACTATCGCTCTACCGAAGCATTTTAAAGATACTGTGGACCGAGAGGGTGACGAACTAGGAAGTATTCTGAAGAATCAGCAGAAACTTGGAATAGTTAACATAATTAAATCCCGGAAACTGTCATATTTTGGCCACATTATGAGAAATAAAGAAAGGTACATCTTTCTTCAACAAATACTTCAAAAGGTAAGGTCGCAGGAAAGATGGCACCAGGACGAAGAACATCCTGCCTGCCAACCTTAGATTTAATTTGACAAGTATTCGGCGAAACTATTCAGAATTGCAACGAAAAAGGTACAGATCGCGATGATGATCGCCAATATTTGAAATCGGATTGGTACCTAAAGAAGAAGATGCTACAAATGCGGTAAACAATAATTTTATTCCTATTTTGTGTACGTTTCAATTTGTTCAATTTAGAACAATAAGCAACCCCATGACCCAATGAGATGAGGATGATGTGTATGACGTGTAGTCTTGTACAGACCCAGGCCGACCATTCCTGAGAGAGTATGGTTAATTAAACCCCAACCATCAAAGTACACCGGTAACCACTGTCTAGTATTCAAATCCGTATAAAAGTAACTACCTTTACTAGGATTTGAACCAGAAACCTTCGTCTCCGAAAATCAGCTGTTAAACAGCTGATTTTAGCGACAACTTTACCTCTAGACCAACCCGGTGGGTTAAACAATAATTAAGCCTATATTTTTATATCTATTAACGCTTTAACGTACATAATTTTCATCCGAACTCAAAAACTTTTGTATTTAGTTAAAAATGTTATACAATAATCGATAGATAAGTATGCCTATATTGGAAAAAATATTAAAATTTTTATTCACTTTTTTCATATTGTAATATTGTACAATGATGTTCTAGGAATTGTTGAGGGAATGGATTGTTTATTGTATAGGGTGAAGTGTATTGAATAAGGGTAATGTATTACGATTAATGAAATATTTTGAATAGGATTTCTCGGAAAACGAAACTAATAGAAACGTTTATTTTTATTTCTATTTCTTCTACAATGTTCCAGTAAAATGACGAATGTATTATAAGGATCTCGATTGTTTAAATAAACTATCAGACCGCAGGTATAAAAAAATTGCACCTTTGTAGTGACTTAGTATATTATACACTTAGTAAGTGACTTTTTTATACAGAATGGCCCATATGTATGTTTCCCCCATGTTTACGGACATCGGAAAAAAGGTTAATGGATAAGAAACCTATAGAAAAAATTACCTTGAAAAAGTTATAGCAGGTGTTCAAAATGTCCACCAGGATTCTCTAAATATTTTATACAGCGACTTAAAATTGATGTTAAATTTTCAACAGTAACACATTTTATCGTCATTTACATAGTCAAATGCAATTTCAATTGAACTCGTTTGTTTGCGGAGGTTTTGTGGCTTGGAAGAATGCACTAGTTCCTTTACAATGCCCCACAGTGGAAAATTACATGGCGTTAAGTCTGGCGAGCGCGCAGGCCATTTGATTTTACCACGACGACCAAACCATTCATCAACTTTGGAATTTAAAAACTCAAACATTTTAAAAGTACCGTTACGAAGGAATAAATAGTAACTACACGGAGACGTACCTCACACTAGCCACTGTTACAGACAACTAATGAATGTTGTACGTGATGCTGCCAACATTACACTGTTACCAACTTATAATGTCCCATCTCATGGGGAAACCGACATATGGGCCACCCGGAGTAACATTAACTCAAAAAAATTATTTGTCCCCTGAAATTTCATTGGCAAAATTCAATAGATCTACAGAAGAATACATTATGAAATTTTGATTATTTCCAGTATCCTGCCCACCAAATGTCCTGTAGGTATTATTTCTTTTATTCATGTAGAAATACTTAATTTTTAATCAACTCAAAGTGCTTTAATTGTAATAAGTTAATTAGTCGAAACATAATTATTTATTTTACCCAGATCCCAAACGAACTTAGGCGTAACAGTATTATTGATTAACCATTCAGTACGGAGTTTCGCAAAAATATAATTATTTTGGTCGGTTACAGAAATATTAATTTTGCAAACATTTTAGTTGAGGCACCCAGTGTGATAATAGAATGTATTACATTCATAGTGTTAATCATTAGATAGAATAGTTTTAGGTTAGATGCATAAGTTTTAGATGAAAAAGTTTCGCCGAAGGTCAAGGTTGAAAATAAAATATATTCCTTTGTCTAAATATTTTTATTTATACGACTATTTTGTATGAATATTATTTTTTTAATTTAATGAGTTGATTATAAATTAAGTAGTTCTATATAAATTAAAATAAATAATACATACAGGACATTTTGTGGGCAGGATACTATAAATAATCAAAATTCCATAACAGAAAAATAGTTTTCGGTAGATCTATTGGATTTTGCCAACATTGTACAATATTACAATATGAAAAAAGTTAATAAAAACTTTAAAATTTCTTCTAATAAAGGCGTACTTGTTTGTTTAGGTCATCAGCCGAAAGGCTGGTTCGAACCTGCTCAGGTTTTACGAAGTAAAATGACGAGTAAGGTGGTTTACTTTACTTTCCTCACTGAATGGAAAAGTACGCTTATCAGCAAGCCGGGCTCTCTGAAAAGCACATATTTTCCACTCTTGCAAATGACATCTTCACTTCATTCACCACAGGGTTTGGCTGTATGATGAAATTCATTACTTTCAGAGGAGATAACTCTGACTAGTGTCTTTTACACCTTTACCTCTTCTTTTCATAAATTATTCAGCCATTTACTTGGCTGACCATGTGATAAGAAACATAACTATTTATTTTAGCCCTGCAACGAACAAATTGAGTGTAAATAATTTGACACTCCACCTATCTGTTATGGGCAAAATAGGCATACTTATCCATCGATTATTCCATAAACTTATTAACTAAATAAAAATGTTTTTGAGATCAGGTGAAATTATGTACGTTACAGCGTTAATATTTAAAAAAAAGGTCTTAATTATTGTACCGCATTTGTAGCTTCTCCTTCTCCTCCTCCTCCTCCTGCTGCTGCTGCTCCTCCTCCTGCTTCTTCTTCTTCTTCTTCTTCTTTAGGTACCAATCCGATTTCGAATGTTGGCGATCATCATCCCTATCTGTACCTTATTCGTTCCAATTCTGAACAGTATCGCTGAACTCTTTTCAAAGCAAGTCCTAAAGTTAGCCAGGCAAGATATTTTTCTTCGTCCTGGTACTTTCCTTCGTGCGACCATACCTTGAAGTATTTGCTGAAGACAGATGTACCTTACTTCATTTCTCATATTGTGGCCCCAATATGACAGTTTCCGGCATTTAATTGTGTTAACAAATTTCAAGTTTCTGCCGGTTCTTCTGAACACTTCCTGGTTCGTCACCTTCTGGGTCCACAGTATCTTCAAAATCCTTCCATAGAGCCACAATTCAAAAGCTTCAATCTTCATTGTAATTTATGAGGTTTTAGCAAAAACATTAATGGTACAAAAATGAAAATTTTTCAGGAGGATTAAAAAGTCCACCAGTCTGCTGTTATTGCTTTGTACATAATGATACTGTGGTAGCTTTATTCTGCAAACTTTTTGAGTAAAGAAAAGTCATTATTTGAACGTCTATTAATAGCCAATAATACGTGGTGTAAGTATTAAATGACGAGACTGACGTTGGAAAAATTTTATACATAATCACTTATTGTCACCTTCAATATATACTGCTTCTCTATCCCTACAACGCTCCATGCAAATTGCCGAACTTCACCGAGAGCCAAAAAAGCTCGAACGAGCAAGTCAAAATTTAAAGCAATGATGATTGTTTTTTTTATATCCACGGGATTGTGTACCTTCACTGGGTTCCTGAAGGTCAAACAATTAATCAATATTACTATCTTTAGGTACTTTCCAAAGTAGATCAAAGAGTAAGGAAAAAACGCCCCGAAATGTGGAAGGACAAATCATGGGTTCTGCACCAAGACAATGCGCCAGCTTATTCCGCGTTATCTGTCGAGAGGTTTCTGGCCAAGTACAACATCTCAGTGTTAGAACATCCACGTTATTCACCAGATCTTGCACCATGTGACTTCTACCAGTTTCCTAAGGTGAAATCTGCATTAAAAGGGACAAAATTTTAGTCTGTGGTAGCTGTAAAAGAGAAAGCGGCACGTGTCCAGAAGGAGCTGACAGAAGATGACTTCCAGCACTGTTTCCAACGATGGAAAATATGCATGGAACGTTGTAGGGATAGAGAAGGAGTGTATATTAAACGTGACAATAAGTGATTATGTATAAAATTAAAATTAAATTTTTTACAACGTCAGTCTCGTTATTTAATAGCCACACCTCGTATACTCGTATCATGTAATAAAATAAAAATTGAAACCTGGACTAATGTTATTTTTGACAAAAAATTTACCAGCTGTATTTTTGTACTTTTAAATTTCTGTCAATTTATAACAAAGAAATGGTAAAACAACAATAAATCACTTAGATTACTATCACTTTCAGGTGATTCCATTTTACACGGCAGTTAAAGAAACCAAGTAAAAAATACACTTTTTTGAACAGTGTACTAATTTTTGTTCAAAAACAACCTTAGTCCAAGAATTGTGAAATTTTGTGTATAAAACAAGATGGACTATGATTGTTTTTGCAAAACTAGCTAAATTTTAACCCATTGTATTCTCCCATATCCCACATTCTCCCATATCATTGTATTCTCCCATTGAATTCTCACCCTTTATAGGTTAGTGTTCTAATATCAGATCACCGTACAAAGTACCTAAACGGGGAAATTTTTTTTATTTTCGTTTTTAACTTTTATGATATTTATGAAACTTAATTATTCACTTTGATACATTTAAATAAATTTTGAGTATGTTTTGTGTTGGGAAAGGGTATCCTTTTATTTAGCCACCAAGCTTCTCTGCAGTTGACAGTTGCAAAGTGATTAGGGCATTACAATTCATTCACTAATGCTAGTGCCATTAATATTATATAAATCGAATAATAACTATATAATAAATGAAATAGACTTTGTTTTTATTATACTGTTTAATACTAAAATTTTCAAAAAAAAAATACAATCACCGAAACAAATAGTGTCGTCATATAAGTACACTTTTCAAATAGAGTACAGCATCAGCTACACAAACATTTTAATTTTAATAAGTGTGCATAAAACAGAACTCCAAGCGTTTACGAATATACCCCGGCATTTCTCGTGTGTAACGTTCAAATTTGTTCATTTACAACCCGTTATTTTCGATCACCATCCATTTACAAGATTTTTATGAAAATTAATTCGCCCTATAAAGGGTTAACAGTACTTCGGGCACATTATGAGAAATGCAACCAGATATGCCCTCCTGCAAGCCATTCTACAAGGGAAAATTTTTGGAAAGCGGGGACCAGGTAGAAGAAGAACATCCTGGTTGAAGAACCTCAGAGTCTGGTACAATACAACTTCGGTACGGCTTTTCCGAGTTGCTGCAGACAAGATGGAGATTGTCATGATGATCGCCAACATTCATAACGGATAGGCACATCAAGAAGAAGAAGATAAAGGGTTAATGTAACTATGGTTGGTTTTGCTATAATGATTGTGTTTAGGTCAACAGCCGAAAGGCTGGTTTGAACCTCTAGAGGTTTTACTAAGTAAAACGAGGAATGAGGTGGTTTACCATTGCCTTCCTCACTGAGTGGAAAAGTACGCTTATCAGCATGCCGGGCCCTCTGAAAAGCACATATTTTTCACTCTGTAAATGACACCTTCACTTCATTCACCACAGGGTCTGGCTGTACAATGAAATTCATTACTTTCAGAGAAGATAACTCTGATTAGTGTCTTTTACACCTCTACCTCTTCTGTTCTTAAATGATTCAGTCATTTAATTGGCTGACCATGTGATAAGAAACAGAACTATTTATTTTAGCCCTGCAACGAACAGATTGAGTGTAAATAATTTGACACTTCACCTGTCTGTAATGGGCAGCTATAATGATTAGTACACATAATAGACGCAAGGGTGCACTACAAGATGGCATCCGTTATTAAAATTGACGTTTTTTGGATTATGGTTGTTTTTACTAAAATCTTTTCAATTGTTTTATTGAGAGTCCACGTCTCCAACCTATGCAGAAACACCGAGTATAACTTACATAACATTCCAGGAGGCGTAATTTGATCCCGAGCGTCAAGTCATGAGTCGTAAATTTGTTGTATAGTCACTTGAGTCACGAGTTTGCCCTTATTTGCAACGAGGGGTAAAGGGGGGAAAGCATCAGTGCGCATGCGCGACTGCTTTAATTTCAGTACGACAAACATAACTCATATACGCGTACTACACCCAGAGCATACACAGTAAATCGCGGAACCTTTTGTAGGGTAACTGTACGAATATAACTGTTTGTTACCATAAACACAAATGTCGGTTTCTCGAAAACGTGGTCGAACTATTCACAGTGCTGAACGCAATTTAACAAAATGTTGTAAAGTTGAAGCATAACAAAAATGCCTAACCGCGCCTCTTAACAAAAGCCGTGAGCGAGCGGCTAACTACTGTGATGTTTCTCTTTGCACAATTTGAAAAATAAAGAAGGAAACTAAGGATGTGAAGAAGCTATTCTTTAACAGTTTTGTTGACACCTGGTATAAAAGGAAACGGTTTGGTACATACTTGAGAGACTGATAATGAAAACGCCGATGACAGCAATAGTAAAGAAAGCGATTAATTCGTAATTACAGTAAATCAAACATTTCTAGTCATGAAATTAAGTTAAAGGCAATATTACAGGTCACATTTATTTCTTATTAAGTTTATGAAGAAAACGTTTTCTCGGAATAAACCACAGCTAACAAAATCTATCTAGAAACTACACGGTAGTGAAATGTACGAGTAGTATCTCACTGTTGAGGTTGGCAGCACTGCAAATATTTCACTTCCCTTCCTCGCGGCCCATACATACGCAAAAGGCAATCTCGTGACTTTAGTATCTATATCTTTGATTGTTTTTGAAGGAATTTTCGGGAAATTGTGTCAAGGACGTGACCGTAATACCCTATTTTCTATTAGAAATTTGTAAAAAGATATATGATATTAAAATCACACTTCGTGTGTAAATCTACGCACTTCGTTCTTAAAATGATTTTTGTGTCGTTGTAAAAATATAGGTAATTCAATGCAATGTTCTGGTATGATTTCTTGAATGATATTGTGTAAAAAGAGATGTGGCAATGTAGGTAATTGTGTATCTTGATAAGGAAATTTAAAAATCGTGCCTTATCATTAAGTATTTTAAAAAAATAATCATAAATTTAGTATTGTTAATTTTACGACCGGAAAATGGTTTATTAGAGATAAAAATAAGAACGTTCCTTTTAAAAGAAATGTATAGAATATAACTGTTAAAAATTTTTTATCTTCACAGTACACGGTGTAGAACTACGTACTTTAATAGTCAATTTAATTCGTTAGTGTACCTGTTAGTATTATGATTGTTTGTATGTTTAAAAATCTGGTGTGAAACACTCACACGACTTTCTCTTTCCAATGAAAATAATGAACAATATAACCTAACATTAGTAATAAAACATTATAAATAAACAAAAAACTAACCTCCAAAACATAACCTTATTTTAATCATGAGTGAATGATACAAAATGAAAACCAACCTTAGTTTGGCTTAATAATACGGAAAATCACTCTTTTACGCTAAACTTAGGGGCTCTGTAGAGAAAAATTCTTAAACAAAAGTTGTACATCTTTTAATTTACTATAAATTTTATTATGGTATACTTTTGTAGTTAAATGCACACTAAGGCCGAAATATTAAAAAAATAATTTTTTTACAGATTTTTATGAAAAAAAAAACAGAAAATCACTAATTGCCGCTAAACTAAGCGTTATACAAAAAAATGTTTGCATTAAAAGTTGCAGATTTTTTAATTGTCTACAACTTTTATTATATACACTTTTGCGATAAAATGCGTACTAAGAAATCCTATCTTAAGAAAACCATTTTTTTCTTCGATAGAACAGCCTCCCCCAAGAATTTCAGCAGACATGGAACCTACCTTTACTTGCAGAGAATAAAAAATGTAGTAAATGATGAGATTTTTAAAAAAATCGTAAGAGCTCGTTTATGAGAAACTCGCAAAAACTTGAAAAATGACAAGAATAAACTATTAACTACTTCCGGATGACCGATTTTGATGAAAATGTTCCGGTTGAGTCCTTTAGTAGTATCTAACTTTAGTTTGAAGTTTCGACTTCGTACGATGTTCCGTTCTTGAGATATTTTGTTCACACACACGCACGCGCGCGCGCACACACACACACAGAGAGGAGAGAGAGAGCGGGAGGGGGAGAGAGAGAGACCGATCGCTAAAAACACGTTTTTTGGGTTCAGAGGGTCTGAAAACGTGCAGATCCGGTGAAAACTCGATTTTGAAAAATCGAGATGAAAACAATTCTTCCTTCTTATACATTCATATATAGGCAAGAGAAAGTAAAAAATACGGAAATAAATAAAGTTTTATCATTATTATTTTTTTACATCGCCTACAAACCTACAGAGGTTTTTAATTAATGATAGACTATTATTTTACATTATTTTAGAAGATCATGATGTCAAATGTGTAAAAGAAATTTTATTTAAAAGTTAACTAAAAATCATGATAAATTATTCTTACAGTATTGTTTTCTTCTGTCTTCCTCTTACTTGGTTCAGTAGTTAAGTAGTTTCTTGGCATCGGTGACTTTGAACTTAGAATACAATTTTACATGCATCTGTTCCAAATGCTTTTATACAAATATAAACTTAATATTATTTACACTCAATCAACTTATTATTATACAACTAATATCAACTTATTATTTACACTCAATCTGTTCGTTGCAGGGCTAAAATAAATAGTTCTGTTTCTTATCACATGGTCAGCCAATTAAATGACTGAATCATTTAAGAACAGAAGAGGAAGAGGTGTAAAAGACACTAATCAGAGTTATCTCCTCTGAAAGTAATGAATTTCATTGTACAGCCAGACCCTGTGGTGAATGAAGTGAAGGTGTCATTTGCAGAGTGGAAAATATGTGCTTTTCAGAGGGCCCGGCATGCTGTTAAGCGTACTTTTCCACTCAGTGAGGAAGGCAAAGGTAAACCACCTCACTCCTCGATTTACTTAGTAAAACCTCTACAGGTTCAAACCAGCCTTTTGGCTGATGACCTATACAACAAAGTACTGTATATACTATATTACATTCATTATTTTCTTTTTCTTGTATTCTCAATATTTTTAGTATTCGTTCAATGAAAACGTTTTCCCGTTCTTCTATCCACCCGGTGTTCTGTTTTTGTTCTCCATGGAAGCCCTTAAAGTCTGCAATTTGTTGTCTGAATTTCATTAGGTTCATTAGGTTTTCTTAAAAATCTTTCTGATTTCTTTAAACCATTTACCTGGCACCTTAGTTCAATTGTTTACTGTACTAAAAAATTTGTTTTATCAACCGGTAGTCATCCATTCTATACAGATGTCCATAAAATTTTAGTCTTCTTTTTCTAATCGTTAATTAATCGTTCATTTTCCTTGTACAGTTCTTTTTGACTTCGTAACCTATATTGTCCGTCCATTATCATCGGACCCATTATCTTGCGGAGGATCTCTTTTTATTTTTTATTTATTTATTTAAAGTCGCATCAACTGTTTGGTCATTAGCGACTACGATGGATTATATAACATTAAATGTGGGATTTGACACGGTTTGTTGTGGTTTAATGTCCGACTGTTCTGCAATTACTGCTAATGCAGACGGTGAAGGATAAAATGATTTTTTTGTAAAGTATGAAAATATGCCGTGCCTGAATGGATTTGACACGTGAAAATTTCCAGACCCTGAACGGGAATCGAACCCGGGACTTCCGCGGGGTAGACCAATGCGCTAACCACTACACTACGGAGACGGCCTGCGGAGGATCTTTCTCTCAAATTTCTGTACTTTTTTTAGACCAGCCTTCCCGCTCATTCTACGCACTCTACGCGTACAGACATACATGTTTTATCACAGTAATATAATGTTAATAATTACTAAAATTTAATATATCATAATTTAATTAATAAAATATTAGCGCTAATATAGTTTTAATGAATAGCATAGTATTGGTTAATAGTTTAGTAAGTAATAGAGTATTGATTTTTAATTTTTGTTGTTTAGGTCAACAGCCGAAAGGCTGGTTTGAACCTCTAGAGGTTTTACTAAGTAAAAAACGAGGAGTAAGGTGGTTTACCATTGCCTTCCTCACTGAGTTGAAAGAGTATGCTTATCAGCATGCCAGGCCCTCCGAAAAGCACTCACTTTCCACCCTGCAAATGACACCTTCACTTCATTCACCACAGGATTTTTAATGAATGTTATTAATAATGATTACTACTTCATAATTTTTGGATAGTTATTTAAAAGTTTTCAACCCATCTTAGTACATGGTTAATCCATAGTTGGATGGGATCATTTCTACCACGTCTGGTGTAATAGTATAGTAGCTACAAACTAAGAATGGCCATAATAGGCAGGTGGAGTGTTAAATTATATTGCACTCAATCTACTAGTTCCAGGGCCACAAAAATAGTTCTGTTTCTTAGCACATGGTCAGATAATTATATGACTGAAGTATTTAATAACACAAGAGGTAGAGGCGTAAAAGACAATAGTCAGAGAGAGTCCTCTGAGAGTAATAATTTCATTATACAGCCAGACCCTGTGGTGAATGAAGTGAAAGTGTTATTTGCGGGGTGAAATTAGATGCTTTTCAGAGGGCCTGGCATGCTGATAAGCATACTTTTCACTCAGTGAGGAAGGTACTGGTAAAATACCTCACTCCTCGTTTTACTTAAAAAAGTCTCTAAAATTTCAAACTAGCTTTATGGCTGATGACTTAAACAACACAATGTAACACATTTTGTTTTATGGTAATTTCTTTCTTATGTAATTTTTTGTTTTTTATTTTTTTATTAAATACAGTCTGGCCGAAATGTAATGCAGGATCCCAAATGGCTGGAAAAATCGTACTAGATAAAGGTTTCAGTTACAGGTAAGACCTCAATTTTTGGTGTTCTGATACAACAATAAACAATATCTGATCATCACGCTTTGTCACGATCCCCTACTTTAAAACACGAGTAGTGCTTGCACAGGTTTGTTTCGTTTCCCGTTGGTGAGAAAAGCAGTATTTTGGTTCTTTGCTTCACTATTCCGCGAGCAATTAGCAAGGGGGGTTTACTAAGAACGGGGTTTGATGCGTTGGCTGAGTCTTGTAACAAGCGCTGCACCGTAGTGTATCAGCTGGTGTGCGTTTGAATTTCATAGGGAGGGGGTTGCATTTCTCTGTCTAAGTGGTGTCCTCAATGGCGGAAGTTGCATCGTTTTACGACCTAGTCACGTCGTCTAGAGTCACTACGTTGTTTGAAGTTTGTCAAAGATTTGTCGCCTGGGGCCTAAAGCCGTGATTTTACATCTCACTGTCCAAAATGGTCAACCTACTGGAAGGTAAGTCCAGAAAGAAGCTCTGTCCCCAGCTTTTCAGCTACTGAGCTAAAACTAGGTACCACTACAGGACCCGCACAAACATTTTCATCAAAATTGGTCTATTTTTCATTTTATATTGTATATATTATTGTATATATTATATACAATATATTATATATATATTATTATATATTATATTATATATATTATTGTATATATTGTATATATTATATTGTTATATTCTGCCCATAACAGACAGGTGGAGTGTCAAATTATTTACACTCAATCTGTTCGTTGCAGGGCTAAAATAAATAGTTCTGTTTCTTATCACATGGTCAGTCAATTAAATGACTGAATCATTTAAGAACAGAAGAGGTAGAGGTGCAAAAGACACTAATCAGAGTTATCTTCTCTGAAAGTAATGAATTTCATTGTACAGCCAGACCCTGTGGTGAATGAAGTGAAGGTGTCATTTACAGAGTGGAAAATATGTGCTTTTCAGAGGGCCCGGCATGCTGATAAGCGTACTTTTCCACTCAGTGAGGAAGGCAATGGTAAACCTCCTCACTCCTCGTTTTACTTAGTAAAACCTCTACAGGTTCAAACCAGCCTTTCGGCTGTTGACCTAAACAACACAACAATTGTTTACTAATAGTGCATCTTAGAATTGTTTTGACTAATGTCACGGGGGAAAAATCGGGAAAAAATTGGAAAATGGCGAAAAAACCTTTCTATTTGTTGCGATCAGCACCAAACTTCACAGGAACCATCCGAAAATTATTCTACATTTTCCCTAAAAATTTGATCAAAATCAGTCAAGCGGTTTAGGAGTCCATAGGAGAATATATGTACATACATACACACATCCTCTTTTATAAATATATAGGCTACAGGAACAAATGAATAAAAACTGGTAGTTTAAATATTAAAAAAAACTATTTACACGAGAATTATGTACTAATTTACCCGTATCAAGTTATGTAAAACGAGCCAATTTTTTATAATCACATATTTATGTAACGCAACGTAACATTTGTTGCGTTGTAGTATAATAATAAAATAAAAACTACGATGGGGATTTTCAGGTTACGAAGATAATCTTGTTCAGAGGTGTTTAATCACTTTTGATTTTCTGCCAACAGTTTGGCGCCGCCAAATGACCACACCATTTATTTATCTCTTATAAACAATGTTTAATTTCAACTTTTCGAAATAAGTATGTTACTAGTTTGTTGCGTATATAACAATTTTCTGTAGAGGTATAATTTGATTAATTATTAGTCCGAAAAATTTATAAAAAAGTGTTGTAATTTTAAAAAAATTAAATGTTTAATCAAAGTCAACACTAATTTAATTAAAAAAATAAAATACTAATTTTGAATGGATCTGACGTTAATTTATTAATGTAATATTTTAATACAAACGTTACAGTCAAATTAAAAATTGCAAATTAACCAAAAATTATTTTTATAAGTAAAAAAGTGTCAGCAATTCCAAATTTTAATCATAATTTCAATAATTAATATGTTGTTTAGGTCATCAGCTGAAAGGCCTATTTTCAACATCTAGAAGTTTTACTAAGTAAAATGAGGACTGAGGTAGTTTACCTTTGCGTTCGTCACTGAGTGGAAAAGTATGCTTCGAATGTCAGATCCTCTAAAAAGCATCTACTTTCCACCCTGCAAATAACACATTTATTTCATTCACCACAGGGTCTGCATAATGAAATTCAAACTCTGACTAGTGTCTTTTACTCCTCTACCTCTTCTGTTCTTAAATGCTTCAGTCATACAATTCGCTGAAAATGTGATAAGAAACAGAACTATTTTTTGTAGTTTTGGAACTAGCAGATCATGCGCAAAAGATACTTTCACTTCATTCACCACAGGGTCTGGCTGTGTAATGAAATTCATTACTCTCAGAGGAGATAACGCTGACTAATGTCTTTTACACCTCTTACTCTTTAGTTCTTATATGCTTCAGTCATATAATTGGCTGACCATGTGATAAGAAACTGAACTATTTTTTGTACCTCTGAAACTAGCAGATTGAGTGCAAATAATTAAATACTCCACCTGCCTGTTATGGACACATATTTAATACATTTTAATTATTTATCTGAATCCAGATTTTATTCTTCGGCCATCCATTATCTTTGTTACAACACACTTAATTTCTTATAATTAACAATTTATTCCCTTAGCCATTTACAGAATAATACGTTTATGATGGTACTATATATTTATCCACAAATTTTGATATTTTATATGACTACATTATAAACGACCAATATCGTATCCAAAGAAGTTTGAGGACTTTCAAAACTAACAAAATAGGCTATCCCAAGAACGGAATAGCGTAAAAAGTTGAAACTTGGAAATTAAATCAGGTACTTCTACGGGACCGGACACGAACATTTTTATCAAAATCGGTCAACCGGAAGTAGTAGTTTATTCGTATCATTTTTCACTTTTTTGCGATTTTCTCAAAAACGGCTCACATTTTTTTTAAAAATCGCCTCTGTTACTACAGTTTTCATGCTCTACAAGATAGGGTAGGCGCCATGTCTGCTGAAATTTTAGGGGAGGCTGTTTTCTCGTAAAAAAATTGTTTTTTTTAAGATCGCTGTTTTAATATGCTTTTTAGCGCAAAAATATGTAATAAAAGTTGTAGAGAATTTAAAAACCTACAACTTTTATTTCGAACATTTTTTTGTATAACGCTGATTTTAGCGATAATTAGCGATTTTCTGTTTCATTTTTCACAAAAATGTGTAAAAAAATTCTATTTCTTTTTTAAGATTACGGCCTCAGTATGCATTTTACGACAAAAATGAATATAATCAAATTTATAGGAAATTAATAGATCTACAACTTTTATTCAAGCATTTTTCTCAATAAAGCCTAGTTTAGCGTGAAAGAGTGATTTTATGCGTCACGACCCACCGGGTTGGTCTAGAGTTAAAGTCGTCGCCAAAATCAGCTGTTTATTAACAGCTGATTTTCGGAGACGAAGGTTCCTGTTTCAAATCCTAGTAAAGGCAGTTACCTTTATACGGATTTGAATACTAGACAGAGGTTACCGGTGTACTTTGATGGTTGGGGTTTAATTAACCATACTCTCTCAGGAATGGCCGGCCTGGGTCTGTACAAGACTACACCTCATTTACACGTCATACACATCATCCTCATCTCATTGGGTCATGGGGTTGCTTATTGTTCTAAATTGAACAGATTGCAACGTACACAAATTAGGAATTAAAAAAAATGTATATATATATAGTGGCGACTATTTACAACACTATGGGTCGTTTGTCGCAGTCAAAACGCAATTTTTGCCTGTCTTGCCATGACTCCTCCTCCATGTTTCTTCTTCCCATGGCTCTGTCAATACCTTCCATCCATCTCCCTCTCGGTCTTCCTCTTTTTCTATTTCGCTGCGGTCTCCAGTTCCACGCCTTCAGTGGGATTCGTACGTTGCTCATTCTTCGCATGTGACCATACCAGTGCAGTTGTTTTCTCTCAATACGGTCTATTATTGAGTCTTCAATGCCCATTGCCCATTAAATGTGTGTTACCAAATGTGTGTGCCCATTGCCCATTAAAAAAATGTGTTACGAGTATTAAGCCAAACTAAGGTTGATTTTCATTTTGCATCTTTCACTCATGATTAAAATTAGGTTATGTTTTTTGAGATTAGTTTTTTGTTTATTTAAAATGTTTTATTACTAATACTAGCTTATATTGTTCATTATTTGCATCGGCAAGAGAAAGTCGTGTGAGTGTTTTACAACACATTTTTAAAAAAATTTAACAATATCATTAAAATTTCAAGTATAATCAATTAAAATTATGAAAATCCGTTGAAGATCATAACTCATGACAGAATAACCTTGTTTTGAATAGGTTAACAGAATTACACGCAACACATATAGCTACGGAGTTAAGAAAAGTTATGATGACGAAACTATTTAAAACCTATTAAACAATTAATATTTTTAGCTACACCCACTATTATAAAGAAGAAATCTGATGACAGATCGGTCTATGAGTATAGAATGACCTTTTACTAAGAGCTCACAAGAATCCAGGGAGTGTCATGGGCGGCATTAACTCTGCACAAATACATACGTGAATATACATATACCCGTATGAATACGTACAATAGACTCTGAGATATAATTCAAACCACTGACTAATGTCATCTTTTTAAACAATTACAGAATCTATTAAATCGAATCATTAAAAAAAAACTAATTGGTCATAATACTATTGTTTTTGCCAAATTATTAAAGAGATATGTAAGAGTTTCTTTTTATCGCAATATATTTGGAGTCCCACGGCAAATTTATTTGAAAATGAATTTGAAAGACTTTTAAAAGGATTCGTATGGAATTTACACAGAGGGAATATGACACTTAAATAGTTATATTAATGATGAAAAGAAGATTGAATCTTTTTTTAAAGGTTAAGAATTATTCACAAATAGTTTACCCAAAATGTTCAGTAAATGTTTTAAAAATTTTCGAATATATCTTGAAGAAGACAACATTCAGCAGCGATGCTTCCGTGTGATCGTTTGGTTATATGTGATGAAGGGGTTTTTTTCTTAGGTCCTGACAATGTAAAACTTTTCATTATACGGAGAAAGACGGAGTTCTAGTTTTAACATTATAGGACGAGGTGAATGAAGATGTGAAAAGGAGAGAATGAATATATGTGATACTGATGATCTGTTTTATCGATGATTGAATATTAATTTGATTAAGTTTTTAGATGAATTAAGTTTATTAATCAGTAGTAGTAACGTAACAGTAAATTAACGTAGTTGGTAACGTGCTCGCCTCTCATCATGCGGTCTTGGGTTCCAATTGCACTCAGGCACGGCATTTTCATACGTAACAAAAAAAATCATTTCATCATTCACAGTTACAACCAAACGTCGTCACTAATGACCTCAGTAGTTGATGCGACGTTAAATAAACAAAGAAAAAAAGTTTATTAACCATTCGTAATATAATTTTGTGTTTTTAATCTCTAAAGGATGATTAAACATTTTTTATCAGGTGAACCGGAATGGAAGATCTGATATTCTTGCCTTTTTGAATCTTTTGAAAAATGGTACTACAAGAGAATGCTTAAAATTAAACGAATTGACAAGAGTATAAACGAGGAAAATCGGTTCGTTTAGTTGGAAAAGGAAAATAATTGAAAAGCTGAGTGAATAAAGATGATGTTATGTTAACATTTTTCAGAAACTTAATTTTTATTATTGATAAAGGTGTTCGTGAATATTTAAATATGTATATGACCACATGATGGTAAACATGTAGGACCAAAGTGATAAAAACCAGACAATCCTAAGAAAGAAAATTGGAGTTTAGAATTTTAATTGCATTTTTTCAAAACTATAGTTTTGTTCATAGCGTTATTCATTAATTATTTGTTGTTTAATTCATCAGCCGAAAGGCTGGTTTGAATCTCTAGAAGTTTTATTAAGTAAAACGAAGAGTGAGATGGTTTAGCATTGCTTTCCTCACTGAGTGGAAAAGTATGCTTATCAGCATGTCGGGCCCTCTAAAAAGCATCTACCGTGCAAATGATACCTTCACTTTATTCACTACAGGGTCTGGCTATATAATGAAATTCATTACTTTCAGAGGATTATTATACACAGTGTAGTGTCTTTAACACCTCTACCTCTTTTGTTCTTATACGCTCAGGCATATAATTGGCTGACCATATGATAAGAAACAGATAAATTTTTTGTAATCCTGGAACTATTATAAAAATTAATGGACCTAAAAATAAAGAAGGAAATTATAATACATCCCGTTCAAACAAAGAGATGTACGAGAAAACTGAAAACATAATCCATGTAATGAGAAAAAGGAAACTTGTATTTTTCGGACTTTTGGCAGGAATGAACGGTAGAAAACTGATAAAACAAATTTTCGATAGGATAATAAATCTCAAAACCAAACCAGCATGGTTCACAGGTAAATTGAACGTCCTTAAAGATGCAAAAATCAACACAGTAGACATACAGAATAGGAACATTTTTACAAAAAAAGTCAAAGAAAGATCTTCACGGTAGAGATGACAGGACGAGACATGAACTCCACAACATTAAACAACTTAAGAAGAAAAGATCTGAAAGAATAAAGATATTGTGGAAGAAAAGGAAACGTAAGCAAAACATGAAGTAATAATTAAAATATTGATATTTCTCAAGGGCTTTTTCGAGCTCCATTCGAGGATAAATTTATTTATCTTTTTAACATAAAATTTTTGAGTTAATTTTTAAAACTGTATTGTGAAAGATTTTTATAATGATTTGGTAGGTAAAAATTATTATTTTTTTGACAGTGCTGAGAATCTCTCTTTCCATATTCTTTTGTTTATTACATGATGACACCCAGAGATTGTGGATTTGTTGGTAACACCATATTTCCAACGCAATCCGATTTTATAGTGCCGGCCACGAAAGAACTCCGTTGTATTTGAAGGGCTCTATTTCAAAAACGACTGAACAGAAAAACTTTTAACCCAACAGAAATTAAAACCTATTCTTTCCTGCGTTGATTCGTTTGATTTAAATTTTTTTTACTTAAAAAATTTGTCGGACATACAGCAATGCACGGATAAAAAGTTGTTACCCACGGCGGGTGTGGCTCAAAAAGTCGGTCGAGATAGGACCGGCCGGAGCGGCAGGGCATCCGGCGGCGTAGTCAAGTTCAAAAGGAAAATGGTTAGGGAAGCCTTCGCTGCTGCCTCGGTGAGGAGGAGCGGACGCTGGTGAAGCGAGGAGAGGATCGTCTACATCGCTGGCTAACAAATAGGAGCGGTCGCCGACGTGGCGAACACCATTTACCGCTGCCTACAGGAGTAGCAGCCGCTGGTGAAGCGAAGAGTAGGGAAGTGGTCAGTGTAGAGCAAAGAAAGTACCCAATGTTGAGTGATCGACGTCTCCGTATCAACCATCTCGAAGCGACGATAGAAATTGACTGACTGATTTTCTTCAACTACTGCCAGGCCAAGACCCTCTTGTGTGTCTCACCCACTGGCACACGCTCTGCGAGAGGTTTGCTGGCTGCGCTATCTACCGGCAGCAGAAGCAACAATGTCACAACGCCAACAGCGGGCAAAATATGAACTATGGACCGGCGTAGAAAATAGTACAGTATCAAAGAACCCAATTTTTATCCGGTTTTTCATTAATGTGCTCTTTAAAACGTCTGTTACTTCATCCAGGCTTCACATTAAAAAATCAGCGTTTAAGTGGACTTTTTTGTGGCAGGCACTACGTCAATGTTGCCCGTCAGGATCCATCCCTGAACTCCATAATATAACACTGAAAAGAAAAACCATCGAAGGATTGTGCTGTAGTTTTAAGATCTAACGACATACTGCACAATGTTTTTCTCGGCCATTTAAAGGCTCTTTTAGTTTTCCCATTCTAATTTTGAATTCTTTGAAACTATCCCATATTTTCATTCAAGTGTTAGTAACAAAGATAAGTAATATTCTCAATAAGTTCAAATTACAAAGTTAATTAAGTCCTTAAAATTTATTAATACATTTGACCACACCTTTATAAAAGTTAAGTATAACTAATAACGAAATATTAATGAATGGCATAAAACATAATTTATGTTAATGTAAGTTTAGTGTATGTATTACATTACAAAGTACAATAAACCGTAGTAATGAATTAGAAAGGGAATGAATATTCACATACGAACGCGCACGCGCGTACACAAAATAGTATATGCAGTAAAGTGATAAAACATTTGTTGCAGTTACCGTAAAATGCAACTAAATGCAAGGACGGCGTAAATGCAATTGCAAATAATATAATACATATATATTGTGCTATTTACATTGTAACAATAATTTTAAACTGACAGGAAATGTCTCTGTTAGTAACCGGAAACATAAAACCACTAGATGCTGCTAGCCAAATGTCCGTTAAGTTTTATTTATTTATTTTTTTTATAACAGGGCGTGAAATGAGAATTGTTAATAAAATACTAACAGCGTCAATAATAATCTAACAATTATCTAAACTCTTCACGCCTATTGGATTAAAAATAGGTTGTATATATATTTTATTAGTTTTTTGTCGGTAGATCTGCAAATCAATGTTCAGAAGGCATAATAGTAATAAAAAAAAGAAAATAATAAAATAACAATAGCATATTAATCAAAATCAGAATTTAAATAAGATTTAAAAGTAATTAATCAAATTTCTTCATTTGTTTATTCGCGTTTTTTTTTATTTTAGTAATTATTATACTAATGTTTAGTTAGTGGATTCTCGCTAGATCGATTACGGATCATCCGTTCGTCGGTTTAACTGACAGTATAATATTTAGGCCTACGTACCGCGTAAATGCAATATATTGTTCAGGTCATCAGCCTTATATGATTGTATAAATTTCATCAGATATATGGGATGATTCATAGGACATTGAGGCAAAAGACAAGACCCGAAATAAGGTTAAAGTTTTATAAGACGGGGGTAGTTCCAGCCTTGACATACGGCAGTGAAGCATTAGTGATGAGGAAAAGGGAGGAAAAATATCCAAACTGCAGAAATGAAATTCTTAAGGGAGGAGTCTATTAAAATAAAGTTTTTTTTATTCTCTTTAGATAAGTAATCTGTTTGTTTTGCAAGTGAATAAACATTAAATTTTAAATTTTTTCATATGAAAAAATGTTAATTTTGCTCACTACAACCCCAAATATAAGGGGCGGAAGGGGGAAAATCATATTTTTGTTATTTGCTTATAACTTGGTTAATTTTAGAGGTACAGACCTGGTTTTTATGTCAAAATAATCAGAAAATTATGCTCTTGTTTTGAAGGTTCCATTTATAAATTTAACTTTATAATGGAGAGAAAATTATTTTTTTTTAATATTTTCCCCCTAAAATACAGATAAGGTAATTAGTTTTTATTTTTTTAAAAACTATAATAAGTTTCAACATGGCCAACCTAAAAATAAAAGAGCAATAAATTCTGAATACAGTGGAAAAACATCATCAAGATAGCATTTATATAAAGAAAGTTATAAGGATTTTATCATGAAGGAAACCTGAAATACTAAATGCCGAGAAAATTGAATGTAAAGTTTCACTTACAATTACTCTTACACCGATTATAAAATATAATATTTTACAAATTTCTAGTTATCCTACATAAAAACAAAATATATAGCTGGATTAAGAAAATTCTGAAGTTTTATAATCAATAAAAAAATGTTTTTGATTATTTTTTAATTTTTAGTGATAAAACTGGGTAGACTCCCCCCCTTAAGGTTTGTCATGGGTTGTACAAGACTAGACAGGATCAGAAATGAAGATATAAGGCAAGAATTGGGAATTTTTCCGCTCAACGAAAAAATAAAATTGTATCTTGACAAATGGGTCGATTATTTACATAGAATGCCAGAAAGCCGCTTGCCTAGTACGGGGAGAAGACACAAACCAGCGGGAAGTAGATAAATTAGCAAGCCGAAGAAAAGATGGATGTTGGAACAGATAAAAGTGACTATAACCCGTGAAGAGAAGAAGTAGGTCATCAGCCAAAAGGTTGGTTTGAACCTCTAGAGGCTTTACTAAGAAAAACGAGGAGTAAGGTTATTTACAAATCCCTTCCTCACTGAGAGGAAAAGTATGCTTATCAACATGTCAGGCCCTCTGAAAAGCATCTACTTTTCACCCTGCAAATAATACCTTCACTTCATTCACCACAAGGTCTGGTTGTATAATGAAATTTATTACTATCAGAGGAGATAACTCTGACTAGTGTCTTTTACACCTGTACCTCTTCTGTTCTTAAATGATTCAGTCATAATTGAAGATAAGAAACAGAACTATTTTTTGTAACAATGTAACTAGCAGATCATTTACACTCCACGTGCCTGTTACGGCCAAAATGCAATGTAGTTAACCTTTAATAATTCGGAAGTCACAGTTCACATCATATTCTAGCTATTTCGGTTAGAAATTTCAGATACAGTAAAATTTATTGAATACTAAAAATCCCTTTCATGGAACGACAAGTCTCATGGCTGGCGGGACCGGTCGCATTGGCGTAGTTGGTAACGTGCTCGCCTCTCATCATGCGGTCTTGGGTTCGAATCCCATTCAGGCACGGCATATTTTCATACGTTAAAAAAATTCATTTCATCCTTCACCGTCTGCATTAGCAGTAATTGCAGAACAGTTGGACGTTAAACCCCCCCAAAAAAAAAAATCATGGCTGGCGGATTTTTTTTTTTTTAAGTTTTAGGGCCTAACTTGATTTATGGCAAAAACCATTAGTGATTTCTGTATCTATTCTTTAAGAGGAAACAAATGACACTATTTTTGTTTCGAAATTTCGACTTTCATTTTTTGACTTTCGGTTTTGGGCCATTTCCGCTCGAAACCGGAATTTCAAACCCAATGATTTCTGTATCTACTCTTTTAAGAGGATTCGAATTACGCTACTTTTATTTCAAAATTCCGACTTTTATTTCTTGATTTTCGGTTTTGGGACACTTCCGGTCGAAACCGGAACTTCAAACCCAATGAATTCCGTATCTACAATTTAAAAGAATTCGAATGACGCTATTTTTGTTTCTAAATTCCGACTCAGATTTTTTGACTTTTGGTGTTGGGTTACATCTGGTCAAAACCGGAACTTCAAACCAAATTTAAGCCGGGGCTGTTTTGATGTTTATTATGATGTAGCAAATAAATGTTTTGATGTATGAAATGCTACAATTAAGGACGTAAAATTAAATGAGAACTTATTGGAAGAATGTAAGCTGTCAAATTTACAGAATGATTATGTTAATTGATTAAAACAGCATTAGTATTTTTGTTTGCTTGAAGCACACAGCCAACAAATTTTTTATAAGATAAAATCAGAATGCATAACATCATGTATGCTTGAATGAATAAATATATAAAATAAAAAATAATGAAAACCATTTATAAGAAAACGTATACGTATTAAAATAACTGAATTTATAATAACGAATGGAATGTATGTAACATTGTATAAAATACATTTCTTTTTACATACACTTTTTCAAATATTCAAACAAAAAACCTTAAAAGACACCTTTCAGTTATGAATAATTCAAATTTTCTTATTTAAAAAAAGGTGTGTTTGTTTTTTTTTCATTAAAATACTTATATTATGTTTTACTGTTGCATAATTCTACATTATGTTTAATTTTGCCATTAATTAAATGAGTATACATAATACTAAAATATCTGGTGTGAATTACTCACACGACTTTCTCTTGCCAATGCAAATAATTAAAAATTCCATATTTTACAGATTTTTATGAAAAAAATAACAGAAAATTACTAATTACCTCTAAACTAAGCGTTATAAAAAAATGTTTGAAATAATAGTTTTATTTTAAATTAAAAGATTTTAAATTCTCTACAACTTTTATTATATACATTTTTGCGCTTAAATGCATATTAAAGCCGCAATCTAAAAAATACAATTTTTTTACGAGAAAACAGTCTCCCCAAGTGTTTCAGCAGACATAGCGCCTACCCTATCTTGTAGAGCATAAAAAATTTAATAAATAAGGCAATTTTTTAAAAAATCGAAGGAGCCGTTTTTGAGAAAATCGCAAAAAAGTTAAAAATGACACTAATAAACTACTACTTCCGGTTGCCCGATTTTGATGAAATGTTTCGGGTCGGGCCCGGTAGTAGTATATTTTTAAGTTTTAAGTTCGTACTATGTTCTGTTCTTGAGATATTTTGTTCACAATAATCGTGTAGTTATGACTTGTTAACTAGTTTATTACATTTTTTATGAGTGATAAATTCTTAAAATTTAAGTCGGTGAGTTAAAACCGAGATAAGTAGCACCTACATAAATAAATTAAACCATTTAAAATACCAAACTTGAATGAATTCCTTAAACAATGTAATACACTTCTTAAATTTATTTACAGTTAAAGTGCAATAACGCGCCAACATTTATTTAAAAAGAATGTAATTGCAATCAGTAAATGAATAATGTTATCGTGTTGCAAGATATTACAACTGCATACAAATGATTCATGAAAAAAAGTAGCGCTCTGACAGAATTGAATATAAATACAACAAACCGAGCATCATGATGTCTGGTAAATGTAATGCAGTACTGGTTTTCAATGAGCGCAATGAGTTTGTTTCACGGCTGAGAAAACGGTTACAAACTTCGTGCATTGAAAATAAGATAATTCAGAGTTAAAATAATTGCATTCGTTTATTGTTATTTTAAAAGTACAGTAGTCTCGATTATCCGCCATAAACTCGCCAGTGGAAGGGCGGATAAGCTGAAATGGCGGATAATAAGAAGGGTTGAATAAAATGAAAATTTATCGTTCATTTACGTTTTAATTTTGAGAATAAGTAAACATTACGTTTAACAACAAATCGATAGAAAAAAGAACAATTCAGTTGCTAATACTGTACTGAACTGTTTTTGAGAAAATCGCAAAAAAGTGAAAATACACGAATAAACTATTACTTCTGGTTGACCGATTTTGATGAAAATGTTCGTGTCGACTTAAGTTTAAAGTTTCAACTTCGTTCAAAGTTCTGCTCTTGAGATATTTTGTTCACACACACACGCACGCACGCACGCACGCACCCACGCACACACAGACCAATCGCTAAAAACATGTTTTTTGGGTTCAGGGGGTCTGAAAACGTGTAGATCCGGTGAAAACTCGATTTCGAAAAATCGACATGAAAACAATACTTTCCTTCCAATATATTCATATAGGCAAGAGAAAGTAAAAACATATATATATATATATATATATATATATTCATATAAAATATGTGAGCCAAAAAAACTTATTTTGAATGAACCCATGCCAGCGAAACAATATTTAATATAACTTGTGCAGAAACCGGTCAATGACCTGATGAAATAACACAGACATCATGTAGTAAAATAATTTCATACCGATAATGACAATTTTTTGAGTGATAAGTACATAGAGATAGTAAGGCAAAATTATAATTTCCGATTCATATTACATGACAGTGGGCTGCATACAAGATTTTTGTTACTCAGTCATAACAGAAAAGTAACATTTTGTGGTAGACGAGACAGTTAATCAGTAATTATTACCCGCATATAAAGTGCATAGTAGTCTATAGTATGGTTACATTCACACCAGTTCGTATGAATACTACACATACTTACGTACTTAACAGAATTCACAGTAACTAAATGTAAACTCATCAACCGCTCCATGAAACTGGGAGTACGCCTGCATTCGGATTAACCACAAACATGCTACTAGACACTCCAATACTATACCGGGTGTCCCAGAAATAACATCCATTCAAGTAAAGAAAATATTTAACTATTAACTTATTCATTATATAAAAATAACAGTCGAAGAGAACTGTTCAAGGAAAATGAACGATTAGAAAAAGAAGACTAAAATGTTACGGACACCTGTCTAGAATGGATGACAAAATAAATTTTTAAGACACTAAATAATAGATCTAAAGTGTTAGATAAATGGTTTAAAAAATTCAGAAAGGATGTTGAGAAAACCGGAATAAACTGAAAAAACTTAATGAACTGAACCAAATTTAGACAACTAATTACGGACTTAAAGAGCTTAAATGAAGAGTAAAAACAGAAAACCGGGTGTACAGAAGAAAGAGGTAAATCCTACAATGAACGAACGCTGAAAATGTGGGCTACAAAAGGGCTTCCAGAAACATCTTAAGTCACATGACGTGGCCCTATACGAGGAAAAAATATCTAGAAATTAAAGTATGCCCAAGGCCTAAGATCTATTCGTACCACGTAGTGAAGAATTTACCTTATACGAGGTGTGGCTATTAAATAACGAGACTGACGTTGTAAAAAAGTTTATTTTTATTTTATGCATAATCACTTATTGTCACCTTCAATATATCCTGCCGGCCGCATTGGCGAAGTTGGTAACGTGCTCGCCTCTCATCATGCGGTCTTGGGTTCGAATCCCATTTAGGCACGGCATTTTTTCATACGTTACAAAAAACATTTCATCATTCACCGTCTGCATTAGCAGTCATTGCAAAACAGTCGGACGTTAAACAAACAAAAAAAAATCAATATATCCTACACTCCTTCTCTATCCGTACAACACTCCACTTGACTTGTTCATTCGAGCTTTTTTGGCTCTCGGTGAAGTTCGGCTCTTCCAGTGCATGGATTGGCGCTTCGTTTCCGGATCATAAGTAAAAAACCACGTTTCATCACATGTTATTATCTTCTACCTGTTCCCTAAGGTGAAATCTGCACTAAAAGGGACAGGATTTGAGTCTGTGGAAGCTGTAAAAGAGAAAGCGGTACGTGTCCTGAAGGAGCTGACAGAAGATGACTTCCAGCATTTATTCTAACAATGGAAAATTCGCATGGAGCGTTATAGGGATAGATAAGGAGTGGATATTAAAGGTGACAATAAGTGATTATGTATAAAATTAAAATAACATTTTTTACATTGTCAGTCTTGTTATTTAATAGCCACACCTCGTATACTTTTAATATTTTCATTATTTAACATTTATAAAAATCCAATATTGCATCAAATTGAAGTATGTTCAAGATTAAATCAATAAAAGCACTATTATGAAATTTTGATTCGGTCCATAATTCAAAATATAATTTTGATTTTGTTTTACGTTCAACTGTTTTGCACATGTAAATGTAGTGGATGAAGAGTAACAGATATAAACAAGTGGTGGAAAGATGCAAGACCTGAAGTCGAATCGAACTTCGGACACCCGACTTAGAAGCCTTGACTACTACACAAACTGGCCGGCCAGAAGGTAAAACTGTTAGAGGACAGTGACTTAAAACCATAAATTTTATGTCTGATGAAACTCACCAATTGTGACATAAATTTTAATTCTGTTTAATTTAGATCTATGTGTAATTTTAGACCAGTATAATAATTATGTGTCGATATATTTTTCTACACTTTGTATTGTTTATTATATTTCAGGGAGAGCATAACACCCTGCTGGATCAGCCATTGGTTTATGGTTAACAATGATGTAACCTAATAAAAAAGTTATTCTGTATTTTTTTTGACAATGATTCATCAGGTTATTTTCTGTTTAAAGAAAAACGTACATCTTGAGCCTATTTTAGAATAGATCTTACCATAATTTCTACAACAATCGGTTTTTTTACAAGGTGTAAGGTAATTCTTATGCAACCAGTTTTTCTAAATGTAAATGTAAACTTAAACAAAGGCGATAAAAATATGAATAATAATACTTTTTTGAATGAAAATATAAAAGACACTTAGTAGTGTTTCAAAAAACTGAACTTTGAACAAAAAATCAAACTAACCGTGGCTCTGAACTATGCATTAATTAATACATTGTGAAAAGTATGCGAGAAGATCCCGTCTAGTTAAAAAATATATGGAGAGGAGATACTAAGAAATATGAAACGTGAGCTTAATAGCCGAATAAGGTTGGATGTTAAAAAGGATGACCCGCTGGAAGGCTATAGAAGAAATGCACAAAACAGAGGTTAGAAAAAAAAGTTCTATAAGAACTTATAAAGATATAAATAGCATTTCACTGCGTGTTTTTAATAAATTTAATGATTCTTTAAAGTAATTTTGCTTTTAAAAATCTCTAGTCAGCTGTTTAACAGTTAATTTTCGGAGACGAAGGATCCTCGTTCAAATCTTAGTAGAGGTAGTTATTTTTACGGATTTGAATACTGGACAGTGGTTACCGGTGTAATTTGATGGTTGGGGTTCAATTAACCATACTGTCTCAGGATTGGTCGTCCTGGGTCTGTACTAGAGTAGACATCATTTACACGTCATACATATCATCCTCATCTCATTGTGTCATGGGGTTGCTTATTGTTCTAAATTGAACAGATTGCAAAGTACATAAATTAGAAATTTAAAAAAATCTCTAGAAAAAATTCAAAATTTTAATAAATTTTTTATAATTAGGCGAAAAACATTTTAACCCTTTTTGTAAAAAATCCATGCGTGATGGATACATATGAATAGAAAATACATATGAATCAGATATTAATTTGAAAGCAATTTTCTGAAAGTTAAAAACATAACCCACCGGGTTGGTCTAGAGGTAAAGTCGTTGCCAAAATCAGCTGTTTAACAGCTGATTTTCGAAGACGAAGATTCCGGGTTCAAATCCTAGTAAAGGTAGTTACTTTTATATATTTGAATACTAGACAGTGGTTTCCGGTGTAATTTGATGGTTGGGGTTCAATTAACCATACTGTCTCAGGATTGGTCGTCCTGGGTCTGTACTAGAGTAGACATCATTTACACGTCATACACATCATCCTCATCTCATTGGGTCATGGGGTTGCTTATTGTTCTAAATTGAACAGATTGCAACGTACACAAATTAGGAATAAAAAAAAAGAACTTGTAACGCTATAAATAGCATTTCACTGTGTGTTTTTAATAAATGTAATGATTCTTTAAAGTAATTTTGCTTTTAAAAATCTCTAGTCACCTGTTTAACAGTTGATTTTCGGAGACGAAGGATCCTGGTTCAAATCTTAGTAAAAGTAGTTATTTTTACGGATTTGAATACTGGACAGTGGTTACCGGTGTAATTTGATGTTTGGGGTTCAATTAACCATACTCTCTCAGGATTGGTCGGCCTGGATGTGTACTAGAGTAGACATCATTTACACGTCATACATATCATCCTCATCTCATTGTGTCATGGGGTTGCTTATTGTTCTAAATTGAACAGATTGCAAAGTACATAAATTAGAAATTTAAAAAAAATCTAGAAAAAATTCAAAATTTTAATAAATTTTTTATAATTACATTACATTAGTTTTATAAAAACATTTGAACCCTTTTTGTAAAAAAATACCTACGTGATGGATACATATGAATAGAAAATACGTATAAATCAGATATTAATTTGAAAGCAATTTTCTGAAAGTTAAAAACATAAGTCTGTGTAATTACTTGTTTTAAGTTTAAAGTAAGCCTGTTCGTTATTTATATTATATATTTCAGATTTCAAAGAAACCTAAACTTAGGTGTTACAATACAAACAAAAGTAAGAATGAATTTAATAATTAATTTAATCATTTATTTTTGTACTTATTAAATAATATCTAAAATCTATTCGGATTTTATAATTTTGTTCAGTCATGTTTCTACTGTATATTTCTGGGACATCCAGTTAAATGTAATAAACACCACACACTACGAATTATTTTATAAATGCTTTATAAAAATGTTAACACATACTCAGAGAAACCACAATAATTATTCCAAGTTAATTCATCAACCAGACATTTAATTGGAACTAGTAGTTATAATTAATAAAAGTGTCAAGTGTCTCGTTTATTTTTATTCATTATACTACTTGAAACCCTCTCGAAACTAAAACTATCCATAACAAAAAAAAAAGATCTAACTAAAATTAATTATTAATAGTATAATATAGAACATTAAAATGTTCATTAATGTTGAAAGTTTTTTGAATATCAGTTTTTCAATTGTCGGGTAGCTTTTTCTAATTAGGCACCAACAAAAAGCATAAGTGTCTCAACTAATTAAAAAGGAAATTGAAAACATATTAACCCTTTCAATCCCAAATTTTTTAACTTTACACTAACAAATATGTGTACATTGTTTCATACACTTTACTGACATTTAAGTGAAATAAAATCACTTTTAGACCTTCAGCCTTTTTTTGATGGCGTGACAAAAAAGTGTGACGCATATGTCACATTGGGCTTGATGGTATCAAATTTCCCAACAATATGAATAAGTAAAAATCATGTGCAGGCTTCCTAAACAAATTCTCTTGCTTAGATTTGTAGCAAAGCATTTTTTAAGACTTAAAAAAGGTAACAATTCAAAAATATTGGTAAAATGGACAAAATCGTATTTACAGCCTAAAAAATATACTTGTATGTACATTCAACATACTCGAAAAAATACTACTTTATTTTAGTAAATGAATACGAATTTTTAAGACTAAAACTAACTTTAAAAAGAAACTAATGGTCGCGTCCGTGGCGTAGTGGTCAGCATCTTACACTGCAAAGCGGAGGTCTCAGGTTCGATTCCTGGCTAGGGTAAAGAAAATTATTACATTTCACATCCAGCGCTCTTTAATCAAAAGTAGTCGCTAACAATTAAAGTTTTTATGTCTGTTATTTCACTCCAATGTGACTTCTATGCCTCACTGGGTATGAAAGGGTTAAAACCTCTGTTTCTTTTCATAAAGTTCTATAAACACAAAACGTTTTTAGTAGTATTTTGAAATGCGAATTTCTACGAAATATTTACAGCTAGGGGAAACTGCATAAGCCCCTCCATAATTTGGAAACATCTTTTTTTTTATTTATTTAAAGTTGCATCAACTTCAACGGTCATTAGCGACGACGTTGGGGTGTAACTTTTGTACAATGGAGGATGAAATGATTTTTTGTAACGTATGAAAATATGCCGTGCCTGAGTGGGCTTCGAACCCAGGACCGCATGATGAGAGGCGAGCACGTTACTAACTACGCCAATGCGGCTGCAAACACAATTTATTTATTAAATTTTATAAATTTGTGAGATCACCCATCGATGAAACTTCTATGTTGTTCTTAAGTACCTTGAATGTAATAATTGTAACAACGTATTGTGACAATATCGAAGAAGAGCATGGTTCGCGAAATTTCTAGTATTTAATTCATAAAATGGTAAAGAGTAGATAATAGAGTGAAAAAGTAACAATAGGGCTAGTTATAAAAGGTTATTTAAAAAAGGGCCGCGCTATTGTGTATGATAAGGTAGGGTCTTTGTTGTACAACTATTTATAAAAGGGTCGGTTGATTACCTGTAACACCCCTTTTTTTGGTTTAACGTCCGACTGTTCTGCAATTACTGCTAATGCAGACGGTGAATGATGAAATTATATTTTGTAACGTATGAAAAAATGCCGAGCCTGAATGGGATTCGAACCCAAGACCGCATGATGAGAGGCGAGCACGTTACCAACTTCGCCAATGCGGCCGGCTTACGATAGTTAAGATTTTTCTAGTACTAATAAAAAAGGGTTTTTACTCTTTCTTGCCTATATGAATATATAGGAAGGAAAGTATTGTTTTCATGTCGATTTTTCAAAATCGAGTTTTCACCGGATCTATACGTTTTCAGACCCCCTGAACCCAAAAAACATGTTTTTAGCGATTGGTCTGTGTGTGTGTGTGTGTGTGTGTGTGTGTGTGTGTGTGTGAACAGAATATCTCAAGAACGGAACATCGTACGAACTTGAAACTTGAAACTTAAGTTACATACCACTACCGGACGCGACACGAAGATTTTCATCAGAATCGGTCAACCGGAAGTAGTAGTTTATTCGTATAATTTTTCAGTTTTTTGCGATTTTCTCAAAAACTGGTCCTACGATTTTTTTTAAAATCGCCTATTTTACTCAATTTTTTATTCTCTACAAGATAGGGTAGGCGCCATGTTTGCTGAAATTCTCGGTGAGGCTGTTTTCACGTAAAAACGTTGTTTTTTTAAGATTACGGCTTTAATATAAATTTTAGCGCAAAAACTTATATAATAAAAGTTGTAGAGAATTTAAAAACCTACAACTTCTGTTTCAAACATTTTTTTGTATGACGCTTAGTTTAGCAGTAATTAGCGATTTTCTGATTTTTTTTCTCACGAAAACGTGTGAAAAATCGATTTTTTTAAGATTTTGGCCTTAGTATGCATTTTACGACAAAAGTGTTTATAACCAAATTTATAGGAAATTTAAAGATCTACAACTTTTATTTAACGTATTTTTCTCTACAGAGCCTAGTTTAGCGTGAAATAGTGATTTTCCGTATTTTTAAGCCAGACTGAGGTTGATTTTCATTTTGAGTGTTTCACTCATGATTAAAATAAGGTTATGTTTATTGAGGTTAGTTTTTTGTTTATTTCTAATATTTTATTACTAATGTTAAATTATATTGTAAATTATTTGCATTGGCAAGAGAAAGTTGTGTGAGTGTTTCACACCAGATTTTTTTATATTACTATTTGTATCGAATTTCTCTGTTTTGCTAGAATTATCTTTTTGACCACCTATATAAAGAGACCCCTGAGGCGGTCAGTGAGGTGGGTCAGTGATTCGTTTAATCTTTGACGAGTGTTTACTACGTGTGCTATCGGGACGTTAGAAGTTAACTCCGTTAGAACAGGTCAACGGGTTTCCGAAGCATTGTTATTCAGTCTTATTGTATTTGTGCATATTGTATTCAGTTTTATTGTGAATGTGCATTCTATATAATTATTTGTAAGTAGTATTGAGTAATTTATTGTATTACTTCATTATAATTAGTTTATTATTTATTCTGTAAATCTTTTAGTGTAATAAATACTTGTAATTGTAAACTTTAGTGTATTAATTATTTAATTACCTAGATCCCGAAACGGACCTTAGCGATGAGTGTCACAGTATTAACAGATAAATGTTAAACAAATATTTGTAATTATAGTGTGTAATAAATACTCGTACTTGTAATTTTAAACGATACGTACTTTATTTATTTAACCCAAATCACGAAACAGACCTTAGCGATAAGTGTCACAATATTTTTCATACAAATTTCCACGCTCGGAAACTCTTTTCCAAATTAAAAATATTTGATGGGAAAAGATCCTGTAAAATTAATACCAATAATTAAATAAAAAACAAATAATGATTGTGATTATAAATCAAAATTACAATTTAAAAAAAGTGTTTTAAAATCATTAATTTTATAATTTTAAATTACAAAATATGTGTTACAAGGACACGATGTTATTGTAAAGACATTAATTTTTATTAACATTCCCCTCTAATAACTTTCTATTAGATGATTTTTATTTATTTGTTATTTTTAAACGCGAACTATCATTTTATAGTTTGATTAATTGAGGAGTATCATGAGAGTAGACTAAGAAAGCCTTTTAAACTTGATTTGTACGACCGACTGATTCGCTGAGCGCAACCGAGCATAAAGGTAAGAACAAAATACGTGGTTCGGTATTTATTAAAGTTAGAGCAATTGAAGGGTAAGACGCTATCAGGATCATAACAGTAATAAATTACAAAGAAACAATGTTTGTAAGTAAATAAACATCTTAATATATAATGTTCAATTTGTTGTTTGGCCTACAGCGTTAAATAATATTGGATAAAGTAACAAAAAAATTAATTTTCTAGGGTCTGGTAAGAATTTCATTTAAAAATACGAGGTATAAAAATAAATTATAAATGTTTTTTGGAAATTTTGTTTTGAAAGTGTGAAAAATAAGTAAAGGTATAAAAATAAAATATTTTTCTCCAATTCATGCCGGTGTTCCACAAGGTTCTGTTTTAGTTCCATAATTGTTTCTTATATGTTGTTTAGGTCATCAGCCGAAAGGCTGGTTTGAACCTCTAGAGCAGTGATTCTGCACCTTTCTTGCTCCGCGACTCCCAAAAATAGTAAAAGTAAATAAAATTAATATTTCGCGACCCCCCCCCTCCACCGATAATAATAGTAAGTCTTAATATTAATAATTGTATTCTGACTGTAATTATAAATGTAAAATGTTTTTTTTACGAGGGTTATCCAGAAAATAACCTCCGTTTTGAAATAAAAAGTAAACGAGTGAAGATACAAAAACTTTATTATATACATATTAAAACTACAGTTTTTCTCTATTTTTCGATATAGTCGCCAAACAGATTCAAGCACTTTTCGTACCTTGGAACTGTCTTTGAAATACCCTCTGCATAAAAATCTGCCGCCTGTGAATGTAGCCAACCGTTCACGGCGTTTTGAAGCTCTTCGTCATTGGCGAACCGCTAAGATGCAAGCCACAGCTTCATGTTCGGGAACAGGTGAAAGTCACTAGGAGCCAAGTCCGGGCTGTATGGGGGATGATCGAAAACGTCCCATTTAAACTTGGCCAAAAGTTCATTTGTTCTTCGAGCTGTATGAGGGCGAGCGTTGTCATGCACAAACACAACACCTTACTTATCTTACTCGATTTTATGGAACATGGAACGACCATCACTTCTGCTGTCTACTGTGAAACTTTAAACAGACTAAGAAGAGCGATCCAAAACAAGCGTCGTGGCCTTCTGACACGTGGTGTTGTGTTTGTGCATGACAACGCTCGCCCTCATACAGCTCGAAGAACAAATGAACTTGTGGCCAAGTTTAAATGGGACGTTTTCGATCACCCCCCATACAGCCCGGATTAGTCTATATAATCAAACTGCACTAAATTTATGTCTTTAAAGATAATACAGACAGTCGAAAATATGAAATACAACTATTCCTATTATTTTATATTGGTGCGATTATACTTGTATAGTAACGACGTGTATGAACATGCATATATGACGTGTACAAGGACGTGATAAAAACATTTATTAATGATAGACAAAGTTCATGCGTTCATTAAGAAGCTCGATATCTGGATTATTCGTCTTCAAAGATTTTGATTCGTTTCCACTCACTTCGGATTATATTGAGAAAAATTTGAATGAACAAGACGCTATTACTCAATACAGTTTGGGTTGCATGATGATGCATTTGCGTGAGCTAAAAACTTAGTTGACAGAGTATTTCCCGGAAGATAAAAATGACTTCTCAAAGAGATGGGTATTGAATCCGTTTAGTGAAAACGTTATTGCCGCAGCTAAGTTACCAGTTGAGATTCACGACCGGCTCATCGAAATGTCTGCCGACAAAACGCTACAACTGCAATTTTCAATTTGCAGTCTGAAGATTTAAATACGTTTTGGCTTGCTCGATAACATGAATATGGAAATTTAGTCACAGAAGCATTAAAATTATTAATACCTTTTTCCACCTCTTATCTCTGTGAAAAGAGGTTTCTCCTATGGTTACTTTAAAAACTAAATATAGGAATCGTATGATACCACTCGAGAACAACTTACTTTTATATGTTTCTAACGAAGATCCTCGTATGAAGAAAATTTAAAATGAAAAACAAATGCAACCATCACATAAATAATAATTAATTAATCTTCTTCTTCTTCTTCTTTGGCCTCGCCTCTTCCCGTTACGCGGGGTCGGCTTTCCCAATCAGAGAGCTCCATTTGTTACGCTCCTGTGCGTCTTCCTCGGATAAGCCCAACATTTTCATGTCTCTTTGGACATTCGTCATCCACGTGGTAAGGGGTCTACCCCTTCCTCTCCTCCCTGTAGCCATTGAAAGGCACCTCTTCACGACATGATCATCCGTTCTCCTAAGCACATGACCATACCATCTCATCCTGGACTCTCGCACCTTTTCTGCTATATTAGCAACTTTGAAGGTTCCCCTTATATGCTCATTCCGCACCTTATCCTTCAATGTGACTCCTCCCGCCCATCGCAGCATGCGCATCTCTGTAGTGTGGAGTTTCTGTTCATGCACTCTCTTAAGTGCCCAAGCTTCGCTGCCATAGACAAGTGCTGGTCTAACTGCCGCTCTGTAGACTCTTCCCTTTATTTTTATGGGCACTTTTGGGTCACACAGAACCCCAGTCAGCATACGCCACCTGTTCCAGCCCGATGTTATTTTATGCACTATTTCAGCCTCCATGGATCCATCCTCTGAGATCACTGCCCCCAGATACTTGAAAGTTTTAACTCTGGGCAGGGGGGTTGCCTCAAGTTTGATGTCTCCACTCCATGAGTCATCAGGATCAAAACCACAAAACATGTACTCTGTTTTCGTTCTACTGATGCGCAACCCATTTTGTTCCAGTGCTTTTCTCCAATGTTCCAAGTTCTCTTGAATTCCCTGCAGGCTATTTGATATAAGGGCTACATCATCAGCATACAAAATGTTCCATGGAGTCTCCTTTTGAATTTCCGATGTCAAGTAGTTCATGACAGTATTAAACAACAAGGGACTTAAGGCACTGCCTTGATGTACACCAACCCTAATATTGAAATACTTGGATGATCCAGCTGGGGTTCTAATGCCTGTTTCAACATTGTCATACATGTCCATAATAAGTCTGACATAACATTCAGGGAGTCCATGTGCTCTCAGAGCCTGCCATATAATTGTTCTCGGAACTCGATCAAATGCCTTTTCAAGGTCAATAAATACCATCCACAGATTTGTCTTGTTATCCCGAGCCTTCTCCATGACCAGTCTGATTGCATGGATAGCATCAGTGGTCCCTTTCCCCTTTGTAAAGCCAAATTGGTTTTCCGTCAGAACAGCATGGTTTGTGAGGTGCTCACTTAGGACTCTTTCCCAGATCTTCAGGGTATGTGAGGTGAGTTTGATCCCCCTATAATTACCACAATCACGAACATCACCTTTGTTTTTATAGAAGGGCACAAGGATACTTTTCCTCCAGGCATCAGGCATATTTCCTACCTCAATTATTTTATTGAAAAGTTCTGCAAGCCATACTTCTCCATCTGCCCCTAGTGCCTTCCATATTTCCGCAGGTATTTCATCTGGCCCACTAGCTTTGCCGTTCTTCATTTTGGAAATAGCCCTTCTCACATCCATCGATGTGATTTCATAAATAATCGTTTCATAAATAATTCGTAAAGAAAATAAATTAATCATTAATTAATTATTATTTAAATAATAATTAATTAATGATTAATTTATTTTCTTTACAAGTAAATGTACTAATTGCATGTAAAATTTGTATAAGTAAGTTTATAATAAATGGATTTTTTCTCATAAAATGATTAAATGATTTCATTATTGTTTCGCGACCCCCCCCCTATAATATCACACGACCCCCAGGTTGAGAATCATTGCTCTAGAGGCTTTACTAAGTAAAACTAGAAGTGAGGTGGTTTGAATGGAAAAGTATGCTTATAACCATGCCAGGCCCTATGAAGAGTATCTATTTTTCACCCAACAAATGACACGCTAATGATATACCTAGAAACTACACGGTCGATGTGAAAGGTACCACAGAATATAATACAATAGAAAACTACTGGGTACGATAAACTGTGAATAACAGTTATCTTATGCATAACAGCCGATGGAAACAAACTTCTCCTTATTTGATACTGAATCAAAAAAGTGAATTCAGGAAAATTATTATTTCTATCAATATCATGTTACATTTAATTCTGTTTCATCGCCCATTTCAGATTATAAAATTTCACTTTATATTAGAAATGAGATTTTGATGATTTTTCTTAATTTTATATTTTCCAAAATTTGTACGGCCAAAATTAGCTGCGTCTTAGGTTCGAGAGCATCTTAGAATTGAGGATATACAGTATTTTATCGCATGTTTTACAAAAAGAGCTCGAAACACGGACTTGGCAGAGACATTTTCGTTTTACAGACCTAGAAATCTAAAAATACTCCAAACTCACTGAGTTCGTCAGCAAAGAGCTGACGATATCTAGATTTTTGAAAATAATTTTTTCTTTATTTGTATAACAACACCACTTAGTCTTCTTGGAGGTCAGAAATTGATTACGCACGACATCGGTGCGCTAAATTTATTTTATATTTTCCAAAATTTGTACTGCCAAAATTAGCTGCATCAGATTCGAGGGCGTCATAGAATTGAGGATATACGGTATTTTATCGCATGTTTTACAAAAAGGACTCGAAACACGGGCTCGGCAGGGACATTTTCGTTTTACACACCTAAAAATCTAAAAATTTCCAAACTCACTGAGTTCGTCAACAAAGATCTGACGATATCTAGATTTTTTAAAGTAATTTTCTTTTTCTTTTATATAACAGCACCACTTAGTCTTCTTGGAGGTCAGAAATAGATTACGCATGACATCGGTGCACTAAATTTATTTTATATTTTCCAAAATTTGTACTGCCAAAAATTAGCTGCATTAGATTCGAGAGCGTCATAGAATTGAGGATATACGACATTTTATCGCATGTTTTACAAAAAGGACTCGAAACACGGGCTCGGCAGGGACATTTTCGTTTTACACACCTAAAAATCTAAAAATTTCCAAACTCACTGAGTTCGTCAGCACAGAGCTGACAATATCTAGAGTTTTGAAAATAATTTTTTCTTTATTTGTATAACAACACCACTTAGTCTTCTTGGAGGTCAGAAATTTATTACGCACGACATTGGTGCGCTAAATTTTAAACTACAGGTTAATAAAAAAACTTTAATTTTCAATATTTTTTTCAGTTGGGGGAATTTAAAAAGAGTGACGGATGATGGTGAAGCGATTCTGTACGTGAAGAGCTAAATTTCAAAAAAAGGTTGACAGAATAAATCCAGTGGAAGCTGAATCAAACTCGACCAAGAAAACTCTTTTCCTTTTTAATTTATGTAGATTATTTTAAATACACATTGACATAAACTTCATTAAATAATTAACAATATTATTTATCCATTTAAAGGAATCAGTTATGTAACTACACTTTATAATACCACCAGATAAAATAAATGATTAATATTAAAAAATTAATAAAAAATACAAATAAATTCGTGCCGATAAATAACGAAATTAACGAGGGAAAGAAATAAATAGAATAATTTCAGGATTCTGTGAGAAAGTTGACGTGAATTTTGCAAAAGAACAAGTTAAAATCAACACCTGCTCATCTGTAGAGTTTCTCACGATTTTTTGTTGAGCAAAAATCTTTTTATTGAACGAAAAAGAGAGAGTATAAAATAAAGTAAGGATTAAGTTAAAGAAAGAAAAGGATGGAAAATATGTAAGTTAAGTTTCGTAAAATATATTGTCTATATCAATGTTGTATTTTTCAGGTCGCGGTCGTGTTTGGAATGGCAGTAAAGTCCTTGAATTTAAAAAGAATAATATTAAGAAGAAGAAGAAAAATAGTAATAATAAAAGATAAGAGAGAAAGATGGGGAAAAGGGTCCATGGAATAATAATATCAAAGGGGAAAGGGGAGTGAAGAGAAAAATAGCGTGGGTGTATTATAAACATGTATTAATGGGTACTCATTAATTAATTACAGTACTATCATCAAAAGAAGGAGGAGGAGAAAAGAAGAAGAAGTAGAAGAAGAATATGACAGCAATTCGCATCTTCATTCGTGAGGACTGAGGTAAATTCACTGCAGCTATTAAAAACTACGTGTTTAGAGTATGTTATGAAATTGAATACGTACATATAACTAGCAATCGCGTCCACGCTTCGCAAACCTATGAAGTTGCATTAAGGTAACATCAAATCAAAAAATCAGGGGTTTAACACTCACACGACTTTCTCTTACCAATGCAAATTTTTTCATGAGTGAAAAAAGCAAAATTGCAATCAACCTGTTTGTCTAAAACATATGAAAAATCACTATTTCACGCTAAACTAGGCTCTAAATAAAAGTTGTAGATCTTTTAATGTCCTATAAATTTGATTGTGTACACTTTTCTCGTAAAATGCATACTAAGGCTGAAATCTTAATGAAATCGATTTTTTACACGTTTTCGTGAGAAAAAAACAGAAAATCGCTAATTTTATCGCTAAACTAAGCGTTATTACAAAAAAGTTTGAAATAAAAAGTTGTAGGATTTTAAATTTTCTACAACTCTGATTATATACATTTTTGCGCTTAAATGCATATTAAAGTTGCAATCTTAAAAAAACAAATTTTTTAGAGAAAACAACCTCCCAAAAAATTTCAGCTGACATGGCGCCTACCCTATCTTGTAAATCATAAAAAATGAAGTAGGCCTAAATGAGGCGATTTTAAAAAAATCGTAAGACCTGTTTTTGAGAAAATCGCAAAAATGTGAAAAATGACACGAATAAACTAGGTATTAATTCCGGTTGACCGATTTTGATGAAAATGTTCGTTTCGGGTCCTCTAGTGATATCTTACTTCAGTTTCAAGTTCGTCCGATGTTCTGTTCTTGAGATATTCTGTTCAAAAAAAACACACACACACACACACACGCACACGCACGCACGCACGCACACACACACACGTACACACACACGCGCGCGCGCGCGCGCACACACACACACATACACACACACACACACACACACACAGACCAATCGCTAAAAACATGGTTTTTGGGTTCAGGGGGTCTGATAAAGTGTAGATCCGGTGAAAACTCGACATGAAAACAATACTTTCCTTCTTATAATATATTCATATAGGCAAGAGAAAGTAAAAATTAACCCTTTTGATACCAGTTATATTTTAACTAGTGAATAACAAAAACCCTGGGTCTTTTCTGTTATACGAGTGCATTTCTTTAAAAATTTCCTGTACACATACAGTAATGAAATTATATTACATTTCTTTTTATTGGAATTCATTATGTCCATTAAAGCCGTGGAATAAATACTATTTCATTACCTTACTGGTTAGGGTAAGTCACCGAGAATTGTTTCCTTATCATATCAGTAATGGCAGCTCCAGTAATTCTGAACAGAAGTGAGGCATGGACAACAAAAACCCGAGATCGGAGAATCCAGACGGCAGAGATGAGATTTCTACGAAGGACTAAAGGCCATTTCACATTGGCTTAGCGTCGCTGGAGCGACGTCGCGGACATATCTTGTAATGTAATCTAATGGTGCATTTCAGACTGGCGTATCGTCACGTCGTGTCTTTCACTCATGATGAAAATTAGGTTATATTTTTTGAGATTAGTTTTTTTGTTTCTATGTTTTGATGTTTTGTTACTAATGTTAGGTTTATTGATAATTATTTGCATTGGCAAGAGAAAGTTGTGTGAGTGTTTCACGCCAGATTTTTTTGCTTCTGAAAGATAATGAATAATTAAGATCAGTTATAATCTGTGTACCAAATATTTCAAGTTTACAGTACAAAATGCAAGAAAAAACAAATAACTCATACTATTCATGACAAACTCTTCCGTACTTGCTGGCCTTCAATAAATTTCAGTTTCTTAAAAATATTTCATATTTCTTTTAGATATACTGTAATACATTATAACCAATTTGAGATTGTCATTAGCTACTTACTGCGTTTCTATTTATGTAATTACTTATATAGTTATGCATTCTAATGAAGTAGTCCAGCCACTTTAACTGGATAGATAAGTTATGTACATGCTAAAATATTAAAAAATATATTGAACCTTATTTATTGCTATAAAATATTTTAGTAAAAGGCTACCTTGGCCGCTTCCGTGGCCAAAAGGTTAGCGTGCTACGCTACAAAGCGTAGGTAACGGGTTTGATTCCCGGCCAGGGTCTGGAAAATTATTACAAGTTCAAACCCACCGTCCTTAATCCAATGTAGTTACTGATAACAAAAATGCTGATACAATTTAAACTAAACTAAAACAAGAAACCGACCGAGTGATTGCCGGTATAAGCAATCCCCCACTTATTGGCCAACGGCTTCGGGCGGATGAGCTTATAAGTGTAAGGGCACTCTTTTGTCCTGAGATTGGGAAACTGGTCTCAAAGGCGGATGAACCAAATGGTCAACGGCATAAGGATGCAGAAAGCAACAGGAAACTACTGCATTAAAGATCTATGGATATCCTTAGTATAAATCATCATGGCGAAGTTCAGAAAATCCTGGCTGAAAAACCTAAGAGATTGGTATGGTTGCAGCAACAACGAGTTGTTTAGGGCTGTGACATCAAAGATAAAAATCGCTCTGATGATTGCCAACCTTCGAAGCGGAGATGGCACCTGAAGAAGAAGAAAACAAGAAAAAACGCACCTTTTTCTTGGCCTTCCCAGAAATATTTTACCAAATTTGTTAAAAATTTGTATTTTCTCTTACCCGTATGATTATATAGAGAGGGAAGGTATTGTCTAATTTTCACCGAAATATATACGTTTTCCCCCCTGAACCAAAAAAACAGGGTTTTACCGATTGGTCTTGGTGTATATATGAACAAAATATCTCAAGAACAGAATATCACACAAAGTTGAAACTTGGAACTTAAGTTAGGTATCGCTAAGAGACCTGCCAGGACAACTTTTACCGAAATTGGTCATTCGGAAGTAGTAGTTTATTCGGGCAATTTACTCAAAACAATTTTTTTTAAAATAACCTCATTTATTAAATTTTTAGGCTTTACAAGACAGGGTAAACATCATATCTGCTGAAATCGTTGATTCTTGGGAAGCTGTGCTCTCGTTGAAAAAAAATGTTTTTTTAAGATTGTGGCTGTGCGACCATTAACGATTTATACACTCGTTTCCATTCAAAATTAAAAAATCACACGAATCCATAGATACAAACATTGTCACACCCATACCTGCCACAAACTCTACAAAAGAGATTAAAAAGATCCTGAAATAGGGATCTTATATAAAACAGCGACGAGGGTTTCTCATTGGGTGAGTTCCTCAATCAAGATGGAAATAGGATATTCAACACGTACATCGAAAAACTGCTGGTTGTATGAATATACAGTTTTAGTTGTTACTACAACAAGTTTGCCTATAACAGGGAGATGGAGTGTTAAATTATTTGCACTCGATCTGCCAGTTCCAGGGCTACAAAAAATAGTTATGTTTTTTATCACATGGTAAGGCAATTATATGATTGAAGCATTTAAAAAGAAAAGAGGTAGAGATTTAAAAGACACTAGCCAAAGTAATCTCTTCTGAGAGAATGAATTTCATTATTCAGCCAGATGTGGTGAATGAAGTAAAGGTGTTATTTTTGTAGGGTGGAAAGTAGGTGCTTTTCAGAGGGCCTGGTGTGCTGATATGTATACTTTTCCACTTTGTGAGGAAGCAATAGTAACCCACCTCACTCCTCGGTTTACTTAGTAAACTTCTAGAGGTTCAAACCAGGCTTTCGGCTGATGAACTAAATAACAACGATTAAAATTTTAAAATTTATTAGAAAAAATTAAGTTTTTTACATTTAAGTATGGAAATCGCTATTAGAGAGTGACTATTTTTCACCCTGCAAATGACACCTTATTTGCAGGGTAGAAAGTAGATGCCTTTCAGAGGGCCTATCATGCTGATAAGCATACTTTTTCACTCAGCGAGGAAGGCAATTGTAAACCACCTCACTCCTCGTTTCTAGCCTTTTTGCGGATGACATAACACTAAATAGGTACCAAAAAATTTTTTTAAGATATTACTTATTGTAACATTAACTTTGTTGTTTAGGTCAACAGCCGAAAGGCTGGTTTGAACCTCTAGAGGTTTTACTAAGTAAAAACAAGGAGTAAGGTGGTTTACCATTGCCTTCCTCACTGAGTTGAAAGAGTATGCTTATCAGCATTCCAGGCCCTCCGAAAAGCACTCACTTTCCACCCTGCAAATGACACCTTCACTTCATTCACCACAGGGTCTGGCTGCATAGTGAAATTCATTACTCTCAGAGGAGATAACTCTGACTAGTGTCTTTTACACCTCTACCTCTTCTGTTCTTAAATAGTTCAGTCATATAAGTGGCTGACTATGTGATAAGAAACAGAACTATTTTTTTTTTAGCCCTGGACCAAACAGATAGAGTGCAATAAAATAACACTCCACCTGCCCGTTTTGGGCATAACATTAACTTTATAAATTCATAAAATTCAATTCAATTCATAAATTTATAAATTCATTTGTTAAAAATCGTACTATAATATAACGTACACCATTTTGCAGTGAAGATAGTGTAAAAAAAATTATTTTTTCAAATTTCCAGTTACAGGTCACCTTAAATTGTTATTTTTTTACTACTGCAATCTAGTCTGAGACTAATGAGAAATATTTTTCTAACCTAAATTACTAAAACAATATTCTTAAAAGTTAACAGTTTATAATGTGAGCTATTGTTTTGTTCTTGATATGTACACTTTTATATTCAGCACTGCACTATTGATACAGTACAGATCTTATTTCATTTGAGACAAATTCTACCTTCAGGTCTTTATGAAGGTCTACATTTCTCACCACCCATGGAGCGTTGACCATGTTCCTCAATATTTTATTTTTTGGGACTTCGTATTATTTAGATGTTACTCTCCTTGGCGCAACCTCGTAGCAGTATGCTGTACATCTATACTGGCCTCAGAATCTGTTTGTAGATTGCGCAGCGTTATCACGGGGCGTGAAACGCTATCGTGAGACATACTGTTGTAAAGCACTACGTTAAGTAGAACGAAGGGACGTGAGTTTGACCCTGACGTCACAGTCATGGGAGTTCACGACTCAAATCAAACGTGTTTGATTTTCAGTCGTGAGTTTGGCTCTTCTGGTGTTACATGTGAACTGTACATTAAAAACAAGAGGACAACTGATTGGTCATTCCAGAAAGCCCAAAAATCAAAAAACTAACTTTTGGGGAAATTAAAAAAGTGGTAATTTACTAAGATTCAATAGAAAACAACATTTAAAAATATAATTTGTTAACAGAGTAGTCCTCTTAAAATGAAATGTATACTTCTGTTTTTTTAAGATTAATCGTTTGTTTAAACAAATTGAAAATTTTGACTTCAGGGTGTTCTGAAATAAATTGGAGTAAAAGCCAAAAACATTATTCTCTAAATAGGTTTAAATACGTTATTAGACCAGAAGAAAATTGCAGCACAAGAGTAGTCATTTATCACTTAGTATACATTAGTGTCTTGAAGATTTTTGCAATAATAAAAATTGAAAATCGTAACTTAATAAAAGAAAAATGGTAGTTTTCAGGACTATTTATGTTTTTCATCTTCGTCACCAACAGTAGTATCTCCCTTAAAAAGTTTTTGAATAGAAACTTCGTACGGCCTCATCCACTGGAAAGTAACGTTAAGCTTCAAAAAAGATCATTTTCGTTTTTTAATTGGAAGGAAGCAAACCTTTAAGAAAATCCTTTTCTTAGTATTGTATTAGTTACGGAAAGCCAGTCGTATGTTATTTTTGTGGGGATGGTGGGTTTTCATTCAGTTAATCCTAAAATACAATAAAGAGAAAAGAGAAAATGTTCACTTATGGGCTTTCTGAAATGACCGATTTACTAGTTCCATTAAAAAATTTGTCATCAAATTGCAAGACAGTGAAACTGTTCAATTTCTTGAACTTTACGTTGCTGAACAAGTTTTGTATGATGCAAATAGCGAAGAGTACAACAGAGACCGGGATATGAGAATGGGAGAGGCTAAAGGAATCTCCGATGCACTTCAAATTCCAGGATTTGGACCAAAAGAAGTGATCACTAAATTTAAAAACTTGAAGATTTCATAATGCCATGAACTGAAAAAATAACCTATAGCAAACGGTGTGGAGTTGGAACTGATAACATTTACAAGCCAAAAGTATTCGGGTTTTTCGTCTGTTTTTATTGCTGTTCAACCAACCGATTCTTTTCGTGTGCTAAAACAGCAGCAAAACCCAAACTCACCACAGCACAACTTCGATGACGAACTCGTTCATGGCCGGGTTCTTGCAATCAACTGAATCACGTCTACGTTGGCCCTTCAATCCGTGTGAACTACCCACGACCCACGAAGGTGAGCTTCTTCCAATTGTACCATCGACAGCAAGTACGAAACTGTGGAACAGATTCGTCTTTACGTCCCTTGGGAACCCTTCTTTAGGAGCTTATTATGGGTTGAGAAAGAGAAGTTTCTTCCAACCAACCAATAAATTTTACTGTATTTCAGTTACAGATCCCTTTACATTATGAAAAAATATTTTGGAAGAATCAAAAATTTTCAGATGAAACTAATAATTAATTCGTCTTCATTCGTTTCAGATACATACAAAGAAAAAGAAAAATCGATCCAGGATATACATGATATACGAATTTGGGTTTTCCACCCAAGATTCTGCTAAAAGTATAAGAAATGATATTATTCATTGATAAAGAATCACGTTTTCCTGTACGTCGATTGTAATTTTACAACCGAGAAACCATGAATGGAAATTCTATGTAATTTATATAATCATTAATTAAAATCAATATCCTAATGTATTTTAAGGAAGTCAATTTATTACCATTTATAAGAATAATAAAAAGGAAAAAATCTTTTTAGTCAGGTTTAATGCAAGGTGGTAACGCACGATTCACACTTATACTTACAAATACATTAGGCCCTATATATTCTTTTACAAAACCAACCACCACTAAAGAAAGGTTAAGCATAACATAGGTTCATGTATTTCTGATTATCTCACGCTATTCAAGATAACGTCACGTTTAATTGTAATCGGCCTATTGGATATAGCAATAGTAAGCACTAAGTAGATCGGACCATTCCTAGAAATATTTTTTTACAATTTGTCGATGAATGATTTTTATTAAACGTTATCATTTTTTATATATTTTATTCATAATTTTTATTGCAATAAATTGCATTACATTTTGCTAAATCGGTAATTTTTATTATTATTATTATTATTATAATTTCTTGTCATTTGATGAGGTAATGCAAGAGTTCTTTGGACTTTTTTTAGAATTATTTAAAAAAAATTAATAAAAATACGAGGGTCGTTTTGTTTTAATATCCAATAAAAGATTTTTTTTGTCATCAGTCTTGGCTTCAGACTGGTTTGATGCAGTTCTCCAAGCTGTTCTATCTTGCGCAAGTTGTTTCATATCTACATACCTGTAACACCCTACATCGTTTGTAATTTGCTTTATAAACTCTAACCTTTGCCTCCCCCTTCAATTCATTACCTCAATATTACCCTCCATTATTGATAGACCAATACCTGAATGTCTTAAGATATGCCCCACTAGCCCATCCCTTCTTCTGGTAATATGCTTCCACATAGCTTCTTTTTTCATCCAATCGCCTAAGAACCTCTAAATTACTTATTTTTTCCACCCACCTAATCTTTAACATGTTCCTGTAACACTACATTTCAAAAGCTTCTATTCTCTTCCTTTCTGCAGCCCCTATCAACCCATGTTTCACTCCCGTATATTGCTGCACTCCAAACATAGTGTTGTTAGAAATTTTTCCTAATCTGTAAATCAATGTTTGTGGTCAGTAAGCTTTTTTTCATTTCAAAGGCTTTTCTAGCTTGAGAAATTCTACTTTTGATATCACTTCTGTTTCTACCATCCTTTGTTAATTTACTCCCTAGACAGGAGAATTCCCTAACTCCCTGTTTGTTTTCGTTGCCTACTTTTAAATTTCCCATCTCTTCTAAACCACTCCGATAAAAGATAAGAGAATAAAAAATAGCTTTATTACTAAAACTTACGTATATTTATGGGGTACTTTTCGACATAATCACGTTGACGATAAAGCATTTGTCGAACCTCTGGACGAACTTTTCAATACGGTGTTTAGAAAATGTCGCCAATTAATTTAAATGACTCTTATCGTTTTCTGGAAGTTTTTCATTAGTCTAGCTGTTCTCTTAGCCAATTCTTCAATTCAGGGAAAAAATAAATTTCACTCTGGCGGGTGATCGAAAATGTCACATTAAAATTGCTCAAGTAGTCGATAGGTATGTCCACACTCGTGCGCTTTCTTTTTCAATTTGCGTTTCGTCATGCGATAAGGCATGCGTTGTCGTATGATATTCACCTGCCCGCACTAGTTTGAAGAGCTTTATCTAAATAAAAAACATTACGAATATTTTTTAACACTACACTAAATTAAAGCCTGTTCTTTCCTGCATTATTGGTTTAATTTAGATTGTTTTATTTAGAAATTAATCGGAGATACCTCCAGCAATTTACGCAAAAAAAACTCGGTTTTCAGCTGGTTTTCCGTTAATTTTATTTTTAAACAGCCGGTACTTCGTCCAGGCTTTTCATAAAAATCGGCGTTTAAGCACGTTGAAGATCAGAGTTTTTTCTATATGAATATTTTAAAAATTAAATCTCATGTTATGCCAGCCAATTTTTAAAAAAGTTATTTTTTTGGCTCCACGTAAAGGTAGGAAAATGATTTTTGGGCAGAACCATGCACTTTCACAACAGTATTATGTCAAGTAAAGCGTTTATTTTTTAAAATAAAACCATCGTTAAATAATTCAAAATGAGTTACGGAATGAGTTGCAGCAGGAAAACAGAGAAGTTTGGTTTTCTAAACGACTATACTTGGAGCGGAAACGGTAAAGAGCTCAGTTTCCTCTCAAGAAGTTTAGAGACTAATAGAATTTTCTATTAATACCATTCATCTATTTCTAATTAAAAATGTAAAATCCGATACATAGCAAAATACTGCTGAAAAATGCATGTTTCAGTCCAAAAATCATTTTCCTCTCTTTATGTGAAGCCAACATACACTTTTTTAAAAAAAAATGGCCGGCATTTTAAAATAGAACATCGACGTCTATTTTAAAATGTTCATATACAGAAAACTCCGATCTTCAACGTACTTAAACGCCGTTCTTTTTTTAAAAGCCTGGACGGAGTAACGGACGTTTAAAGACCACATTAACGGAAAACCGTTTAAAATCTGAGTACTCTTATGCATAAATTGCTGCATCTCCGACTAGTTTCTAAATATAATAATCTAAATCAAACTAATCAACGCAGGAAAGAGCAGGCTTTAATTTAGTATAGTGTTCAAAAATATTCGTTATATTTTTTTGAGGTAAAGCTCTTCAAACGCGTGCGGACAGGTGAAAGGCATGCCTCTAAGCGCATGGAATGAGGCATGCGTTGAAAGCGCACGAGTGTGGACTTAGCTATTGGGTTGCATCAGCACTGTAAGGACGGGAGATTTCATGGATCGGAAGAACTATAGAAGTCAGCACACCTCTTATTTTGTTTTGAATGATTTTCCGTAAACTTCGTAAAGTTTTACAATAAACAATTATTTCATTAATCGTGATCCCCGGCTGTATGAACTTTACCATAAACACAACGAGGAGCTTCTAAACAATATCAAGACTGCTTTAAATTCATTGACAGTAACATTTTATGAAAAGTGTATTGGAAAGCTATTCTACAGGTAGGGAAAATGCTTCAATCGTCAAGGTAATTGTGTCGAAAAGTAGCTCTAACTTTACATAACTTTCAGTAATAAAGAATTTTTTCTATATTCACTTTTCTTTTATTTATGCCTTATCGGATTTTTAAAAAATGATCCTTGTATTTTCATTTTGCGTCTTTCACTCATGATTAAAATTAGGTTATGTTTATTAAAGTTAGACCTTTTTTTATTTTTAATGTTTTATTACTAATTTTAGGTTATATTGTTAATTATTTGCATTGGCAACAGAATGTCGTATGAGTGTATCACACCAGATTTTTAATCATTAGGACGCAAATGGTCAAAATCGAAAAGCGTTATTTTTCGTACGTATCACTTTGAGGATACTCTAGCCGATTATTCAACGGTAGCTTTTTGGCAAGGTATAGAAGCAATTGCTTTAAGACAGTCACTCACATTAAGTCTTTGGGGAAAGTGAACGAATTTCAAATACTTTAGTTTTTTTGCCAACTCCTACCGAACAAATTGTGGAATTTCTGATCTATAGATGATCGGAAAATAAAAATTTATTATTGAGAGAAGTTTATTACCTTGATATATACAGATTAGGTGTACAAGTATGTTAATTGTCACCACTAATTTTTAATTTGTAAGTAGAAGATGGTTAAATGAAGTGAACGAAAAATTTGACGCAGGAATAAAAATTCAAGGAGAAACAATCAAAATGCTAAGATTCGCCGATTATATCGTAGTATTAGCCGAGACAGAGAAAGAACTAGAGGATATGTTAAATAGAATGAATGGGTGAGATCATTAGAAAGGCTTACATCATGAAAATTAATAAGAAAAAACCAAAATTGTTGTGCAGTAGCAAGAATAATTTAGAAGATACGGGAAATTTAAAAGTACGCAACGAAAACATACACGTAGTTAGGGAATTCTGCAATCTAGGGAGTAAAATAACAAAGGATGGTAGAAGCACAAGTTATATCAAAAGTAGAATTGATCAAGCTAGAAAAGCCTTTGAAATGAAAAACAGTTTACTGACTACATACATTGATTTACAGATTAGGAAAAATTTCTTAAAATACTATATTTGGAGTGTAGCATTTTACGGAAGTAAAACGTGGGTTATAGGGGGTGTAGAAAGGAAGAGAATAGAAGCTTTTGAAATGTCGTGTTATAGGAAAATGTTAAAGATTAGGTGGGTGGACAAAATAAGTAATTTAGAGGTTCTTCGACGATTGAATGAAAAAAGAAATATTTGGAAGCATCTTACCAGAAGAAAGGATAGGCTAGTGGGCATATCTTAAGACATCGAGGTATTGATCTATCAATAATGGAGGGTAATATTGAGGGAGTGAATTGTAGGGGGAGGCAAAGTTTAGAATGTTTAAAGAAAATAACAAAAGATGTATGGTTTTAGAGGCAGATATGAAACGACAGTTGAGAGTATAATGACAAAAATATATATATATATAATATACATTTTTATAAAAAAATGTGTGAGACCCTTACATAAAAATTACTTGAAATTCATCATGTATCTATTTAAAATTTAGAATGACAAATATATCTAACTTTATTGTGTAATTGAATTAAAAACAAACATAAATATTTGATAATAACCTTTAGTACATAATAATTACTTGTTAAACCTACATAAAATTGAAAGTCAATAAAAATTTCAAATTGAATAAAAAATTTATGATCAAAGTACCAAAAATAGTAAATTTAAAATGATGTACAGCATATTAGATAACATACAATTACCGAATTTTATATACAAAAATATTAAATAGATAGATAATAAATAATTCATAATAAACAGGTAATGAAATATCGATAATAAATTTTCTTTTAAACTACCAAAATTTTTAGTGATAAATTTCTGTTAAAATAAATAAATACCTAGTTTAAAAATTGAAAAATAATAAATTTGTTAAAAATTTCATAACTTAGGAATAATAACATACCATATCTCATTTTACATTAATACAATTTTTAGATGTAAAATAATAAAAATATATGAATTGAATAATAATTTTTCTACTTTCTATTATTTTCTTTAGGAGTATGCGGGCTGTAATCAAGGTACTAAAATCCATATTTCGAGTTACGATAATTACATTTAAAATTACTTAAAAGTAAGAGTGTATTGAACACTATAATTTGAAACAAAAAATAGCAAATATTTTGCACAGTAAAATTATTTGAAATATACAATTATATTTTAATGTCCTTACGAAAAAGAACGACTTAACCAGAGGAGATTTCAGTTGTTGTTATTACTAGCTACTACAATAATACTAACAAAAATCTTATACAGTATTTAACACTCAAACGACTTTCTCTTGACAATGTAAATGATTAAAATATAATTTATTTTTTATTTATTTTTTTTAAATTAATTTATTTAACGTCGCATCAACTACAACGGTCATTAGCGACGACGTTGGGGTGTAACTGTTTACAATGGAGGATGAAATGATTTTTTGTAACGTATGAAAATATGCCGTGCCTGAGTGGGATTCGAACCCAGGACCGCATGATGAGAGGCGAGCACGTTACCAACTGCGCCAATGCGGCCGGCAATTTTTTTTATTGATGATTAAATGATGAAAAATTTGAAACAACCTAATTTTAATAATAAATGAATGACGCAATATGAAAGTCAACCTCTGTGGGACTTAAAAATACGAAAAATCACTAATTGACACTAAAGTTGGCTCGATAGAAAAAATGTTTGAAAGGTTTTTTTTAATTTTCTGTAACTTTAATTATATAGCATACATTTTCGTTATAAAATGCATCCTAAGACCACAATTTTAAATATTCCCATTTTTCGATTTTGATAAGCGCTTACAGAAAATCGTTATGTGACGTTAAACTAAGCGTTATAAAAAAATGTTAGAAATACACATTGTAGTTTTTTTAGTAGTAGGTTTTAATGCTTTAGCTCTAAGTAAAAGCACTAAACTTAACTTGATTTTTATAACCAAACTTGATTTTGCTCTCTTAAATAACATTTTTTTACCACAAGAGCACGGCCCCAAGAATTTCAGCAAGCATGACACTTACCCTATTTTGTAAAGCATAAACAAATTTAGTAAATGAGCCGATTAAAAAAAAATTTGGAACTGTTTTTGAGAAAATCGATAAAAGTGAAAAATTGCACAAATAAACTACTGCTTTCGGTTGGCCGACATTGATGAAAATATTCGAGTCAGATCCTACCTGATTTAAGTTTCAAGTTTCAATATAGTACGCTATTCCATTATTGAGATATTTAGTTCACACATACATACATACATACATACGCACACACACACCACAGGACAATTGATAAAAACATGTTTTTTCTGTTCAGGGGGCCTAAAAAGTGTATATCCGGTGAAACTGGATTTTGAAAAGTCGACTTGAAAAAACTTTCCTTCCCTATACATTCATACAGGACAAGAGAAAATAAAAATTAGAAAAGGTGGAGGAGGAGGAGGAGGAGGAGGAAGAAAGAGAGAGAGAAGATGAAGAAAGAGAGGAGGAAAAAGAGAAAACGAAGAGGGAGAAGGAAATGACAAAGAAGGATAAGTGGAGGAGAAAGAAAAGGAAAGAGACGAAAAGAATCGGAGGAGTAGAATATGAAGAGGTGGAATAGAAGGAGAAAAAACGAAGAAGAAGAGAAAAAGGAGGAGGTGAAGAGAAACAATAAAAAAAGAAAAACTCAGTAAGAGGACAAATCAGAACGATGGATAATCAGGAGTAGAGGAAAAGGTGAAAGAGAAAATGAAAATGTGAGGAGAAAGAGAAATAGAAAGAAATACAGATGAAGGGGAACAGAGAAACTAAAGAAAATCGAACAAATTAAACACAGTTACAGGAACAAAAAAGATTACCAAACGTACAACCAGAACGATATAAAGAAGAAGAGAAAAATAAAAATATAAATTCCAAGTTTATAGCTTGCATAACAAAACATGATCTCTTTATAGACCTGTTACTTTACAGCTCTTTAATTGTGAAATAATTTAATTGGAAAATTTATTACACAGATAAAGAAAACAGAAAAAAATAGACATCACGTTTTAAAACTGTTCGTTAATAAAAAATTACCGACCGACACGAAGAATCGAACATTTACATTTGTATTTATAAATTTGAAACTCATTGAACTATGCAATTATAAACTGGATTAACACCTCACTTTGAAATAATCTTTATGACTTTTCAAATATTATACGTAGGAGGTTAAATGTCAGATTATTTTACGATTCAGAAATAAAATGTTAACACGAAAAAATTTTAAATCTATATAATGAAGTGCATGAACGTAATTAAATATATTATGCAATATTATTTAAGATCACTTTAATAACAAATTTCGCTAATAATAATATAATAATTGTGAAATTAATGCAAAAATTATATTATCTGATAAGTACAAATTATTTAAAAAATTAATTAACGTTTAATAAAAGGTTGCAATAATTAAATTCATTAAATATAACACATAACTAATTTAGTTTTATAATTTATAATGAATTAATAATTAATGAAATTAAATTTTTAATTGTGTTATAAAATTAATTAGGTATACTAATTTTAATTACTAATAATAATTATACCTAAAAATGAGAACAAATTTTTTATATTAGGCCTATCTTACTGTAACCTTTTTATTGCACATACTGTTACATCTTGTATTACTTAATACTATGTAGTTAAAACCCAATAGGGTAACTGAGTAAAATCAAAGTTCCCATAATAATAATTAAATTTATTTTGAAAAAATCTTACAAATTATTTTATTTGACATCATCGAAATGTATTCAAATGATTCAAGTATTCTTTCGCAATTTTTACAGCGTAACAAGATCCTAGTCTTTCAATTCTGCTTAATAAAATAATTACAAACGTACAGTTCTGTATATTATTCGTAATATTGTAACAACTAAGCCTAGATTCGTTCGGGTTCTGGGTATTGTCACCGTCGCCCCTTTGATTAAGTATTGTGCTGCCGGCTATCAAAGCTTCCGACGTAGCAACAGAGGGAGCCGCCAATAGTTCCGAGAGGGGTGGTAGACTTGTAGCGGCGTACCGACAAAGGCCTTTGTCGTCAACGCCATACCAATAACCGCCCTCTACCACAGCGCTCTCGGCAACAATATAAAGAGTGCTACTTTGAGCTGAGAAATTCAATTCCGATCCAGACAGCAGACAAGACGTCCAACATCGGCAACACGGCTACCGAACTCCAGCGAAGACTAATCGACGACCCCGCAAGAGAGAAGGTGATGCTTCCGCTCGCCGATCCGTCACCGTAAGCTGTCGACCGGACCGTCATCGCTCGACGCGAGCGATGCCCACAGCGGTCTTTCGACCGAGTCTTACGCCCACCGGATCCGACGAAGCAGCCATCGACGACGTACTACTGCGAGGGAAGAAGATAATGTCTCCGCTGGACGACGACATGCCGTGTCGCCCAGCTCCTCGACCGCCACGACGACTACGACCGACGCTTCCCATTAAGACGACCAACGGCTTAAACGGCCCTTTTCAGAGCCACCAAAAATTAAAGTTTTAACTCGTCACTTAATGCCACCATCCGGTGACAGTATAATAAAATAATAAACAGACTTTCTTAAACTTAAACAAATTCTGGCCTTTTTAATAATTCTATTCCAGAGCCTATTCATAAAATTTGGAGTCCTACCTTCAAGCCATTTATTTGTGTACAAAATACTCTTGCGGTTCTATTGGGCGTGTGGTAGCCGTGAAATAACAATAGATCCCAGAAAAACAAATTATGCTACTAGGAACGCTCGAAAAATAAATGCAAAGAAAACCAAATTGTACATTTTTTCAGAAGTCAGTTCTCTATTATGTCACCACAACTATTGAAACACGAACTGAAATATCATTCCTATAGATCTATGATCAAGAACTTGAGAAATTTTTCCAAGTTTTAAAATAACTTATTAGTATGTATTAACATTATTATTACCTATTATTTATAATTTTGTAAATTTATTATATTTATCATTTACATTTAATACTTTTTTAAAACCAGAAACTGTTTAACGTGATTCTTGTGCCCTTTTTAGATGTAATAATAGTATTTTTTATAAAAGTTAATATGTACATTTATGAAATTTTTAATAATTTGTTTTGTATACTCCTATGCGCAGACAGAACTCTTTGTAAAAGGAGTTTTTGTGTAAATGTCTATTTAGTATAAAATATTGCACATTAAAATAAAAAAAATTTTATAATAATCAATCGTAATGTATATTTTATATATTTTACAAAATAAAATAAATAAATAAAGAATTCTGACTTGTATTAATTATAAAAGGCTATAAATGAAGTGAAGGAAAAATTTTACGCAGGAATAAAAATTCAAGGAGAAACAATTACAATGCTGAGATTCGCCGATGATATCGTAGTATTAGCTGAGACAGAGAAAGAACTAAAGGATATGTTAAATAAAATGAATGGGTGAGATCATGAGAAAGGATTACTTCATGAAAATTAATAAGAACAAAACGAAAGTGTTGTGCAGTAGCAAGAGTGGTTTAGAAGAAATGGGAAATTTAAAAAAGGCCAACGAAAACATACAGGTAGTTGGGGAATTCTGCTATCTAGGGACTAAAATAACAAATGATGGTACAAGTACAGTGATATAAAAAGTAGAATTACTTAAGCTAGAAAAGCCTTTGAAATAAAAAACAGCTTACTGATTACAAACGTAGATTCACAAAATAGGACGATTTTCTTAAACATTATGTTTGGAGTGTAGCATTATACGGTAGTGAAACGTGGTTGATAGGGGTTGTAGAAAGGAATAGGATAGACACTTTTGAAATGTGGTGTTATAGGAAAATGTTAAAGATTAGATGGCTAGACAAAATAAGTAATTTAGAGGTTCTTAGACGAGTGAATGAAAAATAAGTATACGGAAACATCTTACCAGAAGAAGGGATAGGGTAGTGGGCATATCTTAAGACATCCAGGTATTAATGGAATGTAATATTAAGGAAGTGAATGGTAGGGGGAGGCAAAGGTTAGAATATTAAAACCAAATTATAAAATATACAGGTGTTTCAGGTATGTAGATATGAAACAAATTACGTAAAATAGAACAGGTTGGAGAACTGCATGAAACCAGTCAAGAGAATGATGACAAAAAATCACCAACATACGTTACGTTAATCGGTCAAACAAGTTAACATAAGTTAATTTCTTTGCAATCCAAATTAACCTACGGGCAGATGACCAAACACTAATGTATTATTATTATTTATGTGCAGTGAATTTTATTCGGACTTTCAAATAAATTACAATTTAACACCGACCGCTTACAAATTACATTAATATAATACATAATAAATAACAACTAAAAATAATATAATATTATAATAATTAATTATAAATAATAAGATTTTTAATACCAATAATTAACAAAATATTAAAACAAAAGAACAATGAAAAATACATTTATTTACATTTTTCTCCATGTTAACTAACACATTCTTTTTTTGAAGGTTATATCGTGACGTTGAATTATAAAACGGTCATATTGTTTTAAAACTCATACATGTTCGTATGGATTTTTTTTCGAAAAGAATAATTTGAATAAGTAGAAAAATAATTTATGTTTAATTATAATTTAGTACTAATAATGTACAGTAATTATAATCATTGAATTGGTCAAGCTACAGGAAAATGTTAGCGCAAAAATAGGAAACATCTAAACACCATTGATGATTGGTTTAATAATTATTGTTGTAATTCTAAGCATGTAAAAGTTTTCTTTGTAAGATAAATAAATAAATTTTTAACGGTTATAAGATGTTAGATAAAATATTTGACACTTTTTTTTAAATGTATTTTTTTACATACTCCTAATTAACCCCTAATTACATACTCCTAATTACATACTCCTAATTTTTACTCCTAATTTGTGTACGTTACAATCTGTTCTATTCAGAACAATAAGCAACCCCATGACCCAATGAGATGAGAATGATGTGTATGACGTGTAAATGAGATGTAGTCTTGTACAGACCCAGGCCGACCATTCGTGAGAGAGGTTGGTTAATTGAACCCCAGCCATAAAAGTACACCGGTAACCACTGTCTAGTATTCAAATACGTGTAAAAGTAACTATCTTTACCTTTAGGATTTGAAACACGAACCTTCATCTCCGAAAATCAGCTTTTGAACAGCTGACTCGCGGCGACGACTTTACCTCTAGACCAACCCGGTGGGTTTGAGGTATTTTAATAAGAAAAATATTTTCATAACATGAAATAATGCGTATACAGAATTTGTTATACATTGTAGCATATACCTACCGTTTAATGAATTTTTTGTTCATTATAAATTAACTTTTTCCCATAACAGGCAGATGAAGTGTTAAATTATTTGCACTCGATTTGATAGTTCAAGGATCCAAATAATAGTTGATTGGCTCAACAGAAAAACGTTGCAACTGACAAAATTTACAAATATTTCAGTGGAATACGTTCTATAAATCCTCTATTTGATCATAATAGTGAATTCTAACGGGTAGAATTGTCACTAAAATCTCGGAAATTCTTGAAACAAAATTGTCATACAGTGAAAAATCGTTATACAGCTAGGAATCAGATGGTATTTTTCACTTTCTGTAAAAATTTGTTTTTGTTACTTGCAACGTTTTTCCGTTGACCCATTCAGTTGTGTTTCTTATCACATGGTCAGCCAATAATATGAGTGAAGGATTTAAGACAAGAGAGGTAGGGGATGTAAAAGACACTAGACAAGAATTATCTCCTCTGAAAGTTATGAATTTCGTTATGTAACCAGACCCTGTAGTGAATGAAGTATAGGTGTCATTTGCAGGGTGAAAAGTAGATGCGTTTCAGAGGGTTTGGCATGTTAATAACTATACTGTGACACGTATCGCTAAGGTCCGTTTCGGGATCTAGGTAATTAAATAATTAATACACTAAAGTTTACAATTACAAATATTTTTTACAACTAAAAGATTTACAAAATAAATAATAAACTAATTATAATGGAGTATTACAATAAACAACTTAAATAATTTACTTAGTACTACTTACAAATAATTATACACAAAGCACATACACAAAAACTGAATATAATGCACATACACAAGATAATACGTATAACAATGGTTAACCACTACAATGCTCGGATACGTAACCTGTACTACGCACCTATAACCATTCAATAAACACTTGACAAAGATCAAACGGATACTAACTCACTAACCGCACTCGAGGCTCTATTTATATGGGCAAATCAAAGAATCCTCTCGAAAGACACCGAAATTCGATGCAAAAGTCCTTTCTGGAGAAGTCTTATTAAATGTAAACAGGTTATAATTGAATAAAAAGGTGTTACAGGTAATCAACCGAGTCTTTCATAAATGTACAACAAAGACCCTACCTTATCATACACAATAGCGCGGCCCTTTTTTAAATAACCTTTTATGAATCAGTATCCCTTTTATAGCTAACCCTATTGTTACTTTTTCACTCTATTATCTACTCTTTACCATTTTATGAATGAAGTAGCATACTAGAAATTTCGCGAATCATACCCTTCTTCGATATTGTCACAATACTTTTCCACTCAGCGAGGAAGGCGCTTGTAAACCACCTCATCCTCGTTTTACTTTGTAAAGCCTCTAGAGATTCAAACCAGCCTATTGGCTGATGACCTGGACAACAACAAATAAAATTATTAAAAAACCTCCAGAAACGGTCAAAGGATGATTAAGAACACTTATCAAATTGAGAAGTACTTCTGTGGCTTCACCACATCGTCAGCTCACCACAATACTTCAAATTACACAATATATAACATTTATTTAATCAGAAATGTAAACCTCTTCTGTATTTCATGACAATTTATAGGAATGATTTTATCAATTAATCTTATAATTTAAAATTTACCAAGTCAGTTCTGCCAACCTAATTAAGTCACTGTCTTCGTACTCTATTTGCATATTTCGTTCATCGTACGTAAAAGACTTTCTGAGCACTATGATAATCACAACAAGGGAAATATAAATTTTTCCACCCTTAATTCAAAGCAGACTATAAGCAATATAGAAAATAATTTAGAAATAATAGAAACGAACGATAAAAATATAAAAGTTGATAAATCGGAAAAGTTTTACATAGTACTATATAAAATTAAGAAGCAGTTTATATTAATTAATGGGCAGACTACGAAAACAGCGACGTAATTAGGTTGGCAGAACTGATGGGTAAAATTTTGATTGTAAAATCATTTCTGTAGTTTTCATGACGTATGGGGATGTTTACATCAGTGGAGACTTAGTTTAGCGTCAATTAGTAATTTTCTGAATTCTTTTCATCAAAATCGGTAAAAAATGGGTATTTTAATAATTCAGCCTTAGTATGCATGTGACGACAAAAGTGTATTATTATAATTAATTAAAACTATAGAAAATAAAAAATTAAACATTTTAATTAAAGCATTTTCTTTTACAGAGACTAATTCAGCGTCAATTAGTGGTTTTCCTTATTGTTAGCTTCTACAGAGGTTGATTTTCATTTAGCGTCATTTAATCATGATTCAAATTAGGTTATGGTTTCAATTTTACAATGTTTACTAATAATTAAATACAGGTTGTAATTTTAATTATTTAAATTGGCAAAAGAAAGTTGTTGTGTGAGTGTTTTACATCATATGTTTTTTTTTTAATTTTGATGAATCACCTTCTTAAACACTATAATTTGACAAACCAAATGCTAAAAAATCATTTCTTTTAAGTTATATGTACTACGGAAAAAGTTCCGAAGTGATTTTATGGAGTTTTTCCTAACAATGTCAATTGATATAATATTCCTTGTTGTTTAGGTCATCAGCCAAAAGGCTGGTTTGAACCTGTAGAGTTTTACTAAGTAAAACGAGGAGTGAGGCGGTTTACCATTGCCTTCCTCGCTGAATGGAAAAGTACGCATATCAACATGCCGGGCCCTCTGAAAAGCACATATTTTCCACTCCGCAAATGACACCTTCACTTCTTTCACCACAGGGTCTGGCTGTGTAATGAAATTCATTACTTTCAGAGGAGATAACTCTGATTAGTGCCTTTTACACCTCCACTTCTTCTGTTCTTAAATGATTCAGTCATTTAATTGACTGACCATGTGATAAGAAACAGAACTATTTATTAGCCATTTAACTATTATTATACTATTATATAACTATTTATTATTAACTATTTATTAGAACTATTTATTTTAGCCGTGCAACGAACAGATTGAGTGTAAAAAATTTGACACTCCACCTGCCTGTTATGGGCAGAATATTCTTTAGACACTGACTGATAAGTCAAGATCAGATCAGGGTTACGGCTCATGATTAAGTCTGTAAAAAATTGAGTGAAGGTAATTTTGTGAGAAATTACCCATTATGTAAATCCACCCTCAGCCACTTGTATTTAAATATACTTTAGGAACGACAATAAATATTATATACATTAAAAATTGAACATTTTTTGAACAACCAGTACTTGTTAACATAGGCCTAAAACACCTGCTGAGATTTATTCAAAACACAAAATGATTCACACTGTATTAAAAAATAATAATTTTTACGTATTTTATATTTCAGGCTTAAATATGTAAATTAATTCACGGTTAATAATGAAAATAAATATTTGTAAATACCTCAAGGTTTATTAATTTATATTACGTGTAATATAATACAGAAGATTTTGGCTTTCTTTTGATAAATTTACAGTTTTATAAATTTTATCTTAAATTATTTACGATAGCTAGCCTAATTACATTTATTTCGGCAAAAATTGCAACGTAGCACTTATTTGCTGTTAAAATATCTCAAGTTTTTAGTACGCCAGCTACATTTTACTTTCACTTGCCCTATAAGAATATGTAGGAAAGGAAAGTACCTATTGTTTTCATGTCAATTTTCGAAGTTGAGTTTTCACCGGATATACACATTTTCAGGCCCCCTGAACCAAAAAATAACATTATTTTAGGATTAGTCTGTGTGCCTGTCTGTGTATGTGAAAAAATATCTCAAGAATGGAATAGCACACGAAGTTGAAACTTGAAATTTAAGTTAAGTACCACCAGGGCACCTGGACACAAATATTTTCATCAAAATCAGCTAACTGGAAGTAGCAGTTCATTCATGCGGTTTTTAATTTTTTACAATTTTTTCAAAAACGGCTCCTATGGGATTTTTAAAAAAATTATATTTTACTAAATTTTATGTTTTACAAGATAGAGTAAGCGCTATGTCTGCTGAAATTCTTAGGAGGTTGTGCTCCCGTGGTAAAAATCTGTTTGTTTTTTAAGATTGCAGCTTTAAGTATTTTAGGACAAATAGGTAGCACTATGATCAAAGTTGTAGAATATAAAAATTCTGTACTTTTTATTTCAAGCATTTTTTCTACAGAGCCTAGTTTAGCGTCAATTAGTGATTTTCTGTATTATTAATTTCTAGAAAGGTTGATTTTCATTTAGTGTCATTCACTCTTAATTATTAGGTTATGTTTTTCACTATTTACATTGGCAGTAGAAAGTCATGTGAGTATTTCACAACAGATATTTTTATGTTATTGAATTCTTAGTAAGAAAAATTCTGACTTTCAAAGGTGTAAAAATTTACTTGAGGAATAGATTCGTTATTCGCATTTTCCGTTCTGTTTTAAAATACCATTATTCTATTATAAATAATCTTACTTAGAATAGACTACACATTTTAGAACACCAAAGAAAAAAAACATCCAAAACATCTTCCACATAATACCTAGGTCAAAAACATTTATAATACTTCGACAATAAAAGGAAAGTGTTGGTTCCAGAATTCTCTAGCAAGACTAAGATTTTAGAAGAGTGTTAGTGTAAATAATAATGTAATCCGGTTATTTCCAAGAAATGTTTAAAAATATAGTGTATAAATGGTTAGGTATAATACAGACCTATTGTGTAACGGCTACCTGAGGGATCGGTTTATCTAATTAGATAATTGGCTCTTTAGTAACCCTTAATTCAATCCTAATATGTTCCTAATCTTTTCTAATGAACTTCCAGAATCCGACAGAAAGACTGTTATTTTTACTATTATGTAAAAATTTTTGTTCTGGTAATTTCCATAGCTTACGAATATAAGTGCAGCCGGTTCTGTTAGTTTCAGTCTTGATCTATCATTCAGTGAGTGAATAGTGCAATTGAAGGTAATTGTATATCAGGTAGCAGTTCATGTTTTATGAAAAAGTCCGAATCGTAACTGTATTTTGTATAATTGGTTATACTCATAAGTAGGATTTAGTTAAATTTAGTGCAGAGATAATCTGTTACTAGTTAAGTTTATTTAATGTCATTAATTTATTAAAAATTAGTTTATTATTTATTTTATGTGTCTTGATTGTAGTAATTGTATTTTATAGGCAGAAGCCTTTGAAATGAAAAACAGCTTACTGACTATAAACATTGATTTACAGATTACGAAACATTTCTTAAAACACCATGTTTGGAGTGTAGGGAGTGAAACGTGGGTGATAGGGACTGTAGAACGTACGAGGATAGAAGATTTTGAAATGTGGTATTATAAGAAAATGTTAAAGATTAGGTAAGTGGAAAAGGTAAGTAATTTAGAGTTTCTTAGACGAGTGGATGAAAAAAGAAGTATATGGAAACATGTTACTAGAAGAAAGGATAGGGTAGCGGGGCATATCTTAAGACATCCAGATATTGATTTATCAATAATGGAGGGTACTATTGAGGGAGTGAATTGTAAATGGAGGCAAAGGTTAGAATATATAAAGCAAATTACAAAAGATGTAGGGTGTTACAGGTATGTAGATAAGAAACGACTTGCCCAAGGTAGAACATCTTGGAGAACTGCATCAAACCAGTCGAGACTGATGACAAAAAAAGGCAGATTTAAGTAAGATCATTATTTGTCATTCGTCTTCTTCAGGTGCCTTCTCCATTACGAAGGTTGGCTATCATCATGGTCAGTCGCACCTTGTCCACTGCTGCTCTGAACAGGTCATGCGACGAGCAGTTAAACGCTTCTCTCAGGTTTCTTAACCAGGATATTCGTCTGCGTCCCACCGAGCGTTTACCAACGAGTTTCCCTTGAATTATGAGATGCAGAATCTCATATTTAGGCCCCCTCATGATGTGTCCAAGGTATGTCAGTTTTCTTATCTTTACGCTCTGCAGGATTTCCATCTCTTTGTCATTTATAGTGTTTAATAATGCCCAAAACGGGCAGGTGGAGTGTTATTTTAATTGCAGTCTATCTGTTCGGTCCAGGGCTAAAAAAAAATAGTTCTGTTTCTTATCACATAGTCAGCCACTTATTAGACTGAACAATTTAAGAACAGAAGAGGTAGAGGTGTAAAAGACACTAGTCAGAGTTATCTCCTCTGAGAGTAATGAATTTCACTATGCAGCCAGACCCTGTGGTGAATAAAGTGAAGGTGTCATTTGCAGGGTGGAAAGTGAGTGCTTTTCGGAGGGCCTGGCATGCTGATAAGCATACTCTTTCAACTCAGTGAGGAAGGCAATGGTGAACCACCTTACTCCTCGTTTTTACTTGGTAAAACCTCTAGAGGTTCAAACCAGCCTTTCGGCTGTTGACCTAAACAACAATTTGTATATAATTTTAAACTATAGTTTGTTAATTATTTATTATAATCAGTTCCAAAACGGACCTTAGCGGAAAGTGTCACAATATCTTGTTTATACTTTCGAAAATTTGATTTTAAAATAAAAGAAGAAACCTAATATACATTTAACAGTTGAATAGTTTGTTCTAAATATTAAAAAAGATACAGACATCATATTGCGATAATAATATTACATTAAATTCAGGCCAACCATGATAGGGCAATACTCGATTCCACAAGTATTCTAATGCCTTCATTGTTCTTTTGGTTTTTGTATGCAAATTGTGTATGAGAAATCGTGTCCGTTCACCATGACGGGGGTTTATGTATTTATTATTATTATTATCATGACAAAGGGGTGAAGAAAAAAATGTATGAATTACATAAGAAAATCTAATAATAAATTCTAAAATAGGTTAAGGTCTTTTTAATAAAACGTAAATAAATGTAAATCAGATATTATTTTTTATGTGAAATATTTTTATATTTTACCAAAATGTTACTTGAGATGCATAAAATTTCACTCGAGATTATATTTCATCAATAATCTACAACAAAACATTATTCTTAGTAATATTTATTTTAAATCTTTGTTTATTTAGAATGCTAAAGATTTTCTTTTCCCAGTTTTTTTATCGGCTCCTACTGGAATGATTTTAGTATTTTTTGAAGTAACTATTTCTTTTGGCGCACCTGGACTATGATTTTACTGAATAAAACCATTGACTTACAGATTAGGAAAAATTTATTAAAACACTGTTTGGAGTGTAGCATTATACGGGAGTGAAACGTGGGTGATAGGGACTGTAGAACGGAAGATGACAGAAATTTTTGGTTTACCGTCACGTCATGCTCGGCCATCAACAATTACAATGGAAACAGTTACCATTAATTAATTTACAAAAAAACATTTATTTAATTTGTTAACTTAATTAATTAATTAAGTAGTCACTTCTGTCGGTCAGTTCCGCGACTGCTGATGATTTTTTTTTTTACTTTATTATGAAGTGAATTCGTTCCGAGAACTTTCAAGTTCTATTTTTCAACTTTGTTGCCATCGTTGTGACGAGTTTCATGATTTTATGGTTGAACTATTTTTTTTAAATACCATCTTTTCGAGAATTTTTAAATTTCAATTGTGTAAAGAGATACTAGGAGGGAGAATATTGTATTTAACAAACAACGTTGTGCATGAATAATGACTTGGAATTTTTGAGATAATTCTAATTCTGTAATTCTGTTTGCGAAAATCTTATTCCGCAGCGTAGCCCATAGTTACAGCTACGAGTAGAGATTTTATACATACAAATTTTATTTATAATTTATTAAGAATGATTTTATTAAATTATTACTATTAAATAACAGTATTAAACCTGAAGAATTAAAGGTTCATAAGTAACAAAACTGCCCATAACAGACAGGTGGAATGTTAAATTATTTGCACTCAATCTGTTAGTTTTAGGGGCTACAAAAAAAAATAGTTCTCTTTCTTATCACATGTTCAGCCAACTAAATGATGTTGTTTAGGTCATCAGCCAAAAAGCTGGTTTGAACCTGTAGAGGTTTTACTAAGTAAAACGAGGAGTGTGAGGTGGTTTACCATGCCTCCCTCACCAATTAAATGATTGAATCATTTAAGAACAGAAGAAGTTAAGGTGTAAAAGACACTAATCAGAGTTATATACACTGAAAGTAATGAATTTCATTACAAAGCCGAACCTTATGGAGAATAATAATAATAATTTTATTTATTCCCATAATATTACAAATTACATAAAAAAATAAATTTTTGAGATCTATCCTACTACGCTAGAGGTGGTGCAAATTATCCCATCCAATTATGGACAAAACCATATACTAGGATGGGTTGGAAACTTTTAAATAAATATCAAAAAACTATAGTATTAACTATTAGCAATAGCATCAAAATCTACAATACTTACTGCACTAACTTAACTAACTTAACCAATACTTTTCTATTTACTAAGATTTCGATTGTATCAATTATGATACATTATATTTTAATAATAATTAAACTTACACTATTGTTTTATAAAATAAAGATAATTTAATACAACCTAAAATTTATTATTACATTTAAAAATAAAAAATAAAAAAAAACAATAAAAAAGTAAAAAATATACTAATTTATTTTCCTCTTGTCTTTTTAGTTACATCCTATATTTAAATAATTCTAACCATTTTGCGGTTTTCTCTCTGCCTGTTTTGGCTATCCCTGTTTTTAGTTCCTTATGAAATTTTAAACACGTTAGATTTTTTAAATCTAACGGGAATGAAGTGAAAATGTCATTTGCAGGGTGGAAAGTAGATGCTTTTTAAAGGATCTTGCATGCTGATAAGTATACTTTTCATACTAATTGAGGAAGGCAATTGTAAACCACCTCACTCTTCGTTTTACTTAGTAAAACCTCTAAATGTTTAAACCAGACTGTCGGCTGATGACTTAAACAACAAAAAGGTATATTTTCATGAAATTCAAAAATTTAAATTCGATTCTATTTGATATAGTACATGATTAATAAATTTAAAATATTTCAAGTGATGTGTGAGAACAAAGCTATAAAAAGAAAATAGCTAAACATGGCGTACTATGAAAAAGTAGGTTTACAAAGTAAGTTTATCATGTACCGAGAAACTTAAATGGAATAAAGAAGTGAAGGGCATATAGATTCAGTAGGTAATAATAAGAATAAATAAAAGTTAAACGTGACGAAAGGTTTTGAATAATCTATGAACTCTACTCAACTAGTAAAATCGGCCTTCCTCGATAAAAATTTTAAATGCTTTACTGTACCGATAAATAGTTACACAAAAAATAAAAACAAAGAAATATTGCATATAAATATTATTTCGAAAAGAACAATTTAATGGGAGTAAATTATGTAAATAAAACAGGTAGTGAAGATTTATAAAGTGGAATTAAAGTTGGAAAAAATTGATTAATTGCTATTTTCTATGAATTAAATAGCTATTTTCAGAAATAAATTAGTACATCCATAAACGTACATAGTACGTTTATTCGTACAGTATTTTACAAATTTTTACTGAAGGGCATCCGGATAACCGGTCGTCCGGTTGATAGACGTTCGGATAATCGACTTCTTACTGTATTATGTATTTCCGTACTTTTGAAACTTTATTTAAATTTATTTTTGAAAAAATTAATTAAATCAGTTAAACGTTCATATTATTCTGTCATATAATTTTTATGTTTTTTTTTTTTTAATTAATATGTTAACTGTTTAATGGACAATTATAAAGTTGGATGGTAAATATGGATTCTTTTCACGATTAATATTTATTCCAAACGTTTTTGAATATTGTCATATGTAATGCATATTATTTACCGATTATTTATATTATTATGATATTATTTTATTTAAATTTTTTTTCTTGTAATTATATAATGTATATTATTTTACGTGAAAATAAAGTTCATTTATTTATTTATTTAGTGGTAGCGTGCTAGTCTACAAAGCGGAGATCCCGGGTTCGATTCTTGGCTAGGTTCTGGCAATTTTCACACGTTTAAAACCACCGTTACATTACCTATTGTAGTCACTAATTGAGGCTGTTGTTGTTGTTTAGGTCAACAGCTGAAAGGCTCGTTTGAACCTGTAGAGGTTTTACTAAGTAAAACGAGGAGTGAGGTGGTTTACCATTGCCTTCCTCACTGAGTGGAATAGTAAGCTTATCAGCATGCCGGGCCCTCTGAAAAGCACATATTTTCCACTCTGTAAATGACACCTTCACTTCATTCACCACAGGGTCTGGCTGTACAATGAAATTCATTACTTTCAGAGGAGATAACTCTGATTAGTGTCTTTTATACCTCTATCTCTTCTGTTCTTAAATGATTCAGTCATTTAATTGGCTGACCATGTGATAAGAAACAGAACTATTTATTTTAGCCCTGCAACGAACAGATTGAGTGTAAATAATTTGACACTCCACCTGTCTGTTATGGGCAGATGAGGCTGTTGATGGAACTTTAAATAAACTAAAATAATTTGAAATTTCTAAAATTAATTTCTAAAAAATATAAAAATTCTTTATTTTTGTATTATTGATACCCTAAAATTTCCGCCAGATTTCATTCATTTAGTTCATTCATTCACGGCATATTTTTTGTAGTTTTTATTGAGGAAGTTTCAATTTATCAAGTTTAGAAATGGATACAGTAATAACTTTTATTAATGAACAAATTGTAGAGTACGTATAGTAGATTGAGCGCATGCGCAGGGTTTTGAGGGTGAATGCAACAATGGTTTACTTGTGCTGTAAAATAGATAAATTAATTACAATTCATCAGTTATTAAAAAGGCAGTATAACTTACAACGATGATAATAATCATTACCATCGTCATCATTATTATTTTAATGAATTTATGATTAACTACCACAAGAAATAATTATCCAGCAATGTAAGTTCTTTATTAAAGTACTTTTAAACGCCTTTTATTAATACAGACGTTCAAAGTTTTTTTTTCTTTCCCTCAATCATCATTGATTTTACTATAACGCCCGTTCTGTAAAATTATGTCTTTTTTTATAATTTCATGATATAATTTAGCATAAAATTAGGATATTCTTTACGACTTAGTAACAAATATAATATTAGAAAGCACAAGGAATTATTAAGATTTTGTTTAAAGGATAAGCGTTATGGAAAATTAACCAGGTTAATCAGTTTATTCGGAGTTCCTCAAGTTACATTAATAATAATAATATGTAGTTTTTTCATGCAATTTTTCACTTTTTACAATTTTCTCAAAAACAGCTCCTACGATTTATTTTTTTATCACCTCATTTACCAATGAAAATAAATAAAGGCGTTACGACAAGGCTGTCCAATGTCTCCCGACGCTTTTTAATATTTACGTTGATAAGATTTTAACAATTTGGAATCAATTAGTTCACTCAGGCATTCAGCTTTGGAATAATGTATTCCTGAATTCATTGCTGTACGGAGATGAAATCTTTATTATATTTGACACAGAAGAAAGGCTCCAATATGCCATTTATAAGTTGTACAACATTAGCGCAGAGTTTAGCATGGGAATATCGCCGCAAAAACCAAAGGTTATGGCATTCAAGGGAAGATGGTCGGTTCACTCAACAATTATACTAGGCAACCGAACTATAGAACAAGTTTGAGATTTTAAATATTTAGGATGCAAGATTTCCTACGACAAAGATGATGACTTGAGTGAAAAACTCGCAAAATTCAGCGCTGTCTGCGGTTCTATTCACAGGTAAATAGGAAAGAAAACGAGAAAGGACACCCAAATGAAATTTCATAGAGCAATGGCTGTACCACTCATAACATATGAGAGTGAAACATGGGTGTCATTACAGAGGAATGAATCTCGTATCCAGGCTGTTGAAATGAGAATTTTGCGGGGAGTCAAAGGTTGTACCCGTTAGATAGAGTACGTAACGAAGGTATCCGCGCCGAGTTAAATGTTCAGTCACTGTTGGAAACGTTAAAAATATATAAGAGAAACTGGTCCAACAATTAATTTCGCATGCCAGCTCACAGACTTTCTCTGCGAGCTTGGAAATATAAACCTAGAGGGAAGCGAGGCTTGGGAAGACCTAAAAAGAGATGAATGCCGAAACAGGCCATTGAGCCTAATCCTTGACAGATGATGATAACCTCATTTACTAAATTTTTCATGCTCTACATGATAGGGTAAGCGTTAAGTCTGCTGAAAATCTAGGGGCTGTGGTCCCGTGACACAAGATGGTTTTTTAGGATTTTTTTTTTTTGTTTAAGTCCGACTGTTTTGCAACTATTGCTAATGTAGACGGTGAAGGTTGAAATGATTTTTTGTAAAGTATGAATATATGCAGGGCCTAAATGGGATTCGAACCAAAGACCGCATGATGAAGGCGAGCACGTTACCAACTACGCCAATGCGGCCGGCGGATTGAGGCCTTAATATGCATATTACTGCAAAAGTACATAATATCTACTTAAAATGTAGGAAATTAAAATACCTACAATGTTTATTTCAAACTTTTATAACAACGCTTAGTTTAACATCATTAATTTTGCTTATCAAAATGGTAAAAACAAAAATTTTACGAATGTGGCCTTAGTATAAAAAATGTATTTATTTATTAAAGTTTTCGAAAATACAAAAAAGCAATACCTTTTATTGCAAGCAATTTTTTCTACATTGCTTAGTTTAACGTTGATTAGTGGTTCTCCGTATTTTTAAGTTTTTCCTTTAGCATCATTCACTCATGATTAAATATAGGATATATTTTCCATTATTTACATTGGTAAGAGAAAGTAGTGAGTGTTTCACATCAGATTTTAAACCACAGTTGAACATGTCAATTTCCACAATCTCAGAAAATGGAATCGGTATGATAATACAGATGAATGTGAGCATAAATATTTAAATTATAATTTTTTCTGAGAAATTAAGTAATAATGTTATTATTATTATTATTTTTATTATTAATTCAAATTTTATTAGATAAAAATAGTAAAAATACAAATTGAGCACCAAAAATTAAAACAAATAAATAATTATATTCCATTTAAGTTGATTTACTTAATTTATGCAATAATAATTATTCAATTACAAAAATGTATATAATTGAAATAAATAATTCCAGGTTTATCTCATTTATAAATTTATAAAATCAAGATTTTCTTAAAAAATTATGTTCAAACATACATAATAAAATATGTATACGCATATACTTGTTTTATGTAGACAATTTAATTGTAGTGTTTGTTTTGTTAAGATGCAATATACGTTAAAATTAATTATACACTAATGGAAAAAATTTGTGTATAATTTATAACTTTATTTGTGTTGTAAGGTTACTACAATGGGGTTTTCAATCAGATGTAAAAAAAATAAATAATTTATTTCTTTATTTTTTTGAGAAAAAAATTAAAAGGATAATTATGTTTTCAGTATTTTTAATCAGTATCTGTTTAATGGGATTATTAAATTTGAAAAATAGGTATTCTTTTAAAATAAGGAGATAATTTATAATCACTATATTTACAAATATATTTTATAATTTGTTTAAAAAGTAATTTTTGGTTGTATTTTTTGTGCTTTTACTTCTTTGCCCATAACAGGCAGGTGGAGTGTTAAATTATTTGCACTCGATCTGCTAGTCCCAAGTCTACAAAAAAAATAGTTCTGTTTCTTATCACATGGGCAGCCAATAATTAGATTGAACCATTTAAGAACAGAAGAGGTAGACGTGTAAATAACACTAGTCAGAGTTATCTCCTCTGACAGTAATGAATTTCATCATTATACAGCCAGACCCTGTGGTATGAATGAAGTGAAGGTGTCATTTGCAGGGTGGAAAGAAGATGCATTTCAGAGGCCTGACATTTTACGATTTTTTCATTACTTATTTTCTCAAAATTATTTGTTTCATTTTATAAAAATTAATAATCAGTTTTTGATACTTTATTCAAAGATAAGCTTCCGTGCGGAACTAAATAAAAGCCTGAAGTTCAATTTAAAAAAAGTTAAGGTTCTAATTTTTATAGTTTTTGAGAAAAGTTGCAAAAACTTAACATGTAGTTATATAGGCAATTACGGCCCACTTAAGCATTTTTTACGTAACCTAGTTTAGTGTAAATTAATGATTTTCCATATTTATAAGTCCTACAAAGTTTGATTTACATATTGCGTCATTCAATCATAATTAAAATTAGGTTATATTTTTCATTTTACATTTTTACTTTCTCTTGCCTATATGAACATATAGGAAGGAAAGTATTGATTTCATGTCGATTTTTCGAAATCGTTTTTTCACCGTATCTACACGTTTTCAGACCCCCTGAACCCAAAAAAACATGTTTTTAGCGATTGGTCAGTGTGTGTGAACAGAATATCTCAAGAACGGAACTTGAAACTTCAAACTTATGTTAGACACTACTACCGGACCCGACACGAACATTTTGATAAAAATCGGTCAGCCGGAAGTAGTAGTTCATTCGTGTCATTTTTCACTTTTTTGCGATTTTCTCAAAAAAAAAACGGCTCCTACGATTATTTTTTTAAATGCCTTCATTTACTACAATTTTTATGCTCTAGAAGATAGGGTAGGCGCAATGTCTGCTGAAATTTTTGGGGAGGCTGTTTTTACGTAAACAAATTGGTTTTTTAAGATTGCAACTTTAATATGCATTTTAGCGCAGAAATGTGTATAATAAAAATTGTAGAGAATTTAAAATCCTACAACTTTTATTTTTAATATTTGTTGTGTAACGCTTAGTTTAGCGGTAATTAACGATTTTGTTTTTTTCTCACGAAAACGTGTAAACAATCGATTTTTTAAGATTTCAGCCTTAGTATGCATTTTACGACAAAATGCATATAATAAAATTTATAGGAAATTAATAGATTAACAACTTTTATTTGAAGAGTTTTTCTCTACAGAGCCTAGTTTAGCGTGAAAGAGTGATTTTCCGTATTTTTAAGACAAACTGAGATTGATTTTCATTTTGCATCATTCACTCATGATTAAAATAAGGTTATATTTTTTGAGGTTAGTTTTTTGTTTATTTCTAATGTTTTATTACTAACATTAGGTCATATTGTTCATTATTTGCATCGACAAGAGAATGTTGTGTGAGTGTTTCACACCAGATTTTTTACTTATGATAATTTATGACAGGTTGTATTGTTCATTTTACACAAAGCCAAGAGAAAAAATTTTGTGTTTTTAATTATAGTTGGATATATTAATTTCCACCACAACAAAAAAATTAAATGATTGTGATAATGAATATAAATGTACAAATAAAATTAATTAAATGCATGTCATAAAATTGTATTTAATTATGAAATAAAAATATATTAATCAATAAAATGTACAAAAAAGTATTTTATTTACTTGTTTGAAATTTATTACAGACCACCTAGCTTGATATATAATAATAGAGCCAAGATGATAATAATAATAGTTAAAGTATAAGAAATTAAATAAAAAAAGAAGTGGTATTATAAAAATTATTCGAAAGTGAAATTGCAATAATGTGGAAACCATTTTATGACAACACGTAAATAATTACAGATTCGGGGAGAATCTCTACGTAGATGGTTTTAATGTCATTACACAATACTTCTACGGTATATATTTTAATGTGTAAAAAATACATGGATAAATAAGAAGAAGAACCAGTTCGGTATGGTCTTATTACATAGGTAGTTATCTTAAGGTTACATATAAGCAGAACAAATTTTAATGCGAGTACGTGAACCTCTGATCTCATAAGTATCTTTAATAAATACTTCGGATAAATCTGTTTCATCTTATTAACCATGCAAAACATCTTCACACATGTAATCTGCGAATAATAAATAGCCATGAAGAGAAATCGGGTCAATTGGTTAATAATTATTAAATGTAACATTGATAGGTCCAGTTATAATATATTTTTATTTTTAAATGAATTTTAATCTATTTAAATTATATGTATTGCATTTAAACATTGCTGTTACTTAATAAATAAATGGCCGCTACACAACACCAATATTTCTTTACAAATCCTACGTTTTTTTTACTCAAAACAATGATTTACCTGTCCACAACTCCTTGCTAACACCCGCACGCATACGAACTATTAACGTAATTCAGAATTGGTTCCATAACGACACTATTTCGAAACAGTCCGACAACACATTACCAAGTTCTAAATTGATTAACTAAAAGGAGCTAATTGTTTTATACCATTTTTCCGAGACGGCGAGAAAAACTCGTGTTCACTCCCTCACGATGGGGGAAGTAGTGTTGGACTCAATCGAGGCGTCCTCGTCCAGCCCCAAGGAGGGCGTAACTGCCTACCAACCAAAAACCCGCCGCCTGGCCACTTGATCCGACATCAGCAAACAATTCTCCACCTCCCTCGGAACTGTTTATATAATACTACAAGGGAGGAAATGTCGGGTTAAAAAAAATGTACATACTGTCAGCCGAGCGTGGAAGGGAACCGTAGCCTCATTCCCCTCTCGCTGTCACCGACCAACTCTCACTCTCTCACTTGCATTCATCTCTTTTATCACCATCTCAGGAAATTAGTGTGCCTACCTTACCTTCTGATATCGGGACAGGATTGATTTACTGTGGGAGAGCGCGATCCCGCTGATCTCCAGATGTCTCAAAAACGGCTACTACGATTTTTTAAAAAATCACCTCATTTTCTACGTTTTTTTATGCTCCATAAGTAAGGGTAGGTCCCAAGTCTGCTGAAATTCTTGGAGAGGCTGTTATCTCGTAGAAATAAATGTGTTTTTTTTAGGATTGCGGCCTTAATATGCATTTTAGGGAAAAAGGGTACAAAATAAAAGTTGTAGAAAATTTTAAAATCTACAACTTTTATTTCAAACATTTTTTTGTATTTAGCGGTAATTTGTGATTTTCATTTGTTTTTTTTTTCATGAAAATCTGTAAAAAAATAATTTTTCAAGATTTCGGCCTTAGTATGCATTTACGATAAAAGTTTATAAACCAAATTTATAGGAAATTAAAAGATCTACAACTTTTAATTAGCGCATTTTTCTCTACAGAACCTATTTAACGTGAAAGGAATGATTTTCCGTATTAATAAACCAAACTAGAGTTGATCCCTTGTAGTATTATATAAACAGTTCCGAGGGAGGTGGAGGGTTGTTTGCTGATGTCGGATCAAGAGGCCAGGCGGCGGGTTTTTGGTTGGTAAAGCGGTTCAGGCCTTCTTGGGGCTGGACGAGGACGCCTCAATTGAGTTTAACACTACTTTCCCTATCGTGAGGGAGTGAACATGAGTTTTTCTCGCCGCCTCGGATAAAAAAAAACACAAGTTGATTTTCATTTTGCATCATTCACTCATGATTAAAATGAGCTTGTTTTCTGAGATTTATGTTTTTATTCATTTTTAATGTTTGGTTACATTGATCATTATTTGCATTGGCAAGAGAAAGTCGTGTGAATGTTTCACACCAGATTTTTATCGTTTTATTTGCATTAATTTAATTTTTCCAATCAATAAACTAGTGTTGTAGATTAGTATTTAAATAAAGTACATACAAAAGTTGCAGAATTTTTAATTATCATACGATCACGGAGATGCCCCGTTATAACTTTTGCGTACACTGTACTCAACGACAAAAAAAAATAAAGAAACCACGCAGACAAACAGCAATAAAAAGACAAAATTACATTAGAGTAGTTAATGGATAAAATTGCTGGTTAGAAAAATAAAATAAAAATTAATGTCGCAACATTTAAAACAAGTAACATCGTAAGAATTACATTAGTGACATAGGGACTTGGCCAATATTTACTTTGTAATTAATGTGTTTTTTTAAAACTTATATTCCGTACTAGTTATTTATCCTTGTAATACAAATAAAGATAAATTAGTACACTTTTTTACTTTAATGAATTAGTTTTAAAATTACATTCAATGAAATTTTTACAATCCGACATTAAAGAGAGATTTATTAATAGGTGTGGGTTGAATGTTTTTACCCTAATGTGTGTACTCTACCCATAACAGATAGGTAGAGTGTTAAATTATTTCCACTCAATCTTCTAGTTCCAGGGCTACAAAAATATTTCTGTTTCTTATCACATGGTCAGTCAATTAAATTACTGTATTTAAGAACAGAAGAGGTAGAGGTTTAAAAGATTTTAATCAGAGTTATCTCCTCTGAGAGTATTGAATTTCATCATTATACAGCCAGACCTTGTGGTAAATGAAGTGAAGATGTCATTTACAGTGGAAAGTTGGTGCTTTTCAGAGGGCCTGGAATGCTGATTAGCATAATATTTCAACTCAAGTTAGAAAGGCAATGGTAAACCACCTTACTCCTCGTTTTTACTTAATAAAACCTCTAGAGGTTCAAACGAGCCTTTCGGCTGATGACCTAAACAACAAAATATGTTCGGTGCAATCTGTTCAATTTAAGAATAATAAGCAATACCATGACCCAATGAGATGAGGATGATATTTATGACGTGTAAATGAGGTGTAGTCTTGTACAGACCCACGCCGACCATTCCTAAGAGGTATTGTTAATTGAACCCCAACCATTAAATTACACGAGTAACCACTAAGTATTATTCACCACTAGTATTAACTAGTATTATTAACCACTAGTATTCAAATTCATATAAATAAAACCTTTACTAGGATTTGAACCAAGAACCTTCGTCTCCGAAAATCTGCTGTTAAACAGCTGACCAGTGGTGCCGACTTTGCCTCTACACCAACCTCTACACCAACATATGGGTGTGGGTGGAAATTGGAAGATAATTTTATTTAGATTCTTAAATTTTAGAAATTTTGGATATTACTAATAAAAAAATCAGTATACAAGAAATATTATTTTCCAGAATGTTTCGTTAAGAAATAAATGAAAATTTTATTCCAACTCGAGAGATGGCAAAGAATACCATGTTTTACAACAAGATCAATTCACGGCTGCATGTTTGTCGAAATTATAAGTGATTTGAGGATTGTAGCTTTAATTTTATTGATTTTATTTTATTTATTTTTATTATTATCAAATCAGGAAAATTACAATCTAATCTTTTATACAGTACCGGTAACAGGAACAATAAGTAAAAATCCCTTTAATGTATCTACGGGTCTCATGGCCGGTGGACATTTTCTTAAATGATTACCTTTGACTTATGGCAACAACCATTAATAATTTCTGTATCTATTCTTTAAGAGGAATCAAATGACACCATTTTTGTTTCCAAATTCCGACTTTGATTTCTAGGCTTCCAGTTTTGGGCCACTTTCAGTCAAAATTGGAACTTCAAACACAATTTAAGCCCACTAACTTTTTGTGTAGAATACGAATCCAAAACCGTTTGTTGCTATCTCTTGTAGTTTCTGACATCTGGGTGTGACAGACGGACAAAACAAAATGATAGATGACAAATTTTAAAAATTTCCACCAATAAAAATAAAATAGAATATACCTACAACATTATTATACATTAATAATAAATGTTACAGATAACAGATTTTTTGGAGATTTTAAAATAAATACATTTAAAATGATTGAAAGTGTGCTTTATTGAAAGTGTGGGTCTTGCATAAATAAGGAATAGGGGCAATCACAAAAGATCTTTTAGGTCGCGGTGAGGAGGGGCTGCAGAAGCCTGAACGCCCTGGTTGTAAAGAAGAAGAAGAAAATGATTGAAAATTGAAAAAATAAATATAAAACGTATGTCTGTAAAAGTATAGTTAATTGTGTTCAAACTTTAGTTTTGAATTTTAACGAATCCAGATGGTGGGTTTTACTCTAGGATGGAACAACAAACTAACAAATGCATATATATGCTACGAAGGTCTTGCCAAAAATCACTTTTGCTTCAGGATTTACAAAACATGCAATTCTGTTGAAAACTAGGAACTGAATGTTTTTCACGATAGAAATATGATTCACTTCATACTATAATTGCAGAATGTAATAATTAAAAGAATCAAAGGAATAGATTAAGTAGGTCATTTAAAGTAAAGTATAAAAATAAATTATAAACGTGTGTGGTCAGATATGAACTTTATGTAACTTAAAAAAATCCAGTTTGTATTATTGCAACTTAATCTAAAAATTAAAAGTTGATAAACTAGAAAATCTGATAGGTATGTAAAAATGTTTAAACAGATTTAACTATTACTATTCAATGTTTACACGGCTGGCATTCCTACATCTAATCACAAAATTTTAGCTACGTTTGCCGACGACACAGTAATATTTTCTTCAACCCTTTCTGTCTTTAATTTGGCATTTAAATTTCAACATCATGTAACTATTTTAGAATAATGTTTTACTAAATGGAGATTTAAAATTAACTCCACTATGGAAAACATGTAACTTTTAATCTGGAAGGCAAAATTGCTTTGCAGTATTTTTATTTAATTCTCCTGTAACACAAGCTAACAAAATTAGCTATCTCGGACTCTATATAAACAGAAGACGTAATAATTAGAACAAGTCAGAATAAAGCGCAACGCTTTAGACAGTAGAAGCAATCAATTGAATAGTCTTCTGTCCCGAAGTCAAAATTACTCCCCTATCTGAAAGTACTTCTTTATGAATCCTTACACAAACCGATACGGATGTACGGATAACAGATTTATGGCTTAACTAAACCCTCAGTTTTGGCTAACTACAACATTTTCTACCAAAACTGCTGCAGAAAACTATTAACACTCCCTTTTACCGTGCTTCCCAACAAATTCGATCTATAGAGGAATTAACATTGGTCAATGTACTTTCTACATTAATCTTATTACGTGTGTAATCTAACTTTTATTATTCCAGTCGTTTGGAAACAAAATAAGAAATGAGTCTACAAAACATTTTAATAGCTAACAAAATAAATAAAGACAAAAAAACAGTGTATAAAGAGATAGAACTTGTAATCAGCACAATCAGGAAATTAGAACTCTTCGAAACAGATTGTCAAGACGAATTCATACAGTAACGCGGTATATAATAATATTATACAGTAGCGCAGTATATTTCCAATCATAACAGGTTGAGTGCTATGAGAGACATATTTATCTCTCAGTGGCTAAACCCACACCGGTTTTCAAAATAAAAAAAAGTTGGGTCATTTTTGCTACAACCCACCGGGTTGGTCTAGAGGTAAAGTCGTCCCCAAAATCAGCTGTTTAACAGCTGATTTTCGGAGACGAAGGTTCCTGGTTCAAATCCTAGTAAAGGTAGTTACTTTTTTACGGATTTGAATACTAGACAGTGGTTACCGGTGTACTTTGATGGTTGGGGTTCAATTAACCATACTCTCTCAGGAATGGTCGACCTGACTCTGTACAAGACTGCACCTCATTTACACGTCATACATATCATCCTCATCTCATTGGGTCATGGGGTTGCTTATTGTTCTGAACTGAACAGATTGCAACGTACATAAACTAATTACAAATAAAATATTTTTGCTACAGCTTTTTTTTGTAATTTTTACATTCAATTTGAAATTGTAAGATGTAAAAAATATCCAAAATAATTTTCTTGTTCATAGTAACTTATGTGATTTATAGCTTGTTAAAGGTGAGAGATAAATTAATATCTCGTAGCACTGGAGGATGAAAATCTAATTTTGGGGAAAACAATGAAAACAAAAAATGGGGTCTTCTCAGTTTTCTGTATCCCACTATCAAATCTGAATTCCCTGAAGGATTGCGCATGTGTTCATTTCTCCTTCACTACCTTACTGAATACTCAACTGAGACTGACACATTCATGCACGCGTACACACGTCCTTCCTAGTCTCATATTTTATAGTACTATCTTACAAGATTTGTTGTTTGATTTCTTATTTTGATTGTTTGTTTCATTTTGCTATTACTACATTACTATTACGTTTTATTTTTTTAATCATTTACATTGGGAAGAGAAAGTCTTGCGAGTGTTTCACATAGAATTTTGGCGCGCTAGACTCAGGAGTGGGAGAATTGTGTAACCCTCCAGGGAATTCGGATTTGATAGTGGCATACAGAAAACGGAAAAGACCCAAAAAATGTCCTAAAATTTAAAAATAAATAAAATAATTAATTTTTATAATAAGCATAAACCGAAAAAGAAAACTACACAATTTACTACACCGATCAAAACATAGCCAAACACAATAACAAAAGATGCGTATCATAGGTTACAGCTGAGCAAAATTATTTTCTGCCAACCTTTGAAATGAGAATGATCGTACAAATAATTCCACTAAATAATATATGAAATATACTATTTTGCAATAATCAGAAACAACCGAAAATTGCTGATTTCTTTTGAATCCTCATAACTTTTTAATAAAAGGTGCTACAAAAATGCTAAGACCATTTCCGGAAACTGCAGAATTTTTTAAATATTATAAACTAAATATTATTGACAATGAGTAATAAAATCATCTCTCGACTGTTTTATGTTTGAAGTACTGAGAGACAAATTCATCTCTCAAAAGCAAATTGGGCAAGAACTAGTGAGAGACATATTCATCTCTCAATAGCGTATCTGGGAAGATCAAGTGGATTGGGCATAGCACTCAACCTGATAAACTGCACACATATCTTAACATTCCTTACATAAATGAAACAATTCAATAGGCACCTCGGAGGGGAACTATCTGTGTAGTTATTACAAAACAATATTTTTGGAATTACAGTATTGTGTTTAGTTTTAGAGCAAGTACCTTCTGAAATACCAGACACATTCAAAAAAATATGCATTCAAAAACTTTCTTGACTGTACCCGTTATCCCACAGTTGCATTAACTGTTCGATAGTAATGTATCCTATTTTCTGTAATAAAATGAATACGCAATACTATTCTTATGAATGGTAAGACACGATTAAGCCAAGGACGTTTACCATGGGCCCTTGATCCCTACAGCTCTTTTTAGTAACCTAACAATTTTATATAAAACGAATACTTGTGAAACTTGTTTCTTATAAAGTTTATAGAAAGAAACATTTTATGGCAAATTAGTAATTTAATACACATAAATGGATCGGCAAACCAAAGTAACTTGCTCGCTAACCTTTAAACTGTACTACATATTTCTTATGTTAATATCAATTTTGATATTACATCCATCATAATGTCCATAACGGGGAGGTGGAGTGTTAAATTAATTGCACTCGATCTGTTGGTTCCAGGGCTACAAAAAATATATCTGTTTCTTATCACATAGTCAGCCAATTATATGACTGAACTATTTAAGAACAGAAGAGGTAGAGGTATAAAAGACACTAGTCAGAATTATCTCCTCTGAGAGTAATGAATTTCACTATACAGCCAGACCCTGTGGTGAATGAAATGAAAGTGAAGCAGGTTGGAAAGTGGGTGCTTTTCGGAGGGCCTGGCATGCTGATAAGCATATTTTTCCAATCAGTGAGGTAGGCAATTGTAAACCACCTCACTCCTCGTTTTTACTTAGAACCTCTAGAGGTTCAAACCAGATTTTTGGCTGTTGATTTAAACAACATCCACCATAAATATAAGTAACAAAATTTTTAACCCCTTCAGTACCAAAGTTTGGAAAACAGGACGACGATATATTTGACGTAGTGACAACATCAGGTTCACCGGACGTCCGTAAGTTATGAATAAAGTGCCGACGTCCGGATAGCCGAACATTTCCAAAGAAACTTTTTAACAAAAATTAATGAAATAATGTATTTTGAAACCGTCTCCGTGGCGTAGTGACTTAACGCGCTAGCTTTCAAAGCGAAAGATCCCAGATTCGATTCCTAGCTAGGGTCTGGAAATTTTAAAACGTTAAAACCATCGTTAAGGTACTAAAACCCACAGTAGTTGCTAATGACCAAGCTGTCCATGCGACTTTAAATAAACTAAAAAAAAACTATTTTGAATATTTTTAATGTCAGAACGATTTCTTTTTTTTATGAACACAATAAAATTTAATTTTTAATAGGAAATTTTATTTTTCTGTAACCGACAATAAAGAAAAAAAAGTAACCAACTTGAAGAAAAGAAAGCGAATATATGAATGATCTATTCACTTTCTGTGTACTTTATTTACACCGTTTTGTTCAGTATAAAATTTTCTACAAGTTTTATTTAAAACTTTTATATGTTTCTTGGTGAAATAACAAAGTTATTGTTGCCCAAAGATGAAAAATAGTGCTTATTCCACTCCATTTTTGGCATTTGGCACTGGTTTTCTCAAAAACTATTTAACTTACAGTTCTGGGACCTATTTATTCAATTTATCAGGTCAAAAACCATAAGAAACGATTGAATTCGTCCCTAAATCTACCTTACAAGAATTTCAGGAAGACCTCATTTCACCTGGTGAGCTGAAATCCGGGCGAAATCTTTCGCTAGCCGTAACTCACTAACGAAGCATTTCCAGACTCATGTTTTTAAAAGTTTTTTCATTATTTTTACATGTACAATGAGCTCCCAAAGTTTCTGCATATATTCGTGAATTACCTGTATCGTGTACCCAAACTGTTCGTTTTTTCTTTTTCTTTTTAAGAGATAACAACAATTGAGTACCAAAATCCCATACTTCCTCCTCCTTCCTCTTCTGATGAAGAACTCATCGCGACTGACCGAATGAACTGAACGCATTCTGCGTGACAGGGAAGATCGCACTTGAGATCTGGTCCGGAACGGAGGACGTAGATCGCATTCGTGTGTACCACCCTGGACGATTTGATCGTAAGTAAAGTTTAGGTTACTTGTAATTTCTTACTGTAACTGTACAATATCCTTCCCGATTTCCGCTATTGATTTTTGTCTTATCCCCTCCGATAGCTTCTACTGGGTTTGAGCGTACAATGGTGGTCCTCCTAAGAAATATCGATTAATCTTTTTCGTTTGAAACGGTAATTATCATCGGGTAAAAACCTTGGCAAGCGATATTTTGATTACGTATGAAAGTTTGTTGTTATTTCGACGATTAACGAAATCGCTAGTTCATTTTTAAGTACAATACATAAAACTGATTATTATATTTTACTGTACATAAACTTCCTACGTATCAATTTGAATTAAAATATAAATTATAATTATCATACGTCTAAAGATAAATTTAATGAAATGTAAGTAAATGTGTGAATGAAATTGCTAGATGGAATGAAAGTAATTCTGAACAATTTTACCCATAAGCCTGTATAATGATACTTTTGAACGACATAAAATATGTTTCCTAATTATTTATGTTTGTAAAATACAGTAATTGTGGAGGTGTAAAGAATAAATTTATTACATATCCTGTACTTGTACAGATAAGTTACGTATAACTTAGTTTATAGTGTATTTAATGTAATTAGATGGTCAAGGTTATGTAGGCAATAGGCCTATTTTTATTACCCCAATTACAACATTGTATTCTAAGACATATATCAACTGGCCGGACATCTTATCCGGTAAAATTTATTTATTTTCTCAGGAATACTATATCGTTTATTGTAAATTTGTTATTAATTTTTAGTTAGTTAATTCAAGAGTCGCAACTACTAAATGAATTTTATTTATTTACCTATCTATCGAGAACAAATTTATTTGTTTATTTATTTACAAATTTACCAAGAACAAAGAAAACAAACCGGTCTCGTTACCACTCCAACCCACCGGGTTTGTCTAGTGCAGATTTTCGGAGACGAAGGTACCGGGTTTAAGTTTTAGCACGGTTACTACTTTACTAGTATAGTAAATGTGTTCCTATGTAATGAATGAACACTGAAAATATCAAGTCTATATCTCTAACCGTTTTTGAGAAAATTTTCTTTTTGTATGAAAAATTTTGCAGTAAAACTGAATTTTCGGAAAACGAAGAAAACAAATAAACATAACCTCACTCGGAAAAAATCAGCTGTAAAATAAATACGAAAGCAAGACAAACAACAGGGCTGCAACTGCCAACAATATATATGAAAAGCTACCTTTCTATTAAAAAATAATTCAAATTTCTAAATTGACCCACCGGGTGGGTCTAGAGGTAAAGTCGTCGCCAAAATCAGCTGTTTAACAGCTGATTTTCGGAGACGAAGGTTCCTGCTTCAAATCCTAGTAAAGGTAGTTACTTTTATACGGATTTTAATACTAGACAAGGGCTACCGGTGTACTTTGATGGTTGGGGTTTAAATAACCACACTCTCTCAGGAATGGTCGGCCTGGGTCTGTACAAGACTACACCTCATTTACACGTCATACACATCATCCTCATCTCATTGGGTCATGGGGTTGCTTATAGTTGTAAATTGAACAGATTGCAACGTACACAAAATTAGGAATTGAAAATTTCTAAACAAAGAAGTTCAAAAGTTATCCAACTAAAAATTTTCACAGGTCCCTGAAAAACAGTATGAAAAAATCATATGGTGTTAATTAAGAAATCAATAAAAATATAAAACCTTATCAAAAGGTCACTTTATTGTATATCAGCTTACTCAGAAAATACGAAAGATTTAAATAAACAAATAATAAAAAGGTGAAATCTTTTTTTGAGGACCGGGTTCCCTTAAAGACATAATAGGAAAAGTAGTAAAATGTATTAGACTATTATTTCTGCTTAAGTTACGGGTAAGATTTAGAGAAAATTTCTTTCATTTATTGTTTTTTAAAAATTTGATATTTTTGTGTGTATTTGGTATGTTATACAAGTATTTTGCGTCTTCTATGTAACTTAATCTGTATATGTATTTATGTAACGTGGTCGCTAATGACCACGTAGTTAGTAGATGCGATCAAATAAATAAATACAAAACGAACAACTAATTTTATAAAATCAACAAACTAAAATTTATATGTTAAGCAAATGAACCAATTTTGAAAGATGTTGTTTAGTTAATCACCCGAAAGGCTGGTTTGAACCTGTAGAGGTTTTACTAAGTAAAACGAGAAGTGAGAAGGTTTACCTTGCCTTTCTCAGTGAGTGGAAAAGTATGCTTATCAGCATGCCGGGCCCTCTTAAAAGCACATTTTTTAAATCTGCAAATGACACCTTCACTTATTCACCTGGGACTGGCTCTATAATAAAAGTCATTACTTTCAGAGGAGACAACTCTGATTAGTGCCTTTTGCATCTCTACCTCTTCTATTCTTAAATGATTCAGTCATTTAATTGGCTGACCATGTGATAAGAAACAGAACTATTTTTTTTTTTTGTAGCCCTGGAACCAACAGATCGACTGCAATTAATTTAATTAATTTAGGCCTACACTTCTACTTCTTCTGTTCTTAAATTCTTCACTGCCCATAACAGGCAAGTTTTAGCCCTGGAACGAACAGATTGAGTGTAAATTTGACACTCCACCTGTTTGTTATGGGCATAATTTTGATAGATTGTACTGATTAAAACAAACAGAACGATTTAACGAATTCCATAACTTAAAGTATATCTTGTCAAAAATTTCAAAAGATAATATCCATAAGTTTTTTCATAATGTTATAAACGAAATTACGGTATCATAATATGATGTTAAAAATTATTATCATATATTTCTTTACGCATAAAATTAAAAAAAAAAACATAAGTTGATTTATGTTAGGTTTCATTACAAGGTGTTATATAGGTTGAACCTTTTACTAAATCGTTAACCGTATTTTAGAGCCTAAAGCGACCTTTAGTGGGTGCAAACGATCACACTTATAACATGATCGTTTAAATCACAATTTATAATGAGCTTCAGGTTAACTTTAACTTTGCTACATTTATCTTTAATGTTGGTCTCGACTGTGAAATCTCTTTAATTGCTTCTTATTCTAATAAATAACAATTCAGGTTCAAGTTATTTATAGTTAAGTGTTAAAGTAATATATTTTATTCAATGATCAAGATACGAATTTAAAGTAGGCCGATTTGTTCTACGGTTAATGTTAATGGAGTCTAATTAGTTAACAGAAGAAATTCGCCCACGCTGCGCGCAGGTGTACTGTCTTATCAGTGCGGTGACGTAAATACTAAACATAGTTTCGTTTTTCCGGAGAATAATAATGTAAAACTCTTAAACATTTATGTTGTTTAGGTCATCAGACGAAAGGCTGGTTTGAACCTCAAGAGATACGTAGAACGAGGAGTGAGGTGGTTTACCATTGCCTTCCTTACTGAGTTAAAAAGTATGCTTATCAGCATGCCAGGCTCACAGAAAAGCATCTACTTTCCACCCTGCAAATTACACCTTCCCCTTCACTTGTATTGTAAAATTCATTACTCTCTAAGCAGATAATTCTGACTAGTGTATTTTACACCTTTACGTCTTCTGTTCTTAAATAGTTCAGTCATATAATTGGCTGAGTATGTGATAAAAAAACAGAACTATTTTTTGTAGCCCTGGAACCAACAGATTGACTGCAATTAATTTAATTAATTTAGGCCTACACTTCTACCTCTTCTGTTCTTAAATTCTTCACTGCCCATAACAGGCAAGTAGAGTGTCAAATTATTTACACTCAATCTGTTCGTTTTAGGGCTAAAATAAATAGTTCTGTTTCGTATCACAAGGTCAGCTAATTACATGACTGAATCATTTAAGAAAAAAAATAGGTAGAGGTGAAAAAGACACTAATCAGAGTTATCTCCTCTGAAAGTAATCAATTTCACTATACAGCCAGACCCTGTGGTGAATGAATTGAAAGTGTCATTTGCAGAGTGGGAAATATGTGCTTTTCAGAGGACCCGGGATGCTGATAAGCGTACTTTTCCATTTAGTGAGGAAGACAATTGTAAACCACCACAGTAAAACTCCTCGTTTTACTTAGTATAACCTCTACAGGTTCAAACCAGCCTTTTTGCTGATGACCTAAACAAAAAAATTCTTCAGTCATATAATTGGCTGACCATGTGATAAGAAACAGAATTATTTTTTTAGCCTGGAACTAGCAGATCGAGGTGGTATTACTCCCCCTGCCCGTTATGAGCACTTGCACATAATAAAAGAATAATTTAAAAAAAAGGAGGACTAAAGATTCCTTCGAAAAACTAAATTATGTTGTTTAGGTCAACAGCTAAAAGGCTGGTTTCAACCTCTAGAGGTTTTACTAAATAAAACGAGCAGTGAGGTGGTTTACCATTGCCTTCCTGACGGAGTACAAAATCAGCATGCCAGGCGCTCCTAAAAGCATCTACTTTGCACCCAGCAAATGATATCTTCAATTCATTCACCACAGGGTCTGGCTGTAAAATGAAATTCATTACTTTCAGAGGAGATAACTCTGACTGGTGTCTTTTACACCTCTGTTTCTTCTGTTCTTAAATAGTTCAGTCATGTATTTGGCTGACCACGGTATAAGAAACAGAACTATTTTTGTAGCCCTATTTTTCGTAAACTAAATATATGAACATCAAAACAGCTCCATGTCGTTTAAAGAAAGGCACAATATGGGAAAAATTTTTAAATTGGTAGATTCAAGTATTTCGAAAAGATACTTTTTTATCGGAATATAACTGAATGCTAGCGAATAGGAAAAAACAGCTGATGAGGAAAGATGATTGGTAAACAGAACTATATTTTGTAGCCCTGGAACTAGCAGATCGAGTGAAAAATAATTAAAACACTCCACCTGGCTGTTACGGGCAACAATTTCATCTACAAAAATTATCAGAACCTGAAATATTTATTTGCCAAATTAACGTTAAGGAGAGATGAAATCCCTACATTGCACCACGTTAACGTACCTTTTTACAAAACCAAGAGTTTTAAGGGAAATTTACTTGTTTGTTTTTGATTTGTCCCTTTTCTCGAAATTTTTTTTTTAACAGTATAGTATTTCTTTTGCAATCAGTTAATAAATACAATAACTTTAAGCAAATATGAGAAAATCTGAGTAATGTCCTTAGAATTAAAACACAAACGAAAATTTAAATTTTTAACACTCATGTACATATTTCTCAGAAACCATTAAACTTAGAGAGCTGAAATTTTTACGAGTTATTCATCTTGTACATGTAGGCCTACATATCGACATTTTTATGACTTCGTCAGTTGTTCCAAAAATTATTAATATGCAAAAAACTTAGAAAAAATTGTAAAACTTTAATATTATTTGTGTAAATTTTATGGTCCAACAGATTAAATTGAAAAAATGTCAGTAGTTAGAGAAACCCGACAACTATAAGTGTATAAAGTTTCATTACCCTGTTTTTTACCAATCCTATGAAAAATGTACCTAAAAATAGTAAATTTAACATACGCAAGATAAAAAGTATAGTTTTCCCTTAATAAACCGCTATTAATATGCAAAAATCGTAGAAAAAAATTGTAAAACTTTTATATTATTTGTGTAAATTTTATGGTCCAACAGATTAAATTGAAAAATGTTAGTAGTTAGAGAAACCCGACAACTATAAGTGTATAAAGAGTACAAAAAGAGTGTAAAAGAGTGTATAGAGATTTCATTACCCTGTTTTTTACCAATCCTATGAAAAATGTACCTAAAAATAGTAAATTTAACATAGACGGGATACAAAGTACAGTCTTCCCTTAATAAACCGCTATACTAAGACTTCCTGTTGTTTCACTGTCCCAGGTGAAACACCTGCGACAATATATTTAGTCAAATAAATTTCCAGATGGTTGAATTACATTTAAAGCAAACCAATACAAATCGATTAAATAAATCTTAAGACTAAAAAGTACAGATAAATGTATAAATAAATACAAAATAATTCTATCAGTTAAATAAGGTACTTGTATTATAGATATTAAAAATAATATCACTGTGAATAAATTCTGTTCCTATAACATAATCACCGAAAGGAAACCTTCAGAAATCCTTAAAAGGGTATTTTCTAGTGAAATAACACTAAGAAATTGTATTAAAAATATCTTTAATCTTTGTTGAAGGATATAATTCAGTAATAGGAATAATAACAGTAATAATTTAAGCTGATGACGGTAATGAGACTACAAATTGACTACATTGTACTGAATTACCAAGCAGTGTAAATGATGAAAAAAGAAAAATACTGTATCGTTAGTCCTAACCGAGATAAATTCAATTATAATAACGGCTATCCTTGAAAAATACTATAAAATAGCTTTCTGTTAGTTATAAGTACTGTACTATATATATTCCAGGAACTTAACATAAAAATATTTTTATAGAGGCTACTATAAAAATATAATCTGATATATAACAGAGAATTTTCCCATAGGAATTTGACACTGATTCCCATAATTATATTTTCTAACCAGATTATTAAAATGTACTATAGTTTCCTTTTTAACTGTTATTTATTTCAAATTTGTTATTAGATGAGAAAATATTACGATTTTTGACGTACTTGTTATGTATTTTTACAAAATACTCAAAAAAAGTAAAATAGTATACAACAGTGTGGTAACAAAACTTTATTGGAAAATCATGTTATTATACAGGGTGTCTCACGAGTAACCCGACAAACTTCTAAGGTGGTTTCCTCTCATAAAAATAATGAAAAAAGTTTATATAAACATGGGTCCGGAAACGCTTGGTTAGCGAAAGATTTCGCTCTGGGTTCAGAACATACCCTAAATAAAGTCATCCTAGAGGTCTAGGAACCCAATTTTATGAGTAGACTTGATGGTTTCTTATGTATTTCAACCCGAAAAATTAAATAAAATAAGTTCCAGAACCATATCTCCAGTAGTTTTTGCAATATCTAATGAAAAACGGACAAATCTGTGCATAAAAATACGTTTTATAGGTTTGAAGAACAATAACTGTGTTAAATGGCTAATAAATGTGTAAATTTATTATTAAAACTTGTAGAGATTTTAATTCTGAAGAGAATGATGTAAAATAGGCCAATAATAAACAAACACCAAGTTTAAAAAATTTATGTTTAATTAAATCAACACATACGAAAAATAAGACAGAAAATGCAATATCTTTTTAATTAACGTTCTTCGTAAACACAAAACATTTTAGCCTAATTGCTGAATCTTTTATTTCAATATCCATACCTTACAAATGGTGTTCAAAATGATTTCCATGGTCATAGTGCACAATCTAGCGCGTTTAATGTTTTTGTAATTATATAATTGACTGAATATTGTATTCGTAAAAAAAAGTTGAAAAATTTAGTAAACCAGGCGATTTTAAAAAAATTGTAGAACCAGTTTGTGAGACAATCGCAAAAAAGTGAAAAATAACACGAATAAAATACTACTTCCGATTGACCGATTTTGATGAGAATGTTCGTGTCGGGTCCGGTTGTAGGATCTAACTTAAATTTCAAGTTCGTACAATGTTCCATTCATACCAAGTAGTGGTATGTAACTTAAGTTTCAAGTTTGAAGTTCGTACAATGTTTCGTTCTTGAGATATTTTGTACACACACACACACACACACACACACACACACACACACACACACACACACACGCACGCACGCACGCACGCACGCACGCACGCACACACCTACACACACAGACCAATCGCTAAAAACATGTTTTTTGGATTCAGGGGGTCTGAAAACGTATAGATCCGGTGAAAACTCGATTTCGAAAAATCGACATGAAAACAATACTTTTCCTTCCTATATATTCATATAGGCAAGAGAAAGTAAAAATAAAAGACAATTTAACTAACTAAATTTATTTTTTCTTTGTAAGCAAAAACTGTATGTTGTTGACAGCCATCCAATCATGTCGCTGCTTTTTGCTGTTATTCTTGGTTTAAATCTGAACTGGGACGCCCGTTGGATTGTGTTCATAGCTTTACGTCATCTGGTCTTACAAAATTTATTTTAAAAAAAACAAGATTATCGACTCATTCGGAACAGTAGAATTGGAAAATGTCAATTAAATCTCGTGTTTTACTCTTTCGAAAAATTTATAAGCAAAATAAATCTCAAAAATAAACACAGGTTCGTCTTTAGAAAACTACATTGTTGATACAATGTAGATGAATGGTTACTGGAATAGCAATGGTGGACAATACCGACATTTCAATAGTTACAAGATGTTCATTTTGAATACAGTGTTGCCAAATGACATGAAAGGAGATCCAAAATTTACCTATTTATTTCTACTTTCTTAAAAAATTACCTTTGCATCAATTTTGAAACACCGGTTACAATGTGCAGTACGTCTGTTCTAACACTTAAATACTACACGAAATGATTTTTTTTTTGCGCCCTGGAGACTCCAGGAGGAGTATAGGACATGTCGTCAGATATAACACCTGAAATACATATAAGAATCACACAATGTATCACTACTATCAACAAAGAAATTCTTGTACGCTATAAAAAGTTTCACCGATCAAGTAATCTTTTAGATTTTTTTAGAGGAATTCAAATCCTCACAACACTTTAAAGATTGGGGTAATTTATTTATGAATTTTTTCCCTGCATAAGTAGGTTTTTGTTCAAACAATTTTGTGGAGTGATTAGCCACATAATAATCATTCCTGTTTCTCGTGTTATGATTGTGAGCATTGAAATTCTGCATAAAATTATTTTGTCTAACATACATAATCACCTCAAAAATGTAGAGGGAGGGAACTGTAAGCAATTTAAGCTCCTTAAATAGTGGCCTGCATGAGGTTAGCTGGTTAGCTCCCACCATACACCTAATAGGTTTCTTTTGAATTTTAAAAACCCTATTCATATTACCCATGCTAGAATTACCCCATACTAAAATACTAAAATATGCACTTTACGGTAATACTAACGGTTTTACTAACTGAAATAGGAAATTACATTAACAATACACAATATAAAAACATCAAACCAATATAAATTTTTAAATTTTTTTGAACTTGAACTATAAAATTACGTGAATGCATTTAGTAATTCACAAACTATAAAACAAATTTAAAAACCAGAAAATGCCTAAAGCATTTATAAACACTTTAAATAACCAAATGAATTATTTTGAAAACAAACATATAAATTTATAAATTTCAAAAGGAAATGAACAATTTTATTATATCACTGGAATAGTGCCAAATTTATGAAACCTTGGAACGTCTGTACTAAATAATTGCATTTATTTGGCATTCTAAACTAATAAAATGTTAGTTACTATTTTGAATAGATTTAATGAAATGACATACCTTAAGAAATTGTGCATCGAAAATTACTAGTTATATAAAAATAACTGAAGAAGGCATGCCTCAGTACTACGTTATAAGAATCTTCATATAGTCGTGGACAAGTAACCAGTTTCTCAACCGTGAGTAGAAATTCATCAACCCGCGCAAATACAGATAAATAAGTGAATAAATAACTTATTTGTAAACGAATAATTTATTTCAATCGCCACGAGAAACATCAAAGCATATAAATATATATATTTTTTTATTTTTCGTATTCCATTTCAATGAAATACAGTGTTAACCCTTTCTAACCCAGTGTGGCATAGAAGTCACATTGGAGTGCAATAACAGACATAAAAATTTTAATTGTTAGTGACTACTTTGAATTAACGAGCGCTGGATGTGAAGTGTAATAATTTTCTGTACTCTAGCCAGGAATCGAACCTGAGACCTCCGCTTTGCAGTGTAAGATGCTGACCACTACATTACAGAGGCGATCATTAGTTTTTTTAAAGTTAATTTTAGTTTTAAATATTCGTGTTCATTTATTAAAATAAAGTAGCATTTCTTCGAGTATGTTGAATTTAGTACATACAAGTATATTTTTACTTTCTCTTGCCTATATGAATATATAGGAAGGAAAGTATTGTTTTCATGTCGATTTTTCGAAATCGAGTTTTCACCGGATCTATACGTTTTCAGACCCCCTGAACCCAAAAAACATGTTTTTAGCGATTGGTCTGTGTGTCTGTGTGTGAACAGAATATCTCAAGAACGGAACATCGTACGAACTTGAAACTTGAAACTTAAGTTACATACCACTACCGGACGCGACACGAACATTTTCATCAAAATCGGTCAACCGGAAGTAGTAGTTTATTCGTATAATTTTTCAGTTTTTTGCGATTTTCTCAAAAACTGGTCCTACGATTTTTTTTAAAATCGCCTATTTTACTCAATTTTTTATTCTCTACAAGATAGGGTAGGCGCCATGTTTGCTGAAATTCTCAGTGAGGCTATTTTCACGTAAAAACGTTGTTTTTTTAAGATTACGGCTTTAATATAAATTTTAGCGCAAAAACTTATATAATAAAAGTTGTAGAGAATTTAAAAACCTACAACTTCTGTTTCAAACATTTTTTTGTATAACGCTTAGTTTAGCGGTAATTTGCGATTTTCTGTTTTTTTTCTCACGAAAACGTGAGAAAAATCGATTTTTTTAACATTTCGGTCTTAGTATGCATTTTACGACAAAAGTGTATATAATAAAAGTTATAGAAAATTAAAAGATCTACAACTTTTGTTTAGATCATTTTTCTCTACAGAGCCTAGTTTAGCGTAAAAGCGTGATTTTCCGTATTTTTAAGCCAAACTGAGTTCGATTGTCATTTTGCGTCATTCACTCATGATTAAAATAAGGTTATGTTTTTGAGGTTAGTTTTTGTTCATTTCTAATGTTTTAATACTAATGTTAGGTTTATTATTAATCATTTGCATTGGCAAGAGAAAGTTGTGTGAGTGTTTCACACCAGATCTTTTAGACTGTAAATAGTTATTTTATCCATTTTGTCAGTATTTTTGAATTGTAACATTTTTTAAGTCTTAAATTTTGATATTAAAATCATATTTAGTTTTTTTGTTACAAATTAAAAGTTAAGAGAATATTGTTTAGAAAGCCTGAACATGATTTTACTAATTCAAATTGTTGGGACCTTTGATATCAAGTCCCAATGTGACGTAGGCCTATGTGTCACACTTTTTTGTCAGGCCATCAAAAAGGCTGAGAGTTTAAAAGTGATTTTTTTTTTTTTTTTTTTTTGCTTTTACGGCCATCAATGGACCACTTTAATCAAAACAGAAAAAGCCTTCAGAAACGTTCTCTAATAACTCTTGGTCTTGTGAGTTTCCTTTTCGCCCAGTAGGCTTTCATTCGCTCCGATCTTTGTCGGCGAATCTCGTCTGAAACGACTATTCCGGGTCTTTTATGTCTCGTTTCCTCATTGAACCTGGTGAGTGGGGATTTAAGGGATTTAATCTTGTCGGTCTGCAGAATTAGATCCTCTTCTGTGATGTTTAGTAGTTCCATATCTTTCTGTGTTTCCGAAATCCATTTTGGCGGTGCTTTATAATTTTTAAGTTTGGAGATAATCTGCTTCAGGATTCTGGTGTCAGGCATTCGCAGAAGGTGTCCGTAGTAAGACATCCGTTTTTTCCGCATGGTGTCAGTGATCGGCTCTATTTCCTTTTAGACCTCCTTGTTGGGAAAGAGCACATAGATCCCATCTTTTTTGTGCTTCTTGTTTAAGATTGTCCGTAGAATCCTTCTTTCTATTCTTTGTATTTCAGAAATTTTGCTTTTAGTTTTGAGGTAGGAGAGAGTTTCGCAGCAGTAGGTCACCTCAGGTTGCACCACGGTTTTGTAATGGCGGATCTTAGATTGGATGGATGCATTTTTCTTATTGTATGTGTTTCTGGTCAGAGCCTGTGCCCTCTTAATTTTGTTTGTCCGGATTTTCCAAGATAAGGTCTCGTTATCACAGTAAGCTAGGGTTTCGCCCAGGTATTTAAACTTCGGTATTTAATAAAAAGTGATTTTATTACAGTTAAATGTCATTAAAATGTATGAAACAATGTAGCTACACATATTTGTTTGTGTATAGTTAAAAAAATTGGGATTGAAAGGGTTAACTAATTCAGTATCAAAACAATATTTAAAAGTTTGATCTAAAGCCAATTAATTTGAATAAGGTTGTACAAAAACTGCCACCCGTTATTTTGAAAACTTGCAGGCGTAAGACTTCCATTGCGAACCAAAATGTCTACGTTACACAAAAATAAAATTTCCTGTTAAAAATTAATTTTTGTGTGTTGTTGTTTAGGTCATCAGCCGAAAAGCTGGTTTGAACCTCTAGAGGCTTTACTAAGTAAAACGAGGAGTGAGGTGGTTTACCATTGCCTTCCTCACTGAGTGGAAAAGTACGCTTATCAGCATGCCGGGCCCTCTGAAAAGCACAAATTTTCCACTCTGCAAATGACACCTTCACTTCATTCATCACAGGGTCTGGCTGTATAATGAAATTCATTACTTTTTTATTATGTTCATAAAAGAAAGAAATCGTTAACACTAAAATATTCAAAATTATGTTTTTAGTTTATTTTAAGCCGCATCGACAGCTTGGTCATTAGCTACTACTATGGGTTTTAGTACCTTAACGATGGTTTTAACGTTTTAAAATTTCCAGACCCTAGCCGGGAATCGAACGCGGGACCTTTCGCTTTGCAGGCTAGCGCGCTATTCACTACGCCACGGAGGCGGTTTCAAAATACATTATTCCATTAATTTTTGTTAAAGTTTTTTTTGTAAATGATTGGTTATCCGGACGTTGGGACTTTGTCCATAACTTACGGGCGTCCGGTAAACCGGATTTTGTCACTACGTAAAATATATAGACGTCCTGTTTTCCGGATATTGGTACTGAAAGCGTTAAAACATCACAAAGACCATAAATTCTTCTCCGCGTAAAAAATCTGTTTATTTGAATCTTTAATTTTTATTACGGTACTGTACATTGAGCTGCACAACTTCTTTAAATTCTGTTGGGGAATTCTATTTTAAGGAGAAGAGACACCCGGTGGTACATTTTCCGTTTAGAACTACGGTAGTTGTCCGTTAAACAGATCAAGAGGTCTCTGCTCCATTTTCGTTTTAGACGTCATACAGTTGGGAAGTTCCTTGTAGCTAGATCACGAGCTAGTTAGTTTGGATGGTCATCTAGTCGTTCGCGAAATTTGCTATAGAAAAACACGGTTAGTTCCTTTACAGTCGGAATTTTGAAATCGTCGTGGAGGGTTTCATTGCTCACATAAAGAATGCTCGGATACAAAAAAAGTTAGGGTATTATTATAAAAAAGTTAGGGTATTATTATTATTATTTAGTTAGGGTATTATTTAAAGTTAGGGTATTATTACAATTTAATTTAAAGGAGGTAAAGAGAAGGAAGTACAGAAATTTTGTTTTTTGTTTTATCGTCCGACTGTTTTGCTATTACTGCTAATGCAGATGGTGAAGGATGAAATGATTTTTTGTAACGTATGAAAATATGTCGTGCCTGAATGGGATTCGAACCCAAGACCGCATGATGAGAGGCGAACACGTTACCGTAATTTTTAAATAGAAAGAACAATTCTAAGAACAATCTATGGCCCAAAAAGGATCAAAAACACGGACTTCAATTCCCAAAAGACTGTTTATGTTTTATAATCACATGATCATTTTTTTGTTTCGTTTTACGTCTGATTGTTCTGCAAATTCTGCTAATTCAGACGGGGAGAATGATGATAATATGAAAATGAGTGATAAAAAATACCAGATCTGACCCCGAATCGAAGCTAGTTGCGCTAACAACTACGCCAACGGGCCGGCCTTCATTCTGATTCTAATCACATGATTAGAATGAACGAAGAAAGATTGAATAAAATGATCTTAAACATGAATTACAACATCAAGAATTTGGATGGTCTTCTGAATAAAAGCAACAAGTCAAAAATAATATCCTTTGGATAAAAAATTCAGATTGTTTTGATAGAGGAAATTATGCAAAGAAAAATAATTGCTCTTCTCTGATGAAACAAAAAATAAAACCTTTGAGCACCGAAAAAGATGGAACGAAGGAAAACATCAGAATATCAGTTTCGAGAAAAGCAAGAAGAAAGAAGAGTGAATCAGATTTCTATAGTCGTTTGCCCGTTTAGTTGACACAATGGATAGTTGAGGGGGATCTCATGGGGGATTGTCACTGCTATTAGCGCACCTAAAAACATCAATTAAAGGTATCTGGATGCGTATATAAATACATTTTTTAACCTCTATAGAACACGTTCAAGTTTTGCTTAACAGGAAAAAAATGTTTTATGTAGAATGTTTAATTAATTGTAAAAAATAAAAAAACTATAAAAATATTTTCTTCTATTGGGGGTGGGGGGGGGATTAAAATGAATATCTTATCCATTTTACCGCAGAACTACTAATGCCTTTTCCACATTCCCAACCAAACTTTCTAAACACTGCGTGATAAACATAAACAAATGACGCAATCGGTTATTACAAATCTAAAAATCTGGTGCGAAACACTCACACAACTTTCTCTTGCCAATGCAAATAATGACCAATATAACCTAACATTTGTAATAAAACATTAGAAATAAATAAAAAACTAACCTCAAAACACATAACCTTATTTTAATCATGAGTGAAAGACAAAAGGAAAATCGACCTCAGTCTGGCTTAAAATTACGGAAAATCACTCTTTCACGCTAAACTAGGCTCTGTAGAGAGAAATGTTAAAAAAATTAAAAGTTGTAGATCTTTCAATTTCCTATAAATTTGATTACATACACTTTTGTCGTTAAATTCATACTAAGGCCGAAATCTCAAAAAAATCAAATTTTCACACGTTTTCGTAAGAAAAAACAGAAAATCGCTAATTACGAAACGAAGCGTTATACAAAAAAAGGTTTGAAATGAAAGGTGTAAAATTTTTAATTCTCTACAACTTCTATTAAATACATTTTGCGGTAAAATGCATAATAAAGCCGCAATCTTAAAAAAACAATTTTTTTACGTGAAAACAGTCTCACCAAGAATTTCAGCAAACATGGCGCCTACCCTATCTCGTTAAACATAAAAAACTTACTAAATGAGGCGATTTAAAAAAAAAATCGTAGGACCAGTTTTTGAGAAAATCGCAAACAAGTGAAAAATTACACGAATAAACTACTACTTCCGGTTGACCGATTTTGATGAAAATGTTCGTGTCGGGTCCGGTAGTGGAATGTAACTTAAGTTTCAAGTTCATACGATGTTCCGTTCTTGAGATATTCTGTTCACACACACACTCACAGACCAACCGCTAAAAACATGTTTTTTGGGTTCAGGGGGTCTGAAAACGTGTAGATCCGGTGAAAACTCGATTTGTTAAAATCGACAAGAAAACAATACTTTCCTTCCTATATATTCATATAGACAAGAGAAAGTAAAAATTCTTTCCCAGAAAAGATATCGAAAAAAATAATTCACATTGGAATCCGCATTTATGAAGTTATAAACTTTAGTGTTAATTATTAATTAATAGTCATACAGACTACATTATAAAGGTTTGTTAACGTAGCGGGGCGTAGGAGGGGAATGTTATTGGTTATGATTGCATTGATTGATCTACAAAGCCGATGTTTGTGTATGTGCTAGTAGCAGTCAGAGCCCCATAAGAAACACACTGTGCTATACTGTGCTCCATTGTGTCAACTGAACGTGCAAACAACTATAGTGTGACAATGATTTGGTCTATTCACGAACGAAAAAATTAAATTATTATAGTGAAAGTTTGCCAATAACAGACAGGTGGAGTGTCAAATTATTTACACTCAATCTGTTCGTTGCAGGGATAAAATAAATAGTTCTGTTTCTTATTACATGGTCAACCAATTAAATGACTGAATCATTTAAGAACAGAAGAGGTAAAGGTGCAAAAGACACTAATCAGAGTTGTCTTATCTGAAAGTAATGAATTTCATTATACAACCAGACCCTGTGGTGAATGAAGTGAAGGTGTCATTTGCAGAGTGGAAAATATGTGCTTTTCAGAGGGCCCGGCATGCTAGTAAGCGTACTTTTCCACTCAGTGAGGAAGGCAACGGTAAACCACCTCACTCCTCGTTTTACTTAGTAAAACCTCTACGGGTTCAAACCAGTCTTTCGGCTGATGACCGTGACAACAGTGAAAGTACTGAAAGATACTGTACCAAAAATCGTAGTAAAGAAGATTAATTTTACCCAGAAATATGAGCACAAAATTTCCTTTCACTTGACTGAACAACACTCTGACGTAATAATCTATTCATAGCTAATAAAAATAAGAGGTCTATCTTATCAGTAATCAGAAAATGCATAAAATTATCATTGAATTCCATAAAAATTAAAGGTCACAATTTAAATAATAGACAACCACCGATCATAAAAAACTAGATTATAAAAATTAATAGAAAATATTAATTAAGAATCCAAATTATTATAATAAATTTATAAAACCTTAAAATTAACAACGTTATTTATATAATTAAATTACAAAAAAATTAAATAAAATTCTTTATGTAAAATTTATAATAATAGGAGTTTATTAAATTAGACTCCATGTTAAATTTTTAAATATACTTGAATTAAGTTATTATTAAATTGGATATATTTGTAGTTAAAATTTACATCCCCTACAGCAAATCAAGATATTAAAAATCTATAGGAATTCATTTACAAACAACTTTTTAGTTGTTTTAAACACAAATTATATATTCTTGCCCACATTATCATCATTTCACTTATTTTTATATGTAATATAATTTAATTACTTTATTATTTCATTATATAGTAGGTACCTAATGTTTATTTATTTAAATTTTATAACATAAATGTTTATACTGGGCAATATAATTTAAATTTAATTCAATTCGTTAGTTAATTAATTAAATCAGATATGTATAATTTAATTCAATTTTTTTAACTAATTAAATGGTTTCGAACGCCTTTGTGCCTTTGTGATTAGCACGCTAAACGACACAGATTAAGTCTCGTATTTAATTTTAAGGAGTAAAAACCTATAGGTGTTTTTATAAATCTCTAATATGTGTAAATTGTAATCTGTTCGATTTAATTATAATAAGCAACCCCATGACCTAATAAGATGAAGGATGATATTATGACATGTAAATGAGGTGTAGTCTTGAACAAATTCAGGCTGACCATTCCTGAGAAGTATGGTTAATTGAACCCCAACCATCAAAGTACTTCGGTAACCACTGTATAGCATTCAAAACCGTATAAAAGTAACTACTTTTACTGGGATTAGAACCAGGAACCTTCATCTCCGAAAATCAGCTGTTAACGTGAAAAATGAAGCCTAACGTGTACATTTTAAGCGTAGAGCAAGAAAGTAAATAAATTATAATTTATTAGCAATAACGGAAATTTTACATTAATAGCCCTCTTTGTATTTTCTCTCGCCCTATTTGAATATATAGTCCAGGGAAAAAAGTGTTTTCGTGTCAATTTTTCAAAATCGAGTTTTCACGTAAAATTTACGTTTTCAGGCCCCCTGAACAAAAAAAGGTTTTAACGTTTGGTTTATGTGTGTGCGTGCGTGTATGTGTGTGAGACAGTGAGAGAGTGTGAGCGCGCGCGCAAACAAAATTTCTCAAACTCGGAATATTGTACATATTTAAATATGGAAAGTTAGGTTATACTGCGAGACACAATACGAACATTTTCATCAAAATCGGTCAACCGGAAATAGTAGTTTATTCGTGCAATTTTTCACTTATTTGCGGTTTTCTCAAAAAGGGCTGAAGTTACCTGTAGTGAATAGAGCGATTTAAAAAAAATCGTACAAGCCATTTTTGAGAAAACCGAAAATAAGTGAAAAATTGCACGAATAAACTACTACTTCCGGTTGACCGATTTTGATGCAAATGTTCGTGTCGTGTCTCGCAGTATAACCTAACGTTCCAAAGTTCAATTATGTACAATATTCCGATTTTGAGAAGTAGTCAATTGTTTGCGCGCGCGCTCACACACACGCGCGCGCACACACATATAAACCAAACGCTAAAACCTTTTTTTGTTCAGGGGGCCTGAAAACGTGAATTTTACGAAAAAATTCAATTTTTAAAAAATTGACACGAAAAGAACACTTTCCTTCCCTAGACTATACAAAGAGAAAATACAAAGAGGGCTAATAATGTAAAATTTCCGTTATTGCTAATAAATTATAATTTATTTACTTTCTTGCTATACGCTTAAAATGTACACGTTAGGCTTCATTTTTCACGTTTACAGCTGATTTTCGGAGATGAAGGTTCCTGTTTCTAATCCCAGTAAAAGTAGTTACTTTTATACGGTTTTGAATAGTATACAGTGGTTACCGATGTACTTTGATGGTTGGGGTTTAATTAACCATACTTTTTCAGGAAATACGTCATTTCCGACAATTTCAGTTACTTAAAAGAAATTAGATAAGTTTTCTGAAATGGTTTTATAATCCGAATATTGCTCCCCTCTGCGGGAGGCCATCAAGTTATTGAAAGACATTACCTGTTAAGGGCAAGATGCTAATATATTAAGTGTAAATAAGTAGTCAGAAGAAGAATTGCCGAACGAATATTTGGTAGATCAAATTATGTTTTCATTTAGATTAACTTATAACAGTGAATTATAACTTCATTTCGAAAATGTAGGTAAGGAAAAAAATTGAATTAAAAAATGTAGAAGAAGAATATGGAAAAGTTGTAATTTTGAATTGGAAAACAAGCAAACTATGAGAAGAAGAAGATAAGAAAAACTATAATAAAATTAATATATGAGAATACAGAGACCTTAACGGTAATGAAGAAGAATGAAACAAGTCCGGGTCATGAAGTTGTAGAGGAGAATGAGGAATCATCAAGAAGACACCCTGGGGCATAACAAGTCTTGTACAAGGAGCTGGTCACGACGCAGACTTCTGTAGCAGAATAGATGGCAACAAGAAACAGTCGGTATATAAGCAAGTACAAGTTAAAGTGTTAAAAACAAGTTTTAAAAACTTAAAGACTCTGAAGTGTGCCTTACCGTAAACTAGTTATTTCAAACGTCCATTACTGTATTTAATTATAATACTAATAATGTATGTAAAAGATATAGTTTATATGGTTAAACGATTTAAATACAAAATTAATTACATTTTAAAACGGCTACGAATAAATATATTATATTTTTAAAAAAACCTTATATGAACAAAAATAATAAAAACAGTAACTAAATTAAACATGTCACGACTAAAATTTTTACCATATTTTTGGATTTATTTTGACAGGTGAAAGGATGCTACTATATTTAAATTAAAAATGTTAAATGTTTATTCATAATTTATTTGTTACTACTGATTACAGGTTAGCTCTATTTATAACGAGGATAAAATTAATTAGTGTTTTATACAGAGTGATCCATGAAGTCCCCCCCGTCCCCAACTTTTACAGCGCATTTACTGTACTAGTAAAAATAATGAAAAAATCTGGTGTGAAACACTCACACAACTTTCTCTTGTCAATGCAAATAATTAACAATAAACCTAACATTAGTAATAAAACATTAGAAATAAACAAAAACTAACCTCAATAAATATAACCTAATTTTAATCATGAGTGAAAGACGCAAAATGAAAATCAACCTCAGTTTGGCTTAAAAATACGGAAAATCACTCTTTCACGCTAAACTAGGCTCTCAAGAGAAAAATGCTTGAAATAAAAGTTGTAGATCTTTTATTTCCTAAATATTTGATTATACTTTTTTGTCGTAGAATGGATACCAAGGCCGAAATTTTAAAAAAATCGATTTTTCACACGTTTTCGTGAGAAAAAAACAGAAAATCACTAATTACCGCTAAACTAAGCGTCATACAAAAGAATTTTTGAATTAAAGTAGTAGGATATTAAATTGTCTACAACTTTTATTATATGAATTTTTGCGCTAAAATGTATATTAAAGCCGCAATATTAGAAAGACAATTTTTTCGTGAAAACAGCCTTTCCAAGAGTTTCAGCAGACATGGCGCGTACCCTATCTTGTAGAGCATTAAAAAATTTAGTAAACCAGGCAATTTTTAAAAAAATCGTAGGACCAGTTTTTGAGGAAATCGCAAAAAAGTGAAAAATAACACGAATAAACTACTACTTCCGGTTGACCGATTTTGATGATAATGTTCGTGTCGGGTCCGGTTGTAGGACCTAACTTAAATTTCAAGTTCGTACAATGTTCCATTTTTGAGATATTCTGTTCACACACACACACACACACCAATCGCTAAAAACATGTTTTTTGGGTTTAGGGGGTCTGAAAACGTGTAGATCCGGTGAAAACTCGATTTCGAAAAATCGACATGAAAACAATACTTTCCTTCCTATGTATTCATGCAGGCAAGAAAAAGTAAAAATGTTGTATAAACATAAATTTCCATATTTGAACATTCTAGATGTATTTTTCCTGTGTAAGGAAATATCCTCGAGATTACAACTACAAATGTAATTTGCTGAGAATATTAGTTTAGCCGCACAATTTGTGATCAGACGCTGATCACTAAGGCGCTTGATTCAAGACAGACGATAGTGGATTTGTTGTTAAATCATTTTGGTCCGCAGGTGGTATTTTATTTCCCACCTACCCTGTATATCTAGAGAGCGTAACCTTATCCGCTACTAGGGGACGCACCAGATTGAAGTCGATTTAAATTCCTTGTCTGCCTAAAACAAAAGCTATTAATCCCTAAACTAAAAAATGCCTATCGGCAACAACTAAAAACAGACACTTCCAAACAGTAATTATCCGAAAAGTACAATACGCCAGCGAGACTGTCTTCGAACCATATAAAATTGGAGAAGTAGAAAGGATCGAAAAGATAGAAAAGAGGACAGTCAGAAAATGCATAAACAACAGTGGAAAATAATCTCAAATGGAGAAGTATATAAGATAATAACCCCGGAACAAATTTCTTCAGGAAGAAAGAAATTAATTCTTGAGGCACCTACTTAGAGCAGAAAATATCAGACTTGCTAACCAAATAATCAACTTTTACTGGGAAAGAACAACAGAACCGAATTGGATAAAGTCCAACAGGAAGAGTTGAGAATTTCAAAGGAGGATCTGATTACAAAATCTGGAAAATACGAATTAATTAAAACTAACATGATATCATTTGAGCCTAAAACTGGAAAGGAATCCAACAGGGTGTATTCGGACGAGGAAAGGCGACAAAGATCGGTGTGTTGTTTAAGTCATCAGCCGAAAGGCTGGTTTGAACCTGTAGAGCTTTAACTAAGTAAAACGAGGAGTGAGGTGGTTTACCATACCTTCCTCACTGAGTGGAAAAGTACACTTAGCAGCATGCCGGGCTCACTGAAAAGCACATATTTTTCACTCTGCAAGTGACACCTTTACTTCATTCACTACAGGGACTGGCTGTATAATGAAATTCATTACTTTCAAAGGAGATAGCTCTGATTAGTGTCTTTTACACCTCTACCTCTTCAGTTCTTAAATGATTCAGTCATTTAATTGGCTGACCATGTGACAAGAAACAGAACTATTTATTTTAGCCCTCAACGAACAGATTGAGTGTAAAACATTTGACACTATGTCGGTTATGGGCAGCCAAAGATCGGAATGATTCAAAAAGATGTGAACGAAAAGTAAAGAAGCAAGAATAAAACAACTTACATGCTTCGCGAATAAGAAGGACCGATTACAGAATGAACTGACTCAGAAATTGTACTAATGATATCCTATGAGGCCAAAAAAAAACATAAATTTATATTTGATTTTATATTTATAAGGTCTAGGTAAATTTTAAATTTTCAGAATTTCCTGGTTTTAGTTCAAATATAAAAAAACAAAACATTGATTATACAATCGAACTACTATAACTCGAATTTTTTATATCTCGAATTGAATTTCAGTCCCCTTTAATCATTTACCGTGTACAAAGTCATCTACAGGGTGATTCATGAAGTTCTCCCCCCACTTCTACAGCACATTGTACTAGTAAAAATAATGAAAAATGTTATATAAACATAGGTCCGAAAACGCTTCGTTAGCGAGTTACAGCTAGCGAAAGATTTCGCCTGAATTCCTGGGCAAAGAGTAAAATAAAGCCATACTGAACTTTTGGAAAGGTTAATTAAGTAAGAAATGTCGTGGATTCTTATGTAATTTTACCTGATAAAGCTAATAAAATAGGTTTCAGAACTGTACCTGTAGTAGTTTTTGAGGGATTCACGGTTAAATGCAAAAAATTGGGGCACGAAACAATGTTTTTTTAAGTTTCATGTACAATAACTTTGTTAAATTGGTAATAAATACATAAAATCAACAAACATTAATTGTAGAGAATTTAATTCTGAGAAAATTGATATAATCAAAGTCTAAAATAAAACAGAAATAAGTATCAAAAAATCGATTTTATTCAGTATAATACATTACTAGTTTTAAGCAAAATTAATCAGGTTGGGCCAACCGTACGCACCTTTTTATAATAGATGTTCGAAAATGAGGCCATCATTATCAATACATTTTGCAGCACGTTTGTGTATTGCTTTTGTTGCGTTTCTTAATTTTTCAGGGCTTCCCTGTATCTGCACACCCGAATCCATAATACGGGCAATTAATTCATCACGAGAATTCACTTTTGTCTTGTATACAATGTCTTTCATCCATCCCCAGATGCAATAATCCAATGGAGATAGATCTGGGGATCTTGGTGGCCAAGGGTGAGGCCCTCCACGACCAATCCAGTGTCCAGGAAATTGATGATTTAAATAAGCAGAAACGGCACGTGAAAAGTGGGGAGGTGCTCCGTCATGCTGGAAGTACAAATTTTGTCTGAGACGTAAAGGAACATTCTCTAACAGCTGCGGCAACTCTTCTTGAAGGAAATGCAAATACAACTCAGCATTTAGGCGTCCAGGTAATATGAAAGGTCCAATCAGCCGATTGTGCAAAAGGCCACACCAGACATTGACGCTAAATCGGTGTTGAAAGTTCTGTTCCACTACCTCATGTGGATTTTCTTCTGCCCATGAGTGTTCATTGTGCAAGTTATTGACACCATCCCGAGTGAATTGTGCCTCATCCGTAAACAAAATACGCTTGTAGAGTTGATTATTAATATTCAAAAAGTTGCAAAACTCCAAGCGAAGCGGACCATCCCCTGGCTGTAGATGTTGAACCTTTTGTTTATGAAACGGATAAAATTTGTTTCGATTTAGTGACCTCCACACCGTTGACTGCGAAACTCCTATCCGCCTAGAAATACGTCGTGTACTTACACCTGGACTGCGATGAACAGCATTAATAACAATATCATCATCAAGTTGGACAGCTCGTTCATAATTGGTTCTAGTACTTGGTAGTGATCCTGTTTCCCGAAGAGTACGAAAAGTTCCTGAAATTGTTTTGGTATCTGGAATCCTCCTATTAGGGTAACGTAGTTCATATTCTACTACAGCAGCTCTAGCATTACCATTACAGTAACCCAAAATAAAAACCATATCAGCGTATTCCTCTGATGTAAATAAGTAAGGCATTTTTTCGCTGAATAAACAATCGAATTATAACTCACAAAAAAATTTCATTTAATAACACGATTCACAGAACCCGATCTCCTGCTGTAGCTTGCAAAACACCACTAATACACAGTTCTAACGTAACAGTACAGAATACCATTGTTGATCAGCTGTTATTCGTGCGTTACCAACTTAGAAATTAATAAAACAAAAAACTGCATTTCGATTATTAGTAAACAATAATTGGAAAATGTTTGCTTCATTTATTTTCGAACATTTAATGTAAATTTTTATTTAAAAAAAAATACAACGTAATAAAACATGATATTTTTATTTACAAACAAATTTATTTAACAGTTCATCTTGTTTTCTCAATTTATCTCATCATTAAGGAACAAACATTTTGTTTTTGTTTTATTTTAACTAAATACCGTACGGTATTTCTTTACAGATAGTAATGTATTATACTGAATAAAATCGATTTTTTGATACTTATTTCTGTTTTATTTTAGACTTTGATTATATCAATTTTCTCAGAATTAAATTCTCTACAATTAATGTTTGTTGATTTTATGTATTTATTACCAATTTAACAAAGTTATTGTACATGAAACTTAAAAAAACATTGTTTTGTGCCCCAATTTTTTGCATTTAACCGTGAATCCCTCAAAAACTACTACAGGTACAGTTCTGAAACCTATTTTATTAGCTTTATCAGGTAAAATTACATAAGAATCCACGACATTTCTTACTTAATTAACCTTTCCAAAAGTTCAGTATGGCTTTATTTTACTCTTTGCCCAGGAATTCAGGCGAAATCTTTCGCTAGCTGTAACTCGCTAACGAAGCGTTTTCGGACCTATGTTTATATAACATTTTTTCATTATTTTTACTAGTACAATGTGCTGTAGAAGTGGGGGGAGAACTTCATGAATCACCCTGTATAACTCGAATTCCACCATTTATCTAAGTCGAACTAATTATTTCGTTTTTTTGACAAAATTTGTACATAGTTCTCAAAATAGCGGTTTTGATCTTTTGAAAACTGAAGGTACAGTGCTGCTTCTTTCATTATAAGAGAATATGTTCGACCATAAAAGGGTACAGACCTTCAAAGTCATCTGGTTGCCTTAGTATAGGCTTAACAGGCGTAAATTAAAACAATGAATTTCTTTGGTCGACCACAGAACAATAGAACTATAATCTGTGGATACCATGTTCCGTATTCAGCATATGTACTGTGTAATTTTGGAATACTGAATACAATATGTGTACACACTACTGTATTACGAAATTACACATGTGCAGGAGGCAAACATTATTCCACATCTTGTAGGGTACTGCATTAGCCTATGTGGAATGTTTTATTTTTGTTTTTTTTAAATAATTGCTTTGTTTTTATTTTTACATGACTCGATATTTCTGTAACTCGAATTGTTTTCCGCATCCTTAGAGGATTCGAGTTCTAGAAGTACGACTGTATCTGTAAATGAATATTTATGCAAAATTATGGAATTGCGCAACTAAGGTTGTTGTTGTTGTTTAGGTCAACAGCGGAAAGGCTGGTTTGAACTTGTAGAGGTTTTACTAAGTAAATCGAGGAGTAAGGTGGTTTACCATTGCCTTCCTAACTGAATGGAAAAGTACGTTTATCAGCATGCCGGGCCCTCTGAAAAGCACATATTTTTCACTCTGCAAATGACACCTTCACTTCATTCACCACAGGGTCTGGCTGTATAATAAAATTCATTACTTTCAGAGGAAATATCTCTGATTAGTGTCTTTTACACCTCTACCTTTTCTGTTCATAAATAATTCTGTCATTTAATTGGCTGACCATGTGATAAGAAGCAGAACTATTTATTTTAGCCCTGCAACAAACAGATTGAAAGTAAGTAGTTTGACTCTCCACCTGTCTGTTATGGGCAGAAAAGGGTACAAACCTTCAAAGTCATCTGGTTCCCTTAGTATACGCTTAACAGGCGTAAATCAAAACAATGAATTTCTTTGGTCGACCAAAGAACTATAGAACTATAGTCTGTCGGTATAATGTTCCGTATTCAGCATGTACTGTGTAATTTTGGAATACTGAATACAATATTTGTACAGTACTGTATTACGAAATTATACATGTGCAGTACGTAAACATATTAAACATCTTGTAGGGTACTGCATTAGCCTATGTGGAATGTTCTGTTTTTGTTTTTTTTAATAATTGCTTTGTTTTTATTTTTCCATAACTCGATATTTCTGTAACTCGAATTATTTTTCTCATCCTTAGAAAAATTCGAGTTCTAGAAGTTCGACTGTATCTGTAAATGAATATTTATGCAAAATTACGGAATTGCGCAACTAAGGTTATCGAAATAATCGATCAGTATTAAATTCAACTCGATGCATCGGCGTTAGCAATATTATTACTCTATTAAGCATAATTCGCATTATATCAATATTATTTATGTAGATGATATAAGAAAATAAAAATGGCAGACACTGAAATATGTATGAAAATAAACATTTATTAAAAAACATTGGATAGTACTCACTGTTATTCTAGATAAAAATATTATATTAAACTACAATTTCATGTAATTCATATCAGGAAAAAATACTTTGAACTGGATATTAATATACTAAAATTTCCCATAAAAATTCATACAAAGTATAATAAAATTAAGTTTATAAATAATAAAATTAAGTTCAAGGATTTTAATAAAAGCACATAATTTAAATTTATGTAAATTTTCCGAAGAATGTAACAAAGTATTACAAACTGAATAGGATATTTTCTTTACATAAATGCAAAAGATCTCACTGACTCATTCATTTTATTACTAATATAATAATTCTCTAGCTTTTCGATGATAGAGGCGTATTCCCACGACGCTTGTTTACTAGCTGCTAGTACTACCAGCTTATTTTCACTAGCAACGTTTCCAAACGTTTACACCTTACTAATTTATTAGCGCTAGTCAATCACGTGACCTTTTCTCCCCTACTAGGGCTAGTAAAATCAAACTTGTTCAAAGTCACAAGCGCTTTAACTAAACTAGTTACTAGTTACTAGTTGTTCGTTCCACGACGCTAGTACTAGCTGCTAGTACTAGCTGCTAGTAAACTAGCTTGCAATGGGCCTTTAAAAATCTGAAATTTTAAGAAATTGTTTCTTAAGGGTTACATAGTAAAACTAAAGTATTTGCATTTTGACAACTTGGGTCAAACGAGTGAAAAATGTATTACTATCCTGAAACAATTTTTTGCTAATTCTGCTATTCTGCTTGTAAACCTTCCCGAAGAGCTAGTTCCAAAACTCAGTAATCATAGACTTACTGTGAGTGTTACTTAAAAAAAATTAAAACATTTTAATTTCGAATAGGGGCAACTTGTTTTTAGGGTAAGAAAAGGGTACCTACCCTAAAGCAATAAAATGTTATTTCTCAAAATTTACTAATTTCTTCTCGATAGTTTTCTTCTTTGAATGCTAGCCAGTGGTTACCGGTGTACTTTGATGGTTGGGGTTCAATTAACCATACTCTCTCAGGAATGGTCGGCCTGAGTCTGTACAAGACTACACCTCATTAAAACGACATACATATCATCCTCATCTCATTGGGTCATGGGGTTACTTATTGTTCTGAACAGATTGCAACGTTCACACATTAGGGATTAAAAAAAGTTTTCTTCTTCTACCGCTTACGGATTAGGCGCTACGCCTGTTCCAGCCTCAAACCACCTTTTCCTTGGTCTACCCAAGCTTTTTCTTCCAATTAATCAATATTGCAATGCTTGGACTGAAACCCTTTCACTTGGTCTTGGGACATGATTTTTCCATCGAGTCCTGTATCTGCTTCGGTAGGTTTCCAAAAACTATACTTCTGAAAATCGGAAAAAAATCTTTTCGGTAGGTTACAACTTCAAGAATTCTTTTCCGAATTTCAGAATTATAGCTTTCGGTAGTTTTCCAAAAGTTATAGTATAGTTCTGAATAGTTCGTATAGTTCTAAAAATCGGCAAAAAAGGTACCCAAAAAATAACTTTTATGTGCCTAAACGGTGTGGAGTGAAGCCGTTGTTTACTTAAAAATAAACTATAAGAATTATAAAGCGAGTGCCTTAGAGGGGACCAAAACAGTCGTACAACCAAAGATACCAATGGATGCGAAACTCTATTCAAATTAAATCAGGAAAACAGAATAGATAAAATCCAAAAACTTGAAAGGAGGATCCTTAGAACCTGCATCGGAAAGAGACACCAAGTAGATGGAGAAACGAGATTACTACCAAATAAACAGGTCTACCAGGAGACCGAATCGGTAATAGAAACGATTAGGAAAAGCCACATATAATCAGAACACCCAAAAAAAGAATCACAAACCAAATAGTCAGAAAACTCTACCAGAAAAAGACAGAAGTAATATGGTTAAAAGAAATCAAGAAAGATATGGAAGAATTAGGCATCACCTTCGAAGATCTAGAAAATAAAACCGAACAGCTGAAACTATTAACAGATAAAAATATTAGATTCCAAGGAAAAGCAGAAAAAAGAGGAAGCAGGAAAGTGATCTTTTCAGAGGTAGAAGGGCAAAGAAGGTCTGCCAGAATGAAAGAAAACTGGAGGAAAATCAAAGAAAAGAACCAGAAGAGAGTGCCCAGAAATTGACTCAAGTGATCCACTGCGGTCTCAAAAGAAAGAAAAAAGGGGACCAGTAATCGGGAATTTGAAACGAAGAATTTAAAACGTAGATAAAGACTTTCAACACTTAAAAATAAATTTTACATGGAACGCACACATTGCAAACAACGCCACAAACTCAAATAATAAATATTTTAATTGATTCATATTTAAAAAATAAACTAATCCATTAAATTATACTTTAAGATTTAAAAAGTAGAAGGTTAATCTATCGGATTAAAGCTCTTGTACCATATTGTTTGTCATATATACAATAATAGTATATATACTGAAGTCACGAGATTGCCTTTTGCTTATGTATGGGCTGTGAGGAAGGGAAGTGAAATATTTGCAGTGCTGCCAACGTTGAGAGTGAGACACAACTCGTACATTTCACTACCGTGCAGTTTCTAGATACATTTTGTAAGCTGTGGTTTATTCCGAGAAAATGTTTTCGTCGGCCGCATTGGCGCAGTTGGTAACGTGCTCGCCTCTCATCATGCGGTCCTGGGTTCGAATCCCACTCAGGCACGGCATATTTTCATACGTTACAAAAAATCATTTCATCCTCCATTGTATATAGTTACACCCTAACGTCGTCGCTAATGACCTTTGTAGTTGATGCGACGTTAAATAAATGAATTAAAACAAAAAAAAAATGTTTTCTTCATAAACCTTATAAGAAATAAATGTGACCTGTAATATTGCCTATAGCCTCATTAAATGACTAGAAATGTTTGATTTACTGTAATTACGAATGAATTGCCTTCTTTACTATTGCTGTCATCGGCGTTTTCATTATCAGTCTCTCAAGTATCTACCTAACCGTTTCTTTTTTATACCAGGTGTCAACAAAACTGTTGAAGAATAGCTTCTTTACTTCCTTAGTTTCCTTCTTTATGAAGGAAACTAAGTTACTAACTTAAACTAGAAACTACAGAAACTACTACTACTTACTACTACAGAAACTACTAGAGAAACTTACTACTACAGAAACTACAGAAACTACTAGAAACTACTTAAACTAGAAACTAACTTCTTTTCGAATTGTGTCAAGAGAAACATCACAGTAGTTAGCCGCTCGCTCACGGCTTTTATTAAGAGGCACGGTTAAGCATTTTTGTTTAGCTTCAACTTTACAACATTTTGTTACATTGCGTTCAGCACTGTGTTCGACCACGTTTTCAAGAAACCGACATTTGTGTTTACAGTAACAAACAGTTATATTGGTACAGTTAACCTACAAAAGGTTCCGCGATTTACTGTGTATGCTCTGGGTGTAGTATATGAGTTATGTTTATCGTACTGAAATTAAAGCAGTCGGGCATGCGCACTGATGCTTTTCCCCTTTTACCCCTCGTTGCAAACAAGGGCAAACTCTTGACTAAAGTGACTATACCTGGTTATTTTAAACTATAGTTTGTTTGGGAGCGTAGGTGTCATATCTGTTTAACATAATATCATAGGATTTATATTTTTATTTCTGTTTAGGTTAAATATATATGTCTTGAATGTAAATAATGAAAAATAACATATTGCATTTTTAAGTAAAATAACTACACAGAACTTTTTGTAGCCGTCATTCAGAACGGTGTGAAATGTCGGTATGCTAAAATAAATTATTATTATTTACGTATTTTTAACACGGTTCAATTTTGTATGTGTTTTTCATTATTTTATTTTACCTATTGTCCAATAAACATATGAATATTCATGAATTATACCTTTTTTTTAAAGATATACATAGTTTTATAACGCCTTTGACCTCCTATAGATTTTTAAATCTTTAAATAAATATATAATGCAATATATCACAGAGTATATTGTACACAACCTTGGAAATATTATTTTATAATATACATAGATTGATGTATATAAAAGACATGAGGTAGTTTATCAACTTTATGCAGTTTAACTTTTCAAATTTAAACCGTTTACTAAACGATACACACAAATAATAATAATTACTATTACTAACAGTTCACAGCGGGGATTCTTTCAAGTCTTCTTTCTTTGTACAATATTCTTCGTCTTGTTAAAACAATATATTATAATTTATATCTTTCACGATATTTTTTTAAAGAAATTTACAGTGCTAATTATATTTCTACATAAATGTATATATGTAATTAATAATTCATGAATATGATTTATCATAAGTTAGAAATATTATTGAATTATAAATTGTGTATTAAGTAATAAGTTTGAAGGTTCTTGGTTCAGTTCCAGTTGATAATTTAGAAATAAATTAAGATTGTATTAAATAGCTAATAAAGTAGATGACCCCTAATGTGAAAGATAATTAGTTTAGTATAAAGGGACATTATTGGCGTCTGAGTTGTGGAGATTATGCAGAATTAGAAATTAGTTTGTCAGGGCTTAAAATGATGTTGATGTCAGTATTGTAGAAACAGTGGAGTTTAAAAGGCTGAATAGGTATGATCACATTAAAGTACCTTCATTATAAATAGAAGCATATCTGAACAGTAGCTCTTCACAAAAGCCCTTGAAGTCCGTACTTGTCAGAATTTGGTTTGGTTCATTAAGTTTTCACGGTTTATTCAAGTTTTTACTTTCTCTTGCCTATATGAATATCGGAAGGAAAGTATTGTTTACATGTCGATTTTTCGAAATCGAGTTTTCCAGTATGTACACGTTTTCAGACCCCCTGAACCCAAAAAAAGTTTTTAGCGATTACTCTGTGTGTGTGAACAGAATATCTCAATAACGGAACATTGTACGAACTTGAAACTTAAGTTAGGTACCACTAGAGGCCCGACACAAACATTTTCATCAAAATCGGCCAACCGGAAGTCGTAGTTTATTCGTGAAATTTTTCACTTTTTTGCGATTTTCTCATAAACGGCTTCTACGATTTTTAAAAAATCGCCTCATTCACTAATCTACAACTTTTAATTATAACACTTTTGCGGTAAAATGCATATTCAGGCTGCGATTCATCAGACATGGCGCCTACCATTTCGTGTAGAACATTAAAAATGTAGTAAATGGGGCGAATTTTTAAAAAAATCGTAGGAGCCGTTTTTGAGAAAATCGCAAAAAAGTGAAAAATGACACGAATAAACTACCTACTACTTTGAGTTGACCGATATTAATGAAAATTTTCTAGTCGGGTTCGCTAGTAGTAGTTTCTAGTTGTAGTGGGTTTCTAACTTTAGTTTAAACTTCTTTCAACTTCTTACGATGTTCCGTTCTTACAATTCCGTTTCTCACTTACGTTTTTTAAGTTTTTAAGTTAAGTTAAGTTTAACTAAGTTAAACTTAGTTAACTCAAGTTAAGTTAAGTTTTTTAAGTTCCGTTTCAAACTTAAGTTTTTTTAAATTTAAACTTCTTACGATGTTCCGTTCTTGATATTCTGTTCACACACGCGCGCGCGCACACACACACACACACACAGACCAACCGCTTAAAACATGTTTTTTTGGGTTCAGGGGTTCTGAAAACGTGTTTATTCGGTGAAAACTCGGTTTCGAAAAATTTATATGAAAACAACACTTTCCTTCCTATACATTCATATAGGCAAGAGAAAGCAATAAAAATAACAGAATATTTATATTATATCAATCAACACTTCATAATACTATCATATTTCACTAAGCTCGCCTAAAATACATGAATACATAAAATATGATAAAGAATCAATAAATTGAGTACTACGATTAAAAACATTTAACGCGAACAATAATATAACATCGATAGGAAAATATTATTAATAGCTAAAAGATGTGTTAAAGTAAAGCTATTAAATTATAACAACACAATAGATATCAATATAGAATTTTTATTGACAATTGTTATGTTGAATAAAATTTATCATCTAGTATTAAATTTAAAAACAATGCTTTATAATATATTATATTAGAACCATATGGCACATTCTATATAATGTACATTATATTCGGTGTCGATTATGCAATTATATTAAAAAAAGAAAACTTAAGGGATTTGTTTTTTTTTTTTTTTTGTTAGAAAGGGTAAGAAATTTATCAAGACATAAATAAATTGTGAGGTTAGGTCTATATCAAGAAAGATTGATAGAATGTTTGTTGTTGTATGAATTGTAAGACAATAAGCTTTCGTGAAAGACACACCTTTTTTGTTTATGGATAGATACATAGGAGTTACTTAAAGTAATGTTATATACATTTTAAATTGTTATTTCAGTCCTTACTTGTTATTCTTTAAAATATTTTAATTACAAAGTTCACATTGCTGATATTAAAGAATAGTAATTAGAATTAGTGAAAGGTATAAAATGTTCAATTGCTTACCAAGTTTAGTTAAAATACAGTACTTGGTGTGAAACATTTGCACGATTTCTTATTATCCTTTTTAGAAATATATTAACTTTAAGGATTCGGGAATATCTGATAGAGCTTCAGTAAACTTCTTAATTAACGGCCAAGCTCCCCCTCCCCGAAACCCCCCGAAATAACACAAATAGAAAAAAGTCTGGTGTGAAACACTCACACGACCAAAGCGATTCTCTTGCCAATGCAAATAATGAACAAAATAATTTAACGTTAGTTATAAAACATTAGAAATACTAACACAATATAACCTAAAATTAGTAATAAAACATTAGACATAAACAAACAAACTAACCTCAATACCCTTATACATAACCTAACCTAACATAACCTTATTTTAATCATGATCAAAAGACGCAAAATGAAAATCAACCTCAGTTTGGCTTAAAAATACGGAAAAACACTTTCACGCTAAACTAGGCTCTGAAAAATGGCCGAAATAAAAGTTGTAGATCTTTTGATTTCCTATAAATTTGATTATACACTTTAATCGTAAATGCATACTAAGGCTGAAATCGTAAAACATCGACTTTTTACACATTTTCGTGAAACAAACAGAAAATCACTAATTACCGCTAAATTAAGCGTTATACGAAAAAATGTTTGAAGTAAGAGTTGTAGGATTTTTAATTCTCTACACAAAAATTTTGCACAAAAATGCATATTAAAGTCGCAACCTTAAAAAAATCAATTTTTTTACGAGAAAACAACCTCTCCAAGAATTTCAGCAGACATGACGCCTACTCTATCTTGTAGAGCATAAAAAATTTAGTGAATGAGGCGATTTTAAAAAAATCGTAGGAGCCGTTTATGAGAAAATTACAAAAAACAATATTTGGAAGTTTGATCTAAAGTGCCATTTAATTTGAATAAGGGTGTACAATAGATGCCAGCCCTTATTTCGAAAACTTGCAGGCGTTAGCCTGCCATTGCCGACCAAAATTTTAACGTTACAGAAAAATACAATGTCCTGTTAAAAATTAATTTTTTTTGTATAAAAAAAGAAATAGCTTTAACACTAAAATATTCAAAATAGTTTTTTTAGTTTATATAAAGTCGTATCAACAACAGCTTGGTCACAAGCAACTACTGTGAGTTTTGGTACCTTAACGGTGGTTTTAACGTGTAAAAATTTCCAGACCCAAGCCGGGGATCGAACTCGAGACCTTTCGCTTTTTATGCTAGCGCGCCAGTTACTCCGCAACAGAGGCGGTTTCAAAATACATTATTCCATTATTTTTCTTTAAAAGTTCTTTTTGAAAATGTTCGGTTATCCGAACGTTGGCACTTTACGGACGTCCGGTAGACCGGATGTTATCACTACGTAAAATATATCGACATCCTGTTTTCCGGACGTTGGTACTGAAAGGGTTAATACTAATATTAGGTTATATTGTTCATTACTTGCATTGGCAAGAGAAAGTTGAGTGAGTATTTCACACCAGATTTTTTTTTATTTGTAGTTAATATGACAAAGAAAATTATATAATGATTATAATTGAAAATAGGCAGGAATAAAAAAATATCTAATAATACTATTTGTTTTACTTTTTCTTAGATTTGCACGGTATTTAGCGAATACAAAGTATAATAAAAAACACACCTGCTGATTCAATTGTTTAACTTAATAAGAACAAGAGTACACTTATAGTAAGTTTAAATTTTCTTAATGGAACGTGGTGCAAATATTATGCCTTGTTTGTTATATTATCTAAGTATTGTATTAAGCTCCAATTACATTCCTTGTTGTACTTAACAACAATTGAATTGATACTATGAACATTTCAATTATAAAGCCACTGTAATTTTATAACGACTTGCAAATAATTCTATGAAACAATTCTTGTTTATTTTTTATTACGTATTGATAAATGACAGTGATAACCAATATTTCTATTGTTATACAATTATTGAATTTTTTAAATTTTATTCTATATTAAATAATTATGGATGTTTTAGGCTTTCTTAGGTCAAGATCGTTGAAGATCATAATGATAGATCAGTCCAATAGATCACATATTATGTAATGTATGGATTACACGATAATTAGTATGGATAATGTAAAATTACAGATTGAGAAAGTACGTGTTCAAATAATCTAGTTTAAGAGACAATGTTAAACATATTTTATCCGTTGTTTTTTTTTTAACAAACTTTCTAGGGACACATATCAGGTGTTGGAGTTGTTTTGTGTCATCAGTCGTAAAGCTGGTTTGGTTTGCTAAGTAAAACAAAGATTTAGATGTTTTATCATTGCCTTCCTAACTGAATGAGGAAGGTATTGATAAAAAATATGATGTTAAACACTCCAACGACTTTTTCTTGTCAATACAAATGTGTTGTTTAGGTCAAAAGCCTAAAAGGCTGGTTTGAACCTCCAGAGGTTTTACTAAGTAAAAACGAGGTGTAAGATGGTTTATTATTCCCTTCCTCACTGAGCGGAAAAGTATGCTTATCAGCGTGCCAGACCCCCGAAAAGCATCTACTGTGCACCCTGTAAATGACAGCTTCACTTCATTCACCACAGGGTCTGGCTGTATAGTGAATACTAGTGAACTACTACTTCCGGTTGACAGATTCTGATTGAAAATTTTCGTATCGGATCCTCTAGTAGTACTTAACTTAAGTTTCAAGTTTCAACTTCGTACGATGTACCGTACTTGAAATATTTAGTTCACACACACACACACAGATCAGTCGCTGAAAACATGTTTGTTTGGGTTCAGGGGATCTGAAAACGTGTATATCCAGTGAAAACCCGATTTTGAAAATCAACATGAAAACAATAGGCCTACTTTCCTTCCTACAGCTATATTTATACAGGCAAGAAAAAGTAAAAAATCGTATGAGCCGTTTTTGAAAAAATTGCATTTATATAAACTACTAATTACTTCTGGTTGACCAATTTTAATGAAAATGTTTACGTCGGGTTTTGTTTTTAAATTCGTCCAGGAGACTCTCTAGAGAGAATTGGAAATGTCAAAAATTAGATTTATATTAAACCTTTTAACAACAATTAATTTTGAGTAACTCAAAGTCGGTGATTTACATCTTAATTAACTGGTAAGTTTCGTAAATTTAAATAAGCCTACCTATTAAAAAATAAAATATAAAATCTATTTATTATAACTTAAACAAATACCAAAGAGAATGGATAAATACCCCTCGATTAAACATCTCATTTATAGATTAAATGAAATATCTTATATATATAAAATATTATTAAAATAAAATTAAATAATATAGGCACACAGAAAAAAATATACTTAAAAGTTACAATCCAATACTTAACAACCATATTAAGAAATGTTGCAATAAACATTAAATATAAATATGATAAATACAATAATAAAACGTCAATAAAAATAAATATTTAAGTCCATTTAAAGGTGAAAATAATTTTTTTATGATTAAAATAAACTAATCCGCTATTAAGCGCCATAACTGAACTAAAGTATGTATTAATAATACTTTTTTTTGTTAAATGTAAGTATACATTCACAACTCATTATACCGGGTGATTCTAAATTGTACGGAAATCTCTAGAGAGATGGTTTTATAGCTAAAAATAAGGAAAACGTTCATATAAACATAGTCCGGAAATGCTACGTTAGCTAGTTATGCCGGGCGAAAGATTTCGCCATGATTTCTAGACAAAATGTAAAATAAAGCCATACTGAAATTACGAGAAAATAAATTAAGGGGAAATCTTTAGAGAAATGATTCTATAGCTAAAAATAAGGAAAACGTTCATACAAACATAGTCCGGAAATGCTTCGTTAGCTAGTTATGCCGGGCGAAAGATTTCGCCATGATTTCTGGGAAAAACGTAAAATAAAGCCATACTGAAATTACGAGAAAATAAATTAAGGGGAAATTATAGTAGTTTCTTATGGGTTTTAACCTCGGAAACTTAAATCAATGAAACCAAGAACTGTATAGTTTTTAATTTTAAAGAAAACTGCGTGAAAACATCAAAAAGTAGGGTTAGAAAATATTCTTTATTTCAGTTTAGCGTAAAATAATTTTGTTATTTTGCGAATCAATTTTCATTGAAACGTTTTGTGTGGTTATTCGTATTTGTTACTTTCTCTTGCCTATATGAATATATTGGAAGGAAAGAATTGTTTTCAAGTCAATTTTTTGAAATCGAGTTTTCACTGGATCTACAGACCCCCGAACCTAAAAAAAAAGGTTTTCTAGCGATTGGTCTGTGTGTAAGTGTGTGTGTGTGTGCGCGCGCGCGTGTGAACAAAATCTCAAAAACGGAGCATCGTCAAAAATTGAAACTTGAAACTTAAGTTAGATACTTCTAGAAGACCCGACACGAAAATTTTCATCAAAATCGGTGTTTAGGCCCGATAATTAAATTATATTTGTTATCGCCGCTATTGGCAATAAATATAGGTAGCAGATAACTCCGTACAGTTGTTGAGTGAGAGTCGTGCCGTGCGCGTCGTTATTATTACCGCTGTCTCGTTAAACCGCTTTATGACCGCTGTTCTTATAACCGTGAATTCGGAACACCGCAATTTGGAAACTCCTTGTACCTTATCCCTGCGCAGGTGGTATTCCTTTTATTTTATTTGTCCTTGTCTTGGAAAAAGGGGTAAGTCAAGTTTTCATTATATTTTACTTCGCATATATTATATCATTAAATTATTTTACCGCAATATAGTCCACTGTCGCTCTATTAAATAAAACACAACCGCAACCAATCGGTCTACCAGAAGTAGTAGTTTATCCGTGTCATTTTTCACTTTTTTGGGGTTTTTTTCAAAAACGGGTCCTACAATTTTTTTAAAAATCGCCTCATTTACTAAATGTTTTATGCTCTACAAGATAGAGTGGCGCCATGACTGCTGAAATTCTTGAGAAGGCTGTTTTCGCGTAAAGAACTGATTTTTTTTAAGGTTGCGGCTTTAATATGCATTTTAGCACAAAAGTGTATAAAATAAAAGTTTTAGAGAATTTAAAATCCTACAACTTTTATTTCAAACGTTTTTTGTATTACGCTTAGTTTAGCGGTAATTAGCTATTTTCTGGTTTTTCTTTTCACGAAAATGTGTAAAAAAAATCGATTTATTTTTTTAGATTTCAGCCTTAGTATGCATTTTACGACAAAAATTTATTATAAAATTTATAGGAAATTAAAAGATCTACAACTTTTATTACAAACATTTTCACTACAGAGCGTAGTTAAGCGTCAAAAAGTGATTTTCCGTACCTATTATTAAGCTAAACAAAGGTTTATTTTCATTTTGTATCATTCACTCATGATTAAAATGAGGTTATGTTTTTTGATAATAATGTTTTTGTTTATTTCTAATGTTTTTTTATTAATGTTAGGTTAAATTGTTTATTATTTGCATTGGTAAGAGAAAGTCGTGTGCGTTTCACACCAATTTTTTTTTAGTAATAGAATCATCTCCCTAGAGATTGTCGTCCAATTTAGAATCACCCGGTATATTACTTAGAGACATGATTAACTTTTTGATGGATAGAAAATATCAAAATTAAATCCACCAATTATTTTCTTTTTACATAAAATTAAGAATATTAAACAAAGATTACTGTTTCGAAGAATTATAAAACATAATCCTTTTATTAATTTAACGATAAAATTAAAGCCATAGCAATAAAATTAAAAATTAATAGCTTATTAATTTATAAAAATAAATAAAGTTATTTTTAGTTGGAGAAAGGGTGAAGATTGATCGACAATATACTTACAAAGTAAAAAAAGGATGAAAAGATAAAATACGGACATTAATAAATTGTTAGATCTATTACAGAAGGTGTTAAACCCTTAATTTATCTTAAGATATAAAATGGGTACATAATAAAGTGTTCGTAAATTACAAAAAAATCCTTGTAAATAAACTTGACTGATGTAATATCATATTTTAAAATATAAAATAATTTTTGTACGTTGTAAATAAATTAAATTATACTTAAAATTATATTACTATATTTACAGCCTTCGAGATATAATTTAAAAGGTGATGTGTGTATTTTTTATTACTGTAAAAATTTAATTCACTGCATGTTCCCACAGGGATCAGAAGAAGTAGGCATAAATGATCTAACAAACACGGAGTAAACATGTTGATTCTAAATAATGGTAAAATAATCTATTACATGATTGTAGAGCTAAAAATAAGAAAAAAGGTCATATAAATATATGTCCGCAAAAGCTTCATCAGCGAGTTACAGCTAGCGAAAAATTTCGCCACGATTTCAATTCCCTTGGTGAAATACCATGGTACTGAAATTTTTTGGGGCTACTTTTTGCGACAAATATGGTGGATTTATATGGAGAAACACCTAAAAAATTGAATAAAACCAGTCTGGAAGTCAATCAAAGAATCTGGGTAGAAAAACACAGTCTTCTACGTTTGATGCCCAATAACTTTGTTAAATGACCAATAAACAAATTATTTTTTCCAATGGAAATTGTAAAGAATTTAATTCTGAAAGTAATTAAGCAAGTAACGTAAACTAAAAGTAAATAAAAGTTTAATAAAATGGACTTTTACGAAGTGCACTACACAACAATACTTTGCCGTTTTATGAGAAGGGAATATATAACTAATAAAATAAAACATACTATTTTTGTATGAAAAGTTTTATTTTATATGAAATATATCTAAATGACATTAAAATCATAACAAAAGACTAAAGTGATGTTCAAAATGACCTCCGTTGTTTACAATGAACGCGTTGAGGCATCGCATCTGCTGGAATCTTAGAAGATCATCTAGTTATGATTGTGCTTCCTGCCAGATTTAATGGCATAATCTACTAAAACATTTTGACAGAGGAGCTTCCTATTTTGCTTGATGATGTACCACTTCAGTTGCGCCAAAACGTAAGGTTTATGCATGATGAGGCACCTACAGACTTTGGTGTTGCAGTTCGTGAACACTTGAGTGACAGCTTTCCAAATCAATGGATAGACTGAGGTGGGCAGTTCGATGGCCAGCAAGGTCACCACGTAACACGTAGCGTAGACTCAACAGATTCAACCTTACTTCGTAAAATTTTGTTTACAGTACGTCTCGGGTTAAAAGAAATACACTATAGTCAGGATTATCTCATCTGAGAGTAATGAATTTCATTATACAGCCAGACCCTGTGGTGAATGAAGTGAAGGTGTTATTTGCAGGGTGGAAAGTAGATCCTTTTCGGAGGGCCTGGGATGGTGATAAGCATAATTTTCCACTCAGTGAGGAAGGCATGGTAAACCACCTCACTTCTCGTTTTACCTAACAAAGCCTTAAGAGGTTCAAACCAGCTTTAAGCTGATGACCAAACAGCATTATGATATGGGATATGTTTTCCAACGCTTAATTTAGCAGCAAATTTTGAAAGATATCCCTGTTTTGGCCTCGACAGAATGGAGATATCTGAGAAGATAGGCGTTGCACAGTGGATACCAGAGAGAGTAGGGGCAGCGATGCTGCAGGATGAGGAGAGCTGGAAGTGGGTCGCTCAGTTTACGGAGAGGGTGGTTGGGAGACTGCGGAGGGAGGAGACATATGGAGATCAGCGGGATCGCCTTCTCCCACACTGAATCTATCCTGTCCCGATCTTAGTAGGTAAGGTAGGCACACTAATTTCCTGAGCTGGTGATGAAAGAGATGAATGAAAGTGAGAGAGTGAGTGTTGGTCAGTGACAGCGAGAGGGGAATTAGGCTACGGTTCCCTTCCACGCCCCGCTGACAGTATTTAAATGTTTTTTTAACCCGACATTTCCCTTGTAGTATAAAATAAACAGTTCCGAGGGAGGTGGAGGGTTGTTTGCTGATGTCGGATCAAGTGGCCAGGCAGCGGGTTTTTGGTTGGTAAGGCGGTTGCGGCCCCCTTGGGGCTGGACGAGGACGCCTCAATTGAGTCCAACACTACTTCCCTCATTGTGAGGGAGTGAACATGAGTTCTCGCCGCCTCGGATAGAAAAAAAAAATTAATTTGTTGTGAAAAAACCAACATTTAATTAATTAATTCCATTTTTAATCGTTCCACATTAATTTATAACAGTATGGAAATGAATCAGAAAAGAACACGAAGTAAGTTTGTACAATACTGTTCTATTAGCAGATTCGCGAGGAATTCAGCACCGTTTACCGTTTATTTAACCAGTAAAACATTTCAGATCTCGAATTTAATCAAAATAATACAAAAACAATATTCTACGTGTGAGTGTAAATAATTTTTAATAGCAAAAGATCATTCGTCGTGGGCGGGAAGTTCACCACACCCTAACACAAGTTAGTGATCAGAGATCTGAGTCACGCTTAATAGCACATAGTACTATTTTATATAATTTAAATCCGTATATTGTACTTGTTTCTACTTGTTTTATACTATATTTTATGTAATGAATACATTAATAAATAAAATTATTACTACTTTTAGAAGAATAAGTAAAATATATTTTTAGATTAAAATTGAAGAAAACTCTGGGTAGTTTTAACCCTTTCAGTACCAACGTCCGGAAAAAGGACATAGATATACTTTACGTAGTGACAACATCCGGTTTACCGGACGTCTGTAACTTATGCATAAAGTGCCAACATCCGGATAACCGAAAATTTACAAAAAATACTATCAAACAAAAATTACTGGAATAACGTATTTTGAAACCGCCTCCGTGGCGTAGTGACAAGCGGGTTAGCTTGTAAAGCGAAAGGTCCCGGGTTCGATCCCCGACTAGGGTCCGGAAATTTTAACACTTTAAAACCACTGTTACGGTACCAAACCCACAGTAGTTGCTAATGACCAAGCAGTCGATGCGACTTTAAATAAACTAAAAAAAACTATTCTTAATATTTTTAGTGTTGTGACGATTTCTTTTTTTTTGTGAAGAATAAAAATTTATTTTTAACAGGAAATTTTATTTTTCTGTAACGCTGATATTTGGTCGGTAATGGGCGGCTCACGCCTGCAAGTTTTGAAAATAAGGGCTGGTACTTTTTGTACACCCTTATTCAAATTACGTAGCTTTAGATCAAACTTTTAAATATTGTTTCGGCACTTAAAGGGTTAATTAACTACAACTTTTAATTCAAGAATATTTTTTAGAGTCAATTAATGATTTTCTGTAGTTCAACATTGAAATCGGTGAAAATGGGTTTCTTAAACCACGATTAACGACAAAAGTATATAAATTAAAATTATACGTAGAAAATTAAAATACCTACAACCTTTATTTTAAATTTTTTTCTACAGAGAAACGAACTCAACGAAAGAATTCAACGTCAATTAGTAATTTCTGTATTTTTAAGTCGAACAAGGGTTGATTTTAATCGTCATTAACATACGATTAAAATTAGATCATGTTTTTCATTTTACAATGTTTACTCTAAATTAAACATAGTTTATATGTTTCATTGTTGTTATTGTTTAGGTAATCAGCCGAAAGGCTGGTTTGAACCTCTAGAGGCTTTACTAAGTAAAACGAGGAGTGAGATGGCTTACCATGCTTTCCTCACTGAGAAGAAAAGTATGCTTATCAGCATATCAGGCCCTCAGAAAAGCATCTACTTTCCACTCTGCAAATGACACCTTCACTTCATTCACCACAGGGTCCGGCTGTATAATGAAATTCATTAGGCTACTCTCAGAGGAGATAACTCTAGTGTCTTTTATACCTCTACCTCTTCTATTCTTAAATATTTGAGTCATACAATTGGCTGACCACGTGATAAGAAACAAAATTATTTTTTTTAGCACTGGAACTAGCAGATCAAGTGAAAATAAATTAACAATCCATCTGCCTGATATGGGCGTAAGAAATAATATGCAAATACTAACTGACAGATCAACTTCTTTCTCTAGCGCCGGTTACTATTTCTTTAATTAACTTATAAATAACAACTAAACTATGTTCCGCATAGTTTATACTACTCAAGAGATCAAGAATAACAACTAGTTGTACTGTATTGGATATAAATTATAAAATACAATTATAATTTCAATTGTAATATCGGGTGATTGTAATAATAGTTTCACGATATAATTATTAGATTGTAATTCTGAATACCGCAAAATTTCATACAAATTGTAGATTTCCATCCGACTAAAACAACTTGCTACGTCTAAACTAATATTATAAAGACAAAGCGTGTTTTCTTGTGCAGGCTAATTTCCAAAAGTAGGCTACTGAACAGATTTTCATGAAATTTTGACACCATATTTGTATTTATATTCACAATAACATTTTATTTTCAAATTTTCAAAAATGATAACCCTAAGAACCCTAATGAATATTTTCATAAATATGTATTTATTTTCATAAATATGTATGTGTGTGTGTACATGTGAGTCCGTAGTGTTGTTGAAGTAGATGAAGGGGTTTGATGATGGTGACAGACATACGCGGGGGAAATTCTGAAAACGTTGTTTTGTGTGTGTGTGTGTGTGTGTGTGTGTACAATCGAAGCAGCTACACAACTTTTGTTGTTACATAGGCCTATTTATTTTTAAAAAACTTGATTACACGTTTCGCGTGCGAAGCCACGCAGGGCATTCTAGTATTTAATATGTGTAAAACGTAAGCTATATAGTAAGTTCATTTACGTCATTCTTATAATTTTTCTATTGGTTTATTCAGCGCCTAAAGATACTTTAGGTAATTACCCAGAAGGTAATTATATTTTATGAATCCTATAACACTGTGTATTTAAATATTTAGAATTTTCCTCTTTACTTTCTCTTCCCTGATATGAATATATAGAGAAGAAATGACTAGAACAGACAGATGGAGTGTTAAATTATTTGCCTCGATCTGCTAGTTCCAGGACTACAAAAATTATTTCTGTTTCTTATTATATGGTTAGCCATATATATGACTTAAGCATTTAAGAACAGAAGAGGTAAAGGTGTAAAAGACACTAATTAAAGTTATCTCGTATAAGAGTAATGAATTTCATTATACAGACAGACCCTGTGGTGAATGAAGTGAAGGTGTCATTTGCATGGTGAAAAATAGATGATTTTCAGAGGGCTGACATGGTAATAAGAATAGTTTTCTACACAGTGAGGAAGGCAAATGTAAACCTTCTTACTTCTTATTTTACTTAGTAAAATCTCGAGAGGTCCAAACCAGTCTTTCGGCTGATGACCTAAACAACAACAAGGGAAAAAGTATTGTTTTCATGTAGATTTTTCAAAATTGAGTTTTCAACGGAAATACACGTTTTGAGGCCACCAGAATATGTGTGAAAAATATTTCAAGAACAGAATAGCGTACGAAGTTAAAACATGAAACTTAAGTAATATAACACAAGGGAACACGACACTGATATTTTCATTAAAATCGGTCAACCAGAAGTAGAAGTTTATTTTTTTATTTTTTCATAAATTGTTATTACGGTACAGTACATTGAGCAGTTGAATTTCCGTAAGAGTAATGATATTTAAATGGCAGTGAGGGATTTTATTTTAAGGAGAATAGGTACCCAAAGGTGACGCCTGATTTTCGGAATGAGAGCGCTAGACAAAACGTGCGTCTGCATTAGTATAGTCTAGTATGTACTGCAACAGTGCAGCGTGTGTAATCAACAATGGAACAGCATGCCTACAAAATACAAAGGGTTTTGTCAATTTTCAACAACACTCTGACTGTACATATAACTCTAGGTCGGAGAGGATGCAGGGTCCAAGTCAAGTACTATACGCGCGCCAGCTCATGATCTCTGTCGCCTGGGGAAGTGGGACGGGTGGCGTAATAGAATGTGAGTAATATATTTGTCTTATCGTGCAGTACAAAAACATTTAGTCATCATGTAAATATTATTATTATGTCTATGTATTTATTTATTATAGGCCTACATGTTATTGCTTTTCACAACGGATACACGTGTCACAATATACAGTTGTACATTTGTGCTAATGCGTCTCGGATGTGTTAATCATTATTCATGATTTTTGATCACTAAAGTGATTTTTATTTTGAAATTTAAAGCGTGCTAACGTGCCAAAAGTTATTAGTTTTGTGTGTTTTGTGTTAGGTAAATTTCAACGTGTATTTTTCATATCTTTTGTTTTATTTTAATATGTCTTCCCGGAAAAATAAAGTGGTAATTCATTCGGAAGTGCGACAAATTATTGCATCAGTTATAAAAAACTGTGATGAAGAATCGCGTAAAGGACTCGGAATTGGCTTAACCATTCGATTTTTTTTACCTCAGTAAAAAAATCATAATCCAAATGGATTATGATTAGGTACTGATTAGGACTGAGGTAAAAAAAATCATAATCATAATTTGCTACTAATTATTTAGGCCTATAAATTAATGTTATGAAATATATATTTTTTAATTTCCTTATTTTCTATGCTACGTACATATTTTAATTCCTGAGGACTGCCTGACTCAAACTGTAAATAATTACTAAATATTAATAAACACAATGAAAGAAAAGTAAAAGAGTTACTATATTATAGAATAAATTGAAATAATAAAACAAAAGGTTACTTTATAATGACAAGAACATTATGATAAATGTTTTTTTTATGAATAGTATAATCTTTCATTGCATGCCGTAACAGAAATTCCTCACACGGATCACGAGCTGACGCGGCTGCTATATGCGCATGTGTAGCTCAGAGCTCACAACAATTGGCTTGGACTTTACATTCTCCGTTTATATCTACGGTTTTTTTCCGTTTTCAGACCAAGAGGTCTCTACTCCATTTTCGTTTTAGACGTCGCACAATTGGGAAGTTCCTTGAAGCTAGATCACGGGCTAATTGGTTTTATGGTCATCTAGTCCTTAGTGAAATTTACTATAGAAGGTTGCAATTAGTTCCTTCTGTCGGAATTCCGAAACCGTCGTGGGGGTTTTTATTGCTTATATAAAAAGGAGCGCCAGAAGTAAATCTTAAGAGTTCTGATTGATAGGCCTGGATCGACTTTAAAGCACTCTCTGCCGCTACTCCAAAGAGCTGGACACCATAAGTCCAGATTGGTCTCAAAAGGGTTTTGTACATGAAAATTTTGAAACGGAGGTTCAATTTTGATCGAGGGTTGTTAATTAAGCCATAGTTTATTGATGATCGATTTTTCCCTTATTACGATTTTCTTTTAAGTCGCCGAAAAAAATTTTTTTACGTTTTCTTGCCTATATGAATGGAAGGAAGGAAGGAATGGAAGGATTGTATTGTTTTCATGTCGATTTTTTGAAATTAAACATTTTTTTCTGTATTACGCTTAGCCTAGTTTAGCTGTAATTAGCAGTTTCTTGTTTCTTTTCTCACAGAAACGAGTAAAAAAAGCATTTTTTTAAAGATTTCAGTCTTAATATGCATTTTACGACAAAAAATTATATAATCAAATTTATACGAAATTAAAAGATCTACAACTTTTATTTAGAGCATTTTTCTCTACAGAACCTAGTTTAGCGTGAAAGAGTGATTTTCCGTATTTTTAAGCCAAACTGAGGTCTATTTTCATTTTGCGTCTTTCACTCATGATTAAAATAAGGTTAGGTTTTTTGAGGTTAGTTTTTTGTTTATTTTTTATGTTTTTTTACTAATGTTAGATTATATTGTTATTCATTTGCATTGGCAAGAGAAAGTCGTGTGAAAATTTCACACCAGATTTCTTTAACTTGCGACGATTTCCTGAATAGCCAATACCAGACCAGGATATCTCAAAAGAGTCTCTGTTTTGAGAGTAGAAACTGAAAGGAAAAATGAAACCTTGGAAATAATAAGTTAAATATTTTAGTCATCCAATATCAATTGGAATTGGAATTGTGACATTCTGATTATAATTCATACTATTATTTTAACGAGATATATAACTTACACTTAGTTAATGTGTTCTCAGGCTCAAAATAGTAAAATTATAATCCGGAGATTATACTAAACATAGAAAATGTACGGAGATAAATTACAACAAAATAATTACACCATATTTGTCATTATTAAAATGAAGCTCATAAACAGATTACGATAGGCAGGTAATCACATTAAAGTCAAGGCAAATTAAGAATACAAAGTGAAGGAGAGAAAGGTGTAAAGAACGGGGAGGGTGTAACGTGTGAGTAAAGAAAAAGTGGAAAAGGGGAGTACAGTATTAATGTCAAACTGCGTTATGAATACTAAATACTAAATACAGTACAATATCTTCTAACACTCCGCCGGAATAAGTAGTATTCTTTTATGTACTGGGTGCAGCAAGTATATTGTTTTTATTTTTTATGACTAAGTTTATGTTTAAGTACTCTATATAGCTTATGGTTACAACGAGTATAAAAAGTTCAAGGCTAATTTTCAAATGAGCGAATTTTTAAAAGTTTCTTTTTGGAATGTTCTCGTTCTGGAAGCGATTGTCATAACTAAATTTTACATCGTGTCTTAATCGATTTATAAAACACCTAAAATTTCAGCTAAATGGAACAATTAAAATAAAAGGTATTCCTTTAAATAAAAGTGTAATAATTATATTAATCCAATTAAATGGTATAACTAATAACAGGCAGGTGGAGTGTTAAATTATTTGCACTTGATCTGCTAGTTCCAAGGCTATATAAAATAGTTCTGTTTCTTATCATATGGTCAATCAATTATATGACTGAACTATTTAAGAACCGAAGAGGTAGAGGTGTAAGAGACAATAGTCAGACTTGTCTCATCTGAGAATAATGAATTTCATTATCCAAGCAGACCCTGTGGTGAATGAAGTGAAGGTGTCTTTCGTAGGGTGGAAAGTAGATGTTTTTCGGACGGTCTGGCGTGCTGATAAGTATACTTTTCCACTAAGTGAGGAAGGCAATTAAACAACTTTCTACTAAGTGAGGAAGGCAACTCCTAACTTTACTTAGGTAGTAAAGCCTTGAAGAGGTTCAAACCAGCTTTTCGGCTGATGACCTAAACAACAAAAATTTTCCAGCATATCAATTATACTGGGCACAATACATTTTCCGAATCTAATAAGCCATATTTATCTCAAAAATTCATTATAAACATTATTAATAACCCACCGGGTTGGTCAGGAGGTAAAGTCGACACCACGAGTCAACTGTTTAACAGCTGATTTTCGGAGATGAAGGTTCCCGGTTCAAATCCTAATAAAGGTAGTTCTTTTATATGAATGTGAATAATAGACTGTAATTTTACTGGTGTACTTTAATGGTTAAGGTTCAATTAACCCTACACTCTCAGGAGTTGCCGGCCTGAATCTGTACAAAACTACACCTCATTTACACGTCATACATAATATCATTCTCATCCCATTGGGTCATGGGGGTTGCTTAAGAAGAGACGGAATCCCTATCTTTCACCGCGTTAACGTTAGAAACATTTTCTCAAAAATACAGAAACATTTTACTTAAAATTTTAACACAGGTTCTACAGTGCCTTTTTACAGAACCATGAGTTTTTACAACGAAAAATAATTAATTTTTACCAAGAAAACTATTTTGTGCACTGACTATTCGAAACCTAAAATTTGAGACAATTTTTTATTTAAAAAATTTGTTGTACATAACTGAAGTGACTCAAAAAAACTCATGATTGTGTAGAGTGTCGAGGTAAACCATGTGTTAAATTTTGAAAAAGGATTGATTCGGTAGTTTTCGAAAAAATGTTTCTTCTGTACAAAAAAAATAAAATTTTTGGTAAACGGCTAAAAACTATTAATTATTAGCATTAAATCATACTAAAGAAGTAGAAAGAAATTGAAATGCAAACTATTTTTCAAAAATTCATTTTAAATATAAAGGAAAATCAGAAAGTCAAGTGTTATAATATACCAATGGATTCATGGTATATATACCATATACCAATGGTTTTCGAAAAAATGTTTCTTCTGTACAAAAAAAATAAAATTTTTGGTAAACGGCTAAAAACTATTAATTATTAGCATTAAATCATACTAAAGAAGTAGAAAGAAATTGAAATGCAAACTATTTTTCAAAAATTCATTTTAAATATAAAGGAAAATCAGAAATTCAAGTGTTATAATATACCAATGGATTCAGAAAATCATCAATGACGCTGAAATTTTAAAAATCGAATAAAACTTTTTTTGCTTTCCGTCCCCTCTTAATGTTCTTAAATTGAGGAGATTGCAACGTACACACATTAGGGATAAAAAATAGAATTTAACATAAAACTTTTTTTATCATTAACCCTTTTAGTGGCAAGCGTCGCTGTGAGCGACGGTTCGTATTTCATTGCTTACGGTGGTACTAAAATACGTAACAGTAAATAATCGAATAATAAAGTCAGTTTATCGGATAATACATCTATATATTACACGCTATCGATATATCAACTGGCCGGCCCGTTGGCGAAGTGGTTAGCGCAACTGGGTTCTACGCCGGGGTCCCCGGTCCGATTCCCGGTCAGGTCTGGCATTTTTTCAACACTCATTTTGCATATAATCATCGTTCTCCACCGCCTGCATTAGCAGAATTTGTAAAACAGACAGACGTAAAACCAAAAAAAGAAGAAAGAAAGATACATAAACTTCCGTATACTGCAACATTTTACCGTCGTGTTTGTTTGATTATGTTTAAGTCTTCGTACGTTCAGTTTGGTGTGAAGTAAATTGTCATAAAATGGTGACTTCTTAAGTTTATTTGTTCGGTTTGTCTTACAAAAGTGATTTTTATATCTTTAGGTTTTAATTCGTTTAATTTATTTATTTATTTTATTTATTTATTTAACGTCGCATCAACTACAACGGTCATTAGCGACGACGTTGGGGTGTAACTGTTTACAATGGAGGATGAAATGATTTTTTGTAACGTATGAAAATATGCCGTGCCTGAGTGGGATTCGAAACCAGGACCGCATGATGAGAGGCGAGCACGTTACCAACTGCGCCAATGCGGCCGGCCGCATTTAAATTTGTTTAATTTAAAACAGTTTTTTTTGTGTTCTAAACTTATTTATAAAATTTTGAACGCGTCATGAATGAGTAGTTTTGTAGGTTAATTTTGCAAAGTTCGTTTTTCTTACTTACGTTATACTTAACATAATTTTCTCCTAAATTACCTGTACAAAACCAATAAATATACATTTTTCTTGGAATTTCCACACCTTTAACGTGAACTAATCGAAAATAAAATAAAACTTTAACAAATTTCTTTTTTACTTTCTCTTGCCTGTATGAATATAGAAAAAGGAAAGTATTGTTTTCATGTCGATTTTTCGAAATCGAGTTCTCACCGGACCTACACGTTTTCAGATACCCTGTTTTTAGTGTCATTTTTCACTTTTTTGCGATTTTTCTCAAAATCACTCCTACGATATTTTTTTAAAAATCGCCTCATTTACTACATTTTAGATGCTCTACAAGATAGGGTAGGCGCTATGTCTGCTGAAATTCTTGGTGAGGCCGTTTTTTCGTAAAAAATTGTTTTTAAGATTGCGACTTTAATATGAGTTTATGCGCAAAAATGTCTTTTAAAAGTTGTAGAGAATTTAAAACCCTACAACTTTTATTTCAAACATTTTTTGTATAACGCTTAGTTTAGCGGTAATTAGCGATTTTCTGTTTTTTTTACTCACAAAAACTGTAAAATAAGTCGATATTTTTTTAAGATTGCAGCCATAGCATGCATTTTACGATAAGAGTGTATATAATCAAATTTATAGGAAATTCAAAGATCTACAACGATTATCTAGAGCATTTTTCTCTACAGAGCCTAGTTTAGCGTGAAAAAGTGATTTTTCCGTATTTTTAGCTCACTGAGGTTGATTTTCATTCTTCGTCTTTCACTCATGATTAAATTTAGGTTATGTTTATTGAGGTTAGTTTTTTGTTTGTTTTTAATGTTTTATTACTAATTTTATCTAGTTAATTATTTGCATTGGCAAAAGAAAGTTGTGTGAGTGTTTCACACTAGATTTTTTTGATGTGGAACTGAAATTATTTTGTTAATGGTTTTTCAAATTCCTAAATTTTGACTAAACCTGTGGCACCGTAATTGAATTAATGGAAATGCCATTAAGTTGGAAAATTCCTTAATTTATTCTTAAGAAAACAAAAAAATTATCGAAATTGCTTAAACGATTTGAGTTTAATGATTATTTTTCTGAAACACTAATAAAATGTTTACAATTTTGTTTGGCAGTTTTCGCATAGAAAATGCTAAAAGGCCTTGGCACTAAAAGGGTTAAAACAACCGAAATTATTCAGTAGTGAAAAAAAAATTTCATCTACTCCGCACTTTAAAAGTAACTTCATAATGTTTTTTTTAAGGACACCGAGTATAAAAACAAGATAATATTTAACATAACATTATCATAACTGATTGAAAGACAGGTAAAAAGCTTGATTAGTTGTTAAAAGATTAACAATAGACTATTAGTCGCGCATCATTATATTATTTTTCGTTTTAATAGAATGAGTTAAATTACTAACAACTACACAAATGTGGGTGTTTTGATCTGAGAAAAAGATACAAGAATACTGCATTACTATCGCATTATTATGAAATAATGAAAAATACAATACTCGTTTATTTTCTGTTCACTATTAATATTTCACTACTACATTGAATTCGTTTTAAATCGGACAATAGTATTGATAAAAAAGACTGCTACTTGAAATCTTTCCTTAAATCAAAGATCATGACTAATTAATTTAACATCCAAATTAACTAATCTATAATAACTTAATTTTAACTAAAGGAATCATATAATTATAAATCGTTTCTTTCTTACTCTTAAATATATATAAAAATCTGGTGTGAATCACTCACAACTTTATCTTACCAATGCAAATAATTAACAATATAATCTAACATTAGTAATAAAATATTAGAAATAAACAAATACCTAACCTCAAAAACATAACCTAATTTTAATCATGAGTGAATGATGCAAAATTAATATCAAACTCAGTTTGACTTAAAAATACGGAGAATTACTCTTTCACGCTAAACTAGGTTCTGTAGAGAAAAATGCTCTAAATAAAAGTTTCAGATCTTTTAATTTCCTATAAATTTGATTATATACACTTTTGTCGTAAAATGCATACTAAGGCTGAAATTTTATAAAAAAATCGATTTTTTTACACATTTTCGTGAAAAAAAACCATAAAATCGCTAATACCGCGAAACTAAGCATTATACAAAAAATGTTTGAAATAAAAGTTGTAGGATTTTTAATTCCCTAAAACTTTTATTATAACTATACATTTCAGCCTAAGTATGCATTTTACGACAATATTATACAAAATCAAATTTATAGGAAATTAAAAGATCTACAACTTCATTTAAAGCATTTTTCCCTACAGAGCCTAATTTAGCGCGAAAAAGTGATTTTCCGTAATTTTAAGCCAAACTGAGGTTGATTTTCATATTGCATCTTTCACTTATGATTAAAATACGGTTATGTTTTTTGAGGTTAGTCTTTTTTTGTTTAATTCTAGTGTTTTATTACTAATGTTAGATTATATTCTTCATTATTTTCATTGGCAAGAGAAAATCGTGTGAATGTTTCACACCAGATTATTTTTTTTTCTTCCGATATTGAGCTATTTCCGGTCAAACCCGGAACTTTAAACCCAATTTAGACTCACTAAATTTTTGTGTAGATTACAAATCCGAAAACGATTTGTTGCTCTCTGTTGTAGTTTCTGAGATCTGAGTGTGACGAACGGACGGAGAAAGGAAAATGATGAATGATAATTTTTTTTAAATTGCCACCAATAAGTTTAATGAAACTGTTTGTTATTTATTATATTAAAATCCCGAATGAACCAAATTATAGTTGCTACAATACAAATATTGAAGTAACTAATTTATAATAGAAATAGTTGTCCTGGTTTCAGCACAGTATTTGACTACACCAAAGAAATACCTGGTCACCTCTTTATTGCGTTTTGTAAACGTACTATTACGGAAAATCACCACGGGACAGAATATAAATCGGCGTAATAGTACGGCAAAAGCTTTGAAGGGGACGTAGGGTCAGGTGTATGAAGTGAAACAAAATCTACAATAAATTAACGTAGAAATATATTCAATTATTATCCTAAAGTATAATATTTTCATAAGAAAATATCCATTAGAATACAAAATATAGGATATTTATTCTGATATAGATTATAAAGTACGGACCACCCCGAATACAACATACACTATAGTATACTATTTTTACGTACGAATATAATTTAATAATACTATAGTATACTGTAAATTTTTCATAGTAGCCTATATTTCATAGTAATCTACTATTTTCTAGTCCACCCTTAAGCTATTACACTCTTAAATACCAGCAAAAAAAATCAAGAAATAACTCGTTATGTAAATGATATTCTCTACCGATTGCATTAACATATTATGTTACAAAAATAGTAAAGTTTAAACATATATCTTATTTACACCACTATGTACTTACATATGTTTATGTACTAATAATTATGTGTAAGATAACTCATACATATTTTCATATTTATAAATGTTTATATTTTATCTGACCGTGACTTTTGTATTACATTATAAATAGTGACATTTTAAATTTGTGTTAGTTATCTTTTAGGGTAATAGTACGAGGGGGTACCCAAAAAAACCGGAATTATTTTTCAAAAGCTATTTATTTTCAATTTTTTTACAAAACAACCTTATCCCTTTCAAAATACTCTCCATTACAACTAATACATTTATCCCGCTGGTGCTTCCACTGTTCGAAACAATTTTTTTAGTCATCTTTAGAAATGGCTGACAGCTCCTCCCTCGTTTTTTTCTTAACCGCTTCAATATTGTCCAATTGGTGTCCTTTAATGTCCCTTTTCAAGCGAGGAAATAAGAAAAAGTCGCACTGAGCCAGGTCAGGCGAGTAAGGTGCGTGGGGCAGTGGAAACATGCCATTTTTAGTCAAATAAAAATGACTAGAGATGGGTACATCTTTCACCGAGATGGCTACATGTGCAGGTGCATTGTCGTGGTGGAAGAACCAGTTTCCTGTCTGCCACAAATCGGATCTTTTTTGACGAACACTGTTGCGCAATCTTCTTAAAACTCCCAAATTATCAGTCGACGGTCTGAGAGAAGACGCTCTCGAATTTTTTAAACATTTCCGTCGATTCGGGCAGTTGATGGACGTCCAGAACGAGGTTGTCATCAATCGACATGTCGCCATTTTTAAACCGAGAAAACCACTCGTATACTTGATTTTCCCATAGCGTCATCTTTGTAAGCTGTTTTCAACATTAAAACAATTTCAGCAGCACTTTTACCGAGTAGAAAACAAAATTTCACAGCTAGACGTTGTTTTCTTAAACTTTCCATCTTAAAAAACGAAACAATAACAAAACAGCGCTAGTAAAAACTATCACTGCAGATGAATATTGAACTCGCAATGAGTTGAGCTATACAAGTCTGTGCGACAGAAATACGTACCACACAAGCACCGCCCACGGCAATGCTATTCCGGTTACTTTTGGGTACTCCCTCGTATGAGAAAATATTTTCAAGTTTTGTCAACGTATTAAATTTTGTAAAGGCCGCCTCCGTAGTGTAGTGGTTAGCGTGCTAGCCTACAAAGTGAATGTCCCGGGTTTAATTCCCGGTTAGGGTCTGGAATATATCACAAGGTGAAACCCACTGTTCTACATACATAACCCACCGTAGTCGCTAACAACTAAGCAGTTGGTGCTAATGATTAAAATCAGGTTATATATACAGGGTGTCTCTCGAGTAACCCGACAAACTTCTAAGGTGGTTTCCTCTCATCAAAATAATGAAAAAAGTTTACATAAATATGGGTACGGAAACGCTTCGTTAGCGAGTTACGGCTAGCGAAAGATTTTGCCCTGGGTTCAGAACATACACTTAAATAAAGTCTCTAGGATGACTTGATTTTTATAGTAGGTATGCATTTTTTACGAGTATTTAACAAAACATTTTGTCATTAACTGCAACGATTTGTAGGTACAAATTCTTACTCTTAAAAGTTCCGTACTGCCGTTGTTTTATTTCATGTATAAGTTCATAATTTTGCAAATGAAGTTATGAAAACACGGTGTTTTCAGTTTATTTAGGCAATTCCTTGTCTCGGTTGATTATCATTTATGACCAAAAACATAGTAATAAAGAGTAATACACCAAAACTTGATTTAGTAAAACAACATTTTTTAAATTGACTAAAACTGGTATGACGTTTGGTAGAGACGCACACAGTTATACTTGAAAAAACATTACATTGAATTAGTTCTATATAATAATTGACTTTATTCCCACAATTTTAATTTCAATTGAAGGATTATAAATCGAAACAGGAAATTTTTAATCATTGTAGTAACTAAATATGTTTTATAAAACTATAATGTATTGTACCTGACCTAATTTAAATTATTTTTAAACATAATTAAATTTTTACACTACTTAAAATAATAAAACGTATAATCAAATTGTATATTAGATCTTTTCAAGGTTTTCTAGAAAATAAGAATTAAATACAAATAGGTTTAACCTATTTCAAAGTGTAATAATTACACTTTCCAAAATTTGTGTACCTTTTATTCAAGAAAATATGATTTGGAATAATTTTCAAAATCTTTAAAATTCCCCAGTACTGTGAATTACCTGATAGTTTCGGAAAAACAATAATTTTTATTTAACGCCGTTTTTCTTATTACATACTAAGAAATACAACCTAAGACCAGTTAAAAGAAATCGAACAACAACAGACGAGAAAACATGGCCGATGCACTTCGAGGAACTCACCTCTTGTATAAAAAGAACGCACTGTCAAGACAAGTCAAGATTGGACATTACGAGTATAATACTGTGATAAAACCTCTGTGTCTGTACGCGAGTAAGTGCCTTAGAATGACCGGGAAGCTGGTCTAAGAGAAGCAGAGAAATTTGAGAGAAAGAAGATAAAACGATGTGCCTGAAGATAGTAGACGAACAATATACGAGGTGTGACTATCAAATAACGAGACTGACGTTGTAAAAAAATTTTGTTTTTATTTTATTCATTATCACTTATTGTCACCTTCAATATACACTCCTTCTTTATCCCTACAACGCTCCATGCGAATTTTCCATTGTTGGAAACAGTGCTGGAAGTCATCTTCTGTCAACTTTTTCAGGACACGTGCCACTTTCTCTTTTACAGCTTCCACAGACTCAAATCTTGTCCCTTTTTAATGCAGATTTCACCTTAGGGAACAGGTAAAAGTCACATGGTGCAAGATCTGGTGAATAAGGTGGATGTTCTAACACTGAGATGCTGTACTTGACTAGAAACCTCTTGACAGATAACGCGGAATGAGCTGGCGCATTGTCTTGGTGGAGAACCCATGATTTGTCCTTCCACATTTCGGGGCGTTTTTCCTTACTCTTTGACGTACTTTGGAAAGTACCTCAAGGTAGTAATATTGATTAATTTTTTGACCTTCAGGAATCCAGTGAAGGTACACAATCCCATGGATATAAAAAAAAACAATCATCATTGCTTTAAATTTTGACTTGCTCATTCGAGCTTTTTCTGGCTCTCGGTGAAGTTCGGCTCTTCCAGTGCATGGATTGGCGCTTCGTTTCCGGATCATAAGTAAAAAAACCACGTTTCATAACATGTTATTATCTTCCACCTGTTCCCTAAGGTGAAATCTGCATTAAAAGGGACACGATTTGAGTCTTTGGAAGCTGTAAAAGAGAAAGCGGCCCGTGGCCTGAATAAGCTAACAGAAGATGACTTCCAGCACTGTTTCCATCAATGGAAAATTTGCATGGAGCGTTGTAGGGATAGAGAAGGAGTGTATATTGAAGGTGACAATAAGTGATTATGTATAAAATAAAAATAAAATTTTTTACAACGTCCGTCTCGTTATTTAATAGCCACACCTCGTATTGTAACACTAGGCTAGAAATAGTTAAGGAGGAGTCTACCTTAATTTTTAATTTTTCACAGATACTCAGAACCTATAAACTTTTTAGCACAATAAAATAGTATGTGTAATAGCATATTTAAAAAAATGTAATCTAAGTTTAAAAAATATTAACCTGCACCCCTACAATAAACCAAAATGGCGGATTTTAGCACAATCTTAGAACGAACATATCTTTCTAATTATTTAATCCAAATTATTTTGTTTTAATTTATGCCAGACCCACCGGTTGGTCTAGAGGTAAAGTCGTCGCCAAAATCAGCTGTTTAACAGCTGATTTTTGGAGACGAAGGTTCCTGGTTCAAATCCTAGTAAAGGCAGTTACTTTTATACAGATTTGAATACTAGACAGTGGTTACCGGTGTACTTTGATGGTTGGAGTTTAATTAACCATACTCTCTCAGGTATGGTCGGCCTGGGTCTGTACAAGACTATACCTCATTTACACGTCATACACATCATCCTCATCTCATTGGGTCATGGGGTTGCTTATTGTTCTAAATTGAACATTTTGCAACGTACACAAATTAGGAATAAAAAAAAAAAAATTATGCCAAATTAATAAGAAAATTCTGCTCTGCGATCTGTACGAAACTTTTTTTAAGATATCGTTTGTAAGGAACAAAATAATTTTTTTAATTAGTAAGCAAAAATTTACTTCATTTTTATAAAACTGGACTAATTTTAAAAATTCTATATAAAGATTACAGTAAAAAAAAGGCTATATCAGATCACAGAATGTAAAAATAATATGAACAATTTAAAAAAACAATTACCGCTCCAGCTTCTTTAAATCAAAGTTATGTTAATTCTAGCATTTAAACTACACACAAATAAAACTAAATGTTGTTTAGGTCATCAGCCGAAAGGCTAGTTTCAACCTCTAGAGGCTATACTTGTAAAACAAGGAGTGAGGTGGTTTACCTTTGCCTTTCTCACTGAGTGGAAAAGTATGTTTATCAGTATGCCAGGCCCTCCGAAAAGCACCTACCTTCCACCCTGAAAATGACACCTTCACTTCATTCACGACAGGGTCTGGCTGTATAATAAAATTCATTACTCTCCGAGGAGATAACTGACTAATAGTGTTTTTTTACAGTTCTACCTCTTCTGTTAAATGCTTCGGTCATATATAATTCGCTAACCTTGTGATACGAAACAGAACTATTATTTTTAGCCCTAAAACTCAGAGTAGATCGAGTAAAATAATTTAACAATCCATTTGGAATGAATAAAAGAAAAAATTGGAAGAAAGAAACTACAAGCTTCAAAATAAAAACTCTTTCAAGAAAATTATAGGACTAATACATACATGATTTATCGTAGTTTTCACTTGACTAAAGGAAAAAATTTAAGTATTTAAGGTACAATTTATTTAAAACAAAGTATAAGTAACTGTATGTAAATGTTTAATACCTGAAATAAACAGTGTTTGAACGTTTTACATCATGTTCTGACCTCTTTTCAGTTGCAGTCCAGTACAAGAAATAAAACACCCCTGCGGTGTTTTTGATTTATATTATAAATCCGATATGCGGACGAAGTAACGCATTGCAAAGGATAATAAATTCTTGAATTTATTAACATTACTTATTCGCCGTTTTTAAAAAATATATATTGTTTTAAAATTACATTCTGATTTATTTGAAACTTAAGTGATTTTATTGCGTGAAATTTATTCGTGTTTTCTTTCATAAATTTATTCCTAATACACACTCAGTCAGTGGCTATTGGGCAAATAGATAATACATAAAATAAATAAAAAATACAGTACATAAAAACTACTTACTGAATATAAATGCATATTTTTTTTTATTCCTGATGCAAAATTTTTCAAGATCACGCTATGATGTATTATATTTTATTACAAATTATATAAATTTACCAAATTGATCTTGCCTTTATTTTCCATAACATTTACAAAAAAAAATTAATAATAATTTCAGAAATAGAATACCAAGGTCTTTTAGGTAGTAACGATAGTTTTATTTATTTAAAAATACATAAATAACATAGTATTTGAAAAACACTTTTTAACATAATTAAATATTACCTTTCCATTTGTAAATATCTCGATGAGAACAATTTTATTTTTATAATTAGAAGATGTGAAGTACCAGGGTTTCACTCAACTGCCCACTGTCTTGGAAGAAACCCATTTCATCAAAGAGAAAACAACTGAACTTTTCTTAATCGAAAATATATGTATTCGTAGCAATCGGTTCAATTTAACGCTATAGCCGGCAATAACATTTTTCTAGTGCGGCAGAGAATTTCTAGCATGTGGGTCACCGAACCGTAAAGAAATCATTAAAAATTTGCTATAAATCACAAACTTTACTATAGTTGGGAGCTGACTTGTTTGCTAAGGCCACTTGTCCACTTGAGAGAAAATACTGTCGAGAGTACTCTCGAGAGTAGACTCGCAAATGTATACGGGCCTGAGAGCTACTCTCCGAGAGAAGCAGGTGCAGCTGTCGACAGTTCATTTCTCGCAAGTGTAAATGCTCGTTTCTAGTCTCGAGAGTTACTCTCCACTCTTCCGTCAGTGTTGGAAAAGCTGAGAGCTTGTGTCGACAGTTCATTATTTGTCTATTTAAAAATATTTTTATTTCTTTTTATAGTCTTTTTTTAATATTTTAATTTCTTTTTTAAATCTTTCTTTTAAATTTTAATCTTTTTAATAATTTTAATCTTTTTTTAAATTTCAATATTTCAAATCTTTTATAATCTCTTTATAATCTCTTCGAAGCGTAGCCATTAATCTGTCATGAGGAGAAATTGCTTCACTTAATTTTGTATCTTTTTTGACAATCTGGTGTTTAACTAAATTTAAAAGCAGTTCAAATTGCACTGCAGACATTCGAATAAAATTTTTAAATTGCTGTGCATCCTCCAGCCGCAACTCATTTACGAGTGCTGAACAAGCTCCCAAGGAATTTCGTCGATTTATTCAGTTTTTTATCCAACACTCCTTTCTTTTTTGAATGATTTTGTACGCTATTAGAAAAGCTAGGGCCTGACGTGAATCCATTTTTATCAAATTAAAAACACGCACGTTTGATGACACTCAGCAGACTGCTTGTTGTGTTGACTCTCGGGTCTCAAGACTATCAAGTGGACACGGAATTCTCGTACTGTCGACAGTTCAGTCGCTGTCGACTGTCGGAGAGCTCTCTCGACAGCGCAACTACTCTCAAATGGAAAGCACTCTGAGAGCACTGTCGAGAGTTTCTCTCGACAGTTTCTCTCAAATGGACACTAGGCCTAATGCGGGATGAAGGGCAAGGGGGCCTAGTACAACAGTCGTTATTCGAAATGGTTTGTGACTAATATTTTTAGAAGAGCGAACACTAATGGTATTATTACTATTACTAGGTTATAGGAGGAGGGGAATCGTACAAACAATCCTCTCCAACCGAATTCTTTACGCTAGCAATCAAGTGAGCTCCCATCTATACGTGACTTATCAAAATAACAAGAAACTTACGAAAATAGAATAAATACATTATTAAAATTTTAATCTAACAGTCAGGGATACGGAAGCTATTTGAAAATAATTTTTAGATAAATCTCTCTAAATTCTTCTAAATTTCAGATGACACTATTGTTTAAACCTTTCTTATGCTCTACTTTCAAAATTCATTATATACGAATCGTTACTTATAATGTTATTTCAAAATAAAATAAAAAAGAACGATTCTATATTCATAACTGAAGAAAATATATCCGAAAAAAACATCATGTAAACCAACAAATGACCAAATTCAGCTCTAGGATAGCGTGGTTTCAACAGAGAAACACAGGCAGAATATGCAACTAAAACTATTGTATTATACGTAAACATTTACTTTATACATTACTAAACTATTGTACAAAACCGTAACGCTGTCTGTAGATGAATTTAAAACTAAAACGACAACATTGCAATGCTATGAAGCAAATCCGATTTTGCGATGCGACCGGTTCAAGAAGCTGTAACATCGTCTCAAATTCGACGATTGCCGGCTCTAGGGTTAAGAACGAAAAGCAACACCATGACCCAATAAGATGCGGATGATGTGCATGGCGTGAAAATGATCTTGTACGGACTCAGACCGATTATTCATGAGAGTATGATTAATTGAATCCCAACCATCAAAATACTCCAGCAACCACTGTCTAGTATTCAAATCCGAATAAAAGTAACTAACTTACTAATACTAGGATTTGAACCACGGAACCTTCGTTTACGAAAATCACCTGTTAAACAGCAGATGTTGGCAACGAATCTATCACTAGACCAACGCGGTGGATTAGTTAAACATAAAACTGATAAATATGTTTTGGTTAACTGGGAGATGTTCACAACTATCAACTGACTTAAAACTGACGTTGTACAAAACAATTTTGAAGCCTGTCTAGGCGTACGGGAAACAATTATGGGGGACAACAAAAACAAGTTCAAATACTGACATTATAAAAAGTTTTCTGACAAATTTTTATGAATAGCTCTCAGGATACATGGTATATACGAAACAGATACATCTTTAACGAATTATAATAAGACAAGAAATTACACGATTTAGCAAAGCATAAAAAAAAGACTGGATGGAAATCCAAATTATTTCGAGTTAAATTACCGGACAAGAGCGAATAGACTTTTACTTAACAAACAAGGTAGTGCCAATATCAAAAGCAACTGTGATAAATTTCATACTCCACCTGAGTGTAGAGCGGTTGACAGCATTCTGTGTGATTACATAACTCATTTCTTGCCGGTACATTTTCTAAAGTTACACGACGCGTTTATGGAATGGCAGGTTTTGTGCATTGTCTTGCATAAATAGATTTGTTTTAATTCATTTATAATACTTCTGTCATTTAGCTGCATGTTTATGAACAACTTGAATTGCATTCATAAAAAGATAGCTGAAGCTGTTTAAACAGATGCAGAAGGTGATTAATGAAAGGATTGTAATGCAAGAGTAAAGGGAAAGATTGAGAAAGGCCACAAAAATTAAATTTTTTAAATAAATTTCACAATGAATTCCTCATTAAAGAAATGTAATTAGGAGTTAAAACTAGGAAGACACCTTGAAATATCAAAGTTATACACCGACAAATGACTACCAAAAAACATTTATGGAGATTAACACTGTAAAATGTGGTATTAATTTTATCGAATAAAAAATCATAGCAATCGATCAAGGTTTAAAATATAGTAAATAAACTGTTCTCTTTAAAAAAAACTGGCCGTAAAATTTCTTAAAAGGTTCAAAATTTTAAAAATCAATCACTTAATAACGTAATGACTCATTTGAAAAAAATATACCTTTATCACGTTTGTTCAAAAATGATAAATTCAGAAGCAGACAACATCCTCAACAACTTTTTCAAGCGATTTAGGCCTTAAAAGAAGCGACAAGGTCACACAAAGATGAGTCACATTATAATCCTTGAGAAGAATACATCTGTAAATGTTATCCCTGAATGTAACCTACGACAAGTTTAATCGTAAACCATACCTGAAGTAATAAGATTACTTCAATTGTTAATAATTTTACATTCAAATTATATTTATACAGTAAACTATTGGTTATCCTAAAATACTGGAGGCAAGTCGATTACGGCAAACCTGGGTAATGAATAAATCGATTCATTAAGCAACAACATTTCTGTCCAGAAAATAAAATATGCTGAGACATGATTGAAAATTATTACTATTAGTACTATTATTATAACGGCTGTTCTGTAGCACTATAACTTCTACTGTAACCCAAGCCATTTCTCTTTGTGCTTCCATTAACCATAAATATCTCCTGCTTTTTACTTTCTCTTGCCTACATGCATACAAAGAAAGGAAAGTATTGTTTTCATGTTGATTTTTCTAAATCGAGTTCTCACCAGATATACACGTTTTCAAACCTCCTGAACCCAAAAACATGTTTTTTAGCGATGTGTAGCCTATGCGCGCGCGCGCGCGTGTGTGTGTGTGTGTGTGTGTGTGCGCGCGCGCGCGTGCGTGCGTGCGTGCGTGCGTGCGTGCGTGCGTGCGTGTGAACAAAATATCTCTTGAACGGAACATCGTACGAAGTTGAAACTTGAAACTTAAGTTAGATGTTACATTAAAAAAGTTAGATGACTGTATTTTGCTCATCAAAATCGGCAAAAAATTGAATTTTTAATGAGTGTGGCCTTAGTATGAATTTTACTACAAAAGTACATAATCAAAGTTATAGAAAATTTAAAAAATAAATACATTTTCTTGTAAACATTTTTTCTACTGAACTTATCGTCGGATATGTTTCCTACAGTTTTTAGCGTCAATTAGTGATTTTCCGTACTTTTAAGTCCTACAGAGGTTGATTTTCATTTAGCGTCATTCACTTTTGATTAAACATATTTTATAAGTTTCATTATTTACATTGGCAAAAGAAACTCGTGTAATTGTTTCAAACCAGATTTTTTGTCAATCGTTACACAGTTAACCCAGTTACGAATAACCGAGAATTTACTTTAACAAGTAAAACTGAACATTAGAAAAGAAATTTATTTTTTTAAAACATATTACATTTTGAACACTTTTTTATCCGGACACAACGATTACAGTCACAAATAATACCGTAAGAATCGTTTTGACGTTAAGATAAGCAGTTATATACTACAGAAATATATCAAAAATGTCCAAGGACTTCTAATACACGCCTAATACTACAGGTTAAAAGAAAAGGAATAAAAAAAGTCCTGGATATGACTCAGATATAGCACATATATGTAGACATAAAATTATTTCTTTCATTTCTTTTTTAGCAAAAGAAAAACCAAGCAATAAATAAAAGAAGTAAAGATTATTTTAAATTACAATCAACCTTTCTCACATCTAAAATTATACAATATTATTATTATTATTTACACACACACGCACACATTGCAAAATATACCTTCACTTCTTCAACAATAACAAAACAACAACTTGCAAATAAATGAACAATATTGTATATGCGATTTAAAAATAAAATAAAGCCCTTGAAATATCCTTACTACCAATATAATGACAATCATTAAAAATTATTTGAAATTAAAACGTTGACAAAAATCTTTCTTGAGACGACGCGTCTCATGGCTGGTGACAATTTTTAAAAAGGCTTACCTCTGAATTATGGCAAAAATTATTAGTGATTTCTGGATTAATATTTAAGAGGAATCGCATGACACTATTTATGTTTCCGAATTCCAATCTTGATTTATTAACTTCCGGTTTTGGGCCACTTCCGTTCGAAACTGGAACTTCAAACCCAATAATTTCTGTATCTACACTTTAAGAGGAATTAAATGACACTATTGTTGTTTCCAAATTCTGACCTTGATTTCTTAACTTCTGGTTTTGGGCCACTTCGGGTCAAAACCGGAAGTTCATTTCTGTGTTTACTTTTTAAGAAGAATCGAATGACACTTTTTTGTCTCCAAATTCCGACTTTAAAGACCCACCGGGTTGGTCTAGAGGTAAAGTTGTCGCCAAAATCTGCTGTTTAACAGCTGATTTTCGGAGACGAAGGTTCCTGGTTCAAATCCTAGTAAAGGTAGTTACTTTTATACGGATTTGAATGCTAGACAGTGGTTACCGGTGTACTTTAATGGTTGGGGTTCAATTAACCATACTCTCTCAGGAATGGTCGGCCTGAGTCTGTACAAGACTACACCTCATTTACACATCATACATATCATCCTCATCTCATTGGGTCATTGGGTTGCTTATTGTTCTGAATTGAACAGATTGCAACGTACACACATTAGGGATTAAAAAAAAAAGAAGAAATTCCGACTTTGATGTCATAACTTCCGGTTTTTGGGCCATTTTTGGTCAAAACCGGAATTTAAACCCAATTTCGGCTTACCAACTTTATACGTATATTACGAATCCAAAAACCTTTTGGTGCTATCTCTTGTTTCTGATATCTGGGTGTTACTAACGGACGGACAGAGGAAAATGATAGATGAGAATTTTAAAAATTGTCACCAATTATTATTATTATTATTATTATTATTTACACACACATACGAGTATACTGCAAAATATAACTTCGCATTCTTCAACAAAACAACAACTTGCAAATAAAAGAACAATATTGTAAATGCGATTTAAAAATAAAATAAAGCCCTTGAAATATCATCACTGCCAATAGAATGATAATCATTAAAAATTATTTGAAATTAAAACATTGACAATAAATAAAAATTTATTTAGCAAAATAATAATAGGTTATACAGCTTACTTTCATGATATTGAGTTTCAATAATTTACTATTTTTAAAATGAAAGATATACAATATACGGTATAGTTAAAATGGAATACACGATTTTTTTTAAATAATAATTTTTTCATCATAAAAGAGTTAGCAAAGTCTTATTACGCACGATTTTTATTAATTTATTAATGTACAGTTATAATAAAACAATAAAAAATTAAGTAAATCATAATTATATTACGTAATAACAGGTAATTATTGATATTTTTGAAAGTAAAATATGATAGTGATTATTTTTATATTATATGTTTAAAAAATTAAATTACATGTTGATTTATAATTGAAAGATTAAAAAATTCCAGATTTATTATAAAATAATATGACTATTTAAATATATCTGTAAAATAAATTTTGGTAAAAAATTCATTAAAATCAATAGTTTTAAAATAATGAATATTATTTATTTCTAAAATAAATATTGTTTTATAAGTTCTCATCATCATAATCATCATCTGTCAAGGATTAAGCTCAATGGCCTGTTCCGGCATTCATCTCTTTTTAGGTCTTCCCAACCCTCGCTTCCCTCTAGGTTTATATTTCCATGCTTGTAGGGAAAGTCTGTGAGCTGCCATGCGAAGTAAATGGTTGGACCAGTTTTTCTTACATATTCTTAACGTTTCCTAAAGGGACTGAACATTTAACTCAGCGTGGATAGCTTCGTTACGAACTCAATCTAACCGGGTATAACCTTTGACTCCCGCAAAAATGTCATTTCAGCAGCCTGGATACGAGATTCATTCCTCTGTAATGACACCCATGTTTCACTCCCATATTTTATGAGTGGTACAGCTGTTGCTCTATAAAATTTCACTTAGGTGTCCTTTCTCGTTTTCTTTCATATTGTCCTGCAAACAGAACCGCTTACAGCGCTGAATTTTGCCAGTTTTTCACTCGTCATTATCTTAGTCATAGGAAACCTTGCATCTTAAATACTAAAAATCTCGAACTTGTTCTATAGTTTGGTTGCCAAGTATAATTTTTGAGCGAACCGGCCATCTTCGCTTGAATGCTATGACCTTTAAAGGTATAACCTTTAAAGGTTTTATAAGTTATTAATCAGTAAAGACATAGAGTAATGAAATGGTAATTAAACAGGCCAAAAGAAAGAAAATCTTTACAAATTGCTTTGGTAGTGAGTTACAGCTAGCGAAAGATTTCGCCCGGAACTCAGTACTCTCTGTGAAATGCAGATTTGCTGAAATTCTGAGAAGGTAAATTAAAAGGCGAAATGAGTTGTTATGGTTTTAACCTGAAAAAATTGAATAAAACAGGTCTCACAACCATAAATCTCTTGATTTTTAAGATTTTCAACGTATTCGCCTCTTAATTTGCCTTCTCAGAATTTCACCAAGTCTTTATTTCACCGACGATACTGAGTTCCGGGCGAAATCTTTCGCTAACCGTAATTCGCGACTAAAGCGTTTTAGGACATGTTGTTGTTGTTGTTTAGGTCATCAGCCGAAAGGCTAGTTTGAACCTCTATCTAGAGGATTTACTAAGTAAAACGAAGAGTGAGTGGTTTACCATTGGCTTTCTCAATAAAAGAAAAAGTATGTTTTTCAGTATGCCATGCCTCTAAAAAGCATCTACTTTCCACCTTGCAAATGATACATTCACTACAGGGTTTGGCTGTATTAATGATGAAATTCATTACGCTCAGAGGAGATAACTCTGATTAGTGCCTTTTACACCTCTACCACTTCTGTTCTTAAATTCTTCAGTCATATAATTGGCTGACCATGTGATAAGAAATAGAAAGCTATTTTTTGTAGCCCTGGAACTAGCAGATCGAGTGCAAATAAATTTAACACTCCACCTGACCGTTATGGGCAATATAAAATAATTTGACTATTAACTATATTATCTCTAAATTTTTCTAATTTTTGGTAGAAAATTTATTGAAATCAATAGTTATTAAATATATGAATATTTTTTATTGATAAAATAAATACAGTTTTATAAATTATCGGTAAGTGCGTAGAAGTAATGAAACGGTAGTTATACAGAATGATTCACGAATTTTACCGGCGCTTTCTGAGCTCACCCTACAGCCCAAAAGAAAGAAAACGCTTCATATATAAATATGTCTTAAAACGCTTTGGTAGCGAGTTACGGCTAGCGAAAGATTTCGCCTGGAATTCATTACTCTTGGTGAAATGAAGAATAAACCACACTCTTCATTTTACTTAGTAAAACCACTACAGGTTCAAACCACCCTTTCGGCTGATGACCTGAACAACAAGATTATCGAGAAGAAAACATAATTTTAAGAAATACCGCACTGGATGTACATAAAAAGTCCTTTATCTTGTTACTACTGCTTTTTATTATTTGGCAGGTGCTTACAACACGCTATGACTGGGTGAATAGGGCGGTTGATCAGGTATGAAAGTTGGTAAAAGACTGCGTCATTACGCTAATTACGTAATGACTGGTAGGAAGTACTGCACTAGTAGGAGTTCTATTCCATGTATTGGCTTGTATCTGATCTAAATTATTTGTCTCCAAACATTCTCCCGTCTTTAATGTACAAAAAAAACGATTACGGCCTACAACGAGAATAATCATCTTCCTCAGTTCAGTTAAAATTTCTGTATCAGTACTAGGTACTAAAATTATCAGGTACAATTCAGTACTCGCACCAAGTTGTACTAGTGACAGATAAATCCTGTTCCGACCTAAGGATAGTTCTGACGTTCACTCGAAGTGACCAGAAATACCAAGGGAAGACAATCTATTTATGCAAATCCGATAAACGCGTGCAGAAAAATCATAAACACATGCCTGAGAGTAAATTTAAAAAATAAAAATAAAATGTTTGGTGGGAGATATTATACCGGGTGATTCTAAATTGCACGGCAATCTCTAGAAAGGTGATTTTATAGCTAAAATGTTAAAAAATCATTATATAAATTTTTCATATTATAAAAATATAGGTCCGGAAATGAGTCGTAGCATTATTTTTTTGTATTTTTTTTGTCTGCATTATCAGAAATTTTTTTGAAATTTTGAAAATGAAGTTAGGTACTTTTTTCTCTCTGTATAAGTTTATAATTATTTATATTTGTGCAATTGTGATTTAGTTTGTAATAATTTACTGTTTATTTTATATGTAATAGTATTTCTATCATTGGGCCACTCTGGCCCGTTGTAAACGTAATGTAGCCTAAATAAATAAATTGCAAAATAGTCAAGATGTAAAACAAAAAGCTTCGTTAGCGAGTTATGCCTGGTGAAAGATTTCGCCGTAATTCCTAGCAAAAAATGAAAAAAGCCATACTTAAATTCTAAAAAGATAAATTTAAGGGAAATATAGTAGTTTCTTATGATTTTTAACACGAAAAACTTAAAAATTGAATCCCAGAACTCTATCCTTTTTAGTTTTTAAGAAAACTATGTGAAAACATTAAAAAACGGGGTTAGATAATACACTTTTTTAAGTATAGCTTAAAATAACTTTGTTAAATAGCGAATAAACACACATAACGTTTAATGAAAATTTTAGAGAATTTTATACATACAAAATGATATAAATAACGTCTATGAAAATTAAACTCTTTTAAAGTTTTGTGTGTTTATTCGAAATTTAATAACGTTATTTTACGCTAAAATAACAAAAAATAAATATATGAATAAATATGTTTTTCTAACCGTACTTTTTAATGTTTCCACGTAGTTTTCTTATAACCTAAAAGCAACACAGTTTTAGGACTCATTTTTTAAGTTTCCTAGGTTAAAAACCATAAGAAACCACTAAAATTTCGTTAATTTACCTTCTCAGAATTTCAGTTTGGCTTTATTTCACTCTTTGCCAAAGTATCATGGCAAAATCTTTCACAAGGCACATTAACGTTTTTCTTATTTTTAGCTACAGAATCATTTCCCTACAGATTTCCGTCTACAATTTAGAATCACCCGGTATAAGAAATATTTAAATATTATTTAGAATACCAATCGTGCTTTATAATTTCTGATAAGCGTACATAACATATATCCGTTTAATAACTTACAATTTCATATAAAACAATTTGAGGTTAACTTACTTATTGATAAAGGACGTGCTAGTAATTTTGTAATGATGTAATCACGAAAAACCTGATAAATAAATTAATATTATTACCCATAGTAAAACTATTTATTAATAAATAATTAAGTAAAATTAGTATTATTACGGTATCTATTGTTTAAAAATAATTTATTTTAACTTACCGTTTAGTCTCGTGTAACTCTGCAGCATTATTGAAATTTTTCTGAACGAATGTGAAATTTTCAAACCGAACAAATCACCTAAAAACAAAAAATTAATTAATAGAATAATTAATGCATTATACAGAGGAAAATAAAATAAAATTTAATATGACAAATTTTGAGTATGGAAATCGCTTAAAATTTTTTTGAATGATTACTGATGTAATACCACCAATTGCTGAAACTTGAAAAACAAAGTTTCTTAATCAACTTCTGCAAAATAGTTTTTAGAATTAGCGGAGTAATTTCAAAAATTACACGTACTATACTTTTTGCGATTTTTTGCATCTCAAATACCACGCCTCTTTATCTATCTAATAACCCTCCTACAGTCTCCACCGGTAATCAACTCCATTACTTAGTTCATCCACGCTTTGCATTGAGTTTTGTTTTCGTTTTCTCCCGTTGGGTCCAGCTCCATACTCCGCTAAGCCACCGTTATTTTATCCGAGGCGGCGAGAAAAACTCATGTTTACTCCACTCTCTCACGATGGGGGAAGTAGCGTTGGACTTCCGCTAAGCCACCTGTGTTCATACATCCGACGTAGTTGTCCATACAATAGTATCTTTTTTACTTTCTCTTGCCCTGTATGAATATATAGGGTAGGGAAGTATTGTTTTCATATCAATTTTTCGAAATAGAATTTTCACCAGATGCGGTAAACGTTTTCAGGTCCCCTGGACAAAAAAAGACATGTTTTTAGCGATATGTGTGTGTGTGCGCGCGCTTGTGTGCAAAATATCTCAAAAACGGACTATAGTAATTACGAAGCTGAAACTTGGAACTTAAATTAGATACCTCTACATGACTGGACACGAATATTTTCATCAAAATCGGTCAACCGGAAGTAATACTTTATTCATGTGATGTTGAACTTTTTACGATTTTCTCAAAAACGGCTCCTACGTTTTTTAAAATCTCATTTACTGCATTTTGTATGCTCAACAAGATACGGTAAGCACCATGTCAGCTGAATTTTTTGAGGGTCTGTGCTCGCAAGAAAAAATAGTGTTTTAAGATTACGGCCTTAGTATGCATTTCACAACAAATATGTAAAAAATTTTAAAGTTACCTATAAGAAATAAAAATATCTACAACTTATATTTCAAGCATTTTCTTCAACAGAACCTAGTTTAGTGTTGAGATTTCCGAATTTTTAAGTCGAGCACAGGTTGATTTTTATTAAGTTTTTTTGACGTTCCGGACTACCCGGATTTCGGTTAATCCGGATTCGGATAACAGAGAGTTTACTGTAGTAGGTTACTGTAAGAAGTTTAGACAGAAAGTTAATACAGTTTGCCGTTCATTAATTTTGCAAATTTAGGCATGTTTATGCAATGATTTGTCGAATAAAAAACAAAAACATATCAACATCCGTATTTGGAATGTACATCCAATTATAAATGATTCAAAAATTCAGTTATAAAATATACAGTAGGTTACCTGAAGAGAAAGAGTGAGAAAGAAAACAAAACAGAAGAAAAAAAGAGAACAAAAGTAAAAAAAAGAAATAGATTACAAAGCGGCAAGACAAGAAATTATAATAATAAATCCAGTAAGTGAATACAGTGTTGGTATAGAAGATATTTTTGTTTTTCTTTCATCTGTTATTATGTTCTTGAAACGCAATTAAAACAATAAAAGCAAAGAAAAAAAATATATACCCAATAGAATAGTAAACAAACCGTCGTAGGTGTTTTAATAATAAACGACATCAATATTACATCATATCTATTCAGAGATACTGACCGCAACTATGACGTGTCGAATAAAACGTCATAAAAGTCCCTCCTTCTTTTACTCAGCATCCTATAGGATAATATAGTATCTACTACGTCACAGTTATTACAATGTTTTAGTGCAAACAATCTCTATTAATAAAATCGTTACTAATGTTGTGATAATTTATGATTAATTTGTTTATAATATTGCAATTATTTTGCAATCATTTCTAGAATAATGTTTACATTAATGCTTTTCTAAGCTTTAGAATAGAAGTTCTAGAATTACGGGGACTTGCACTGCCTATCCTGACAATGTTAATTTGACTGATTTTACGTTTACGAGGTGTGGCTATTAAACAACGAGACTGACGTAAAAACTTTAATTTTAATTTTATACATAATCACTTATTGTCACCTTCAATATACACTCCTTTATCCGTACAACGCTCCATGCGAATTTTCCATTGTTGGAAACAGCGCTGGAAGTTATCTTCTGTCAGCTCCTTTAGGACACGTGCCGCTTTCTATTTTACAGCTTCCACAGACTCAAATCTTGTCCCTTTCAATGCAGATTTCACCTTAGGGAACAGGTAGAATCACATGGTGCAAGATCTGGTGAATAAGGTGGATGTTCTAACACTGAGATGCTGTACTTGGCTAGGAACCTCTTGACAGATAACGCGGAATGAGCTGGCCCATTGTCTTGGTGGAGAACCCATGATTTGTCCTTCCACATTTCGGGGCGTTTTTTCCTTACTCTTTGACGTACTTTGGAAAGTACCTCAAGGTAGTAATATTGATTAATTGTTTGACCTTCAGGTACCCAGTGAAGGTACACTATCCCATGGATTATAAAAAAAACAATCATCATTGCTTTAAATTTTAACTTGCTAATTCGAGTTTTTTTGGCTCTCGGTGAAGTTCGGCTCTCCTAATGCATGGATTGGCGCTTCGTTTCCGGATCATAAATAAAAAACCACATTTCATCACATGTTATTTTCGTTTTCAAAAGATTTGGGTCATTTTCAATCGCGTACAAAGTGTCAGTACAAACATTTTTACGAGCTTCATTTAAAACAATTTTGAGCGGCACGTGTCCTGGAAGAGCTGAGAGAAGATGACTTTCAGCATTGTTTCCAACAATGGAAAATTCGTATGGAGCGTTGTAGGGATAGAGAAATAGTGTATATTGAAGGTGACAATAAGTGATTATTAATAAAATTAAAATTAAATTTTTTACAACGTCAGTCTCGTTATTTAATAGCCAACCTCGTACTTTTCGGGTATTTTCCGTTTTCTGTATGCCACTATCAAATCCGAATTCCCTGATGGTTGAAGTTACACAATTCTTCACTCCTGCGTCTAGCGCGCCAATCTGACTAGCAATATTCCTGCGTAGTGTCAACTCCACTCCGATTTCATAGTTAGTTACTTCACAGTCTGCTATGAATTTTGTAGTCACTTAACAAGTTGGAGGAAGTTTCTTATCACATGGTCAGCCAATTATATGACTGAAACATTTAAGAACAGAAGAGGTAGAGGTGTAAAAGATACTAGTCACAGTTATCTTCTCTGTGAGTAGCGAATTTCATTATACAACAAGACCTTGTGGTGAATGAAGTGAAGGTGTTATTTGGAGGGTGGAAAGTATACTCGTATGCTTTTCAGAGCGGTTGGCATGCTGTTAAGCATACTTTCCCACTCAGTGAGGAAGGCATGGTAAACCTTCTCATTCCTCGTTTAGTAGGCCTAAACTTTGTAGAGGTTCAAACCACCCTTTCGGCTGATGACCTAAACAACAAAATTGCTCTTAAGTTAGACAGATTGCATCGTACATACATAGGGATTAAATGATGTTTATTTTTAAATTTTAGATTTTGATCAACCACTTACCACCCTCCATCTGCCAAAGTTTAGAGGATAGTAAGTTACCTAACGTCCGTAACTTTGTAACCACAGTCAGTGAAATGAGTCCTCAATGGCCTACACTGTATTTGACAGTATATCCAAATTCCGCCGAGAGACATTCACGGACTGGTATAGCTCCACTGTTTTAAATTTATAGTTAATAGGCTTACGGGCGCCGCAGTCGTCGGTTTTGTTCACTTACTACACTTGTTTGCCAGTAAGTGCCGTGTACAATTGATCCGATCTCTTATTATTCGACATTAAGCGCACCCGAAGTACAGCTTACAACCGTGGTTCCTGAATTGAAGAAATCGCTTGGAAGAAGACAACAGTACAATGGGTATTCCTAACCCTATATTCCTATTTCCCCAACCCCACTTATCACGAGTAATCACGCTGCAAAATGAGGTATGAAGCTACAACATTTCTTTTTTCTTCATCTCGGATTTTCGGGTAAACCAACTGAAAATAAAATTCCACAAGAGGTTAAAGTCGTACAAGCAGGCCACGCATACAGTCCACTGCTCAGGAGGAGGGTCCCGAGGGATCTTTCCTCAATTCGTTTTTTGTCTCACTCGATGACAAACGCGCTGACTCAGACTTTTAACTACCAACTACCGTACGGGAGCTGTAATAGTTAGTCGCGCTAACTCAGACTTTTAACTACCAACTCCCGTACGGAAGCTGTAATAGTTAGTCGTGCTAACTCAGACTTTTAACTACCAACTCCCGTACGGGAGCTGTAATAGTTAGTCACGCTAACTCAGACTATTAACTACCAACTCCCGTACGGAAGCTGTAATAGTTGCTCGCGCTAACTCAGACTTTTAACTGCCAACTCACGTACGGGAGCTGTAATAGTTAGTCACGCTAACTCTGACTTTTAACTACCAACTCCCGTACGGAAGCTGTAATAGTTAGTCACGCTAACTCAGACTTTTAACTACCAACTCCCGTACGGAAGCTGTAATAGTTGCTCGCGCTAACTCAGACTTTTAACTACCAACTCACGTACGGGAGCTGTAATGGTTAGTCACGCTAACTCAGACTTTTAACTACCAACTCCCGTACGGGAGCTGTAATAGTTAGTCGCGCTAACTCAGACTTTTAACTACCAACTCCCGTACGGAAGCTGTAATAGTTGCTCGCGCTAACTCAGACTTTTAACTACCAACTCCCGTACGGGAGCTGTAATAGTTAGTCACGCTAACTCAGACTTTTAACTACCAACTCCCGTACGGGAGCTGTAGTAGTTTATTTTCAGATATTTTTAAAAAAATACCTGAAAATATTAAATATAGATTCCATAGAACTATATTGTATAATTAATTTATTTGTATTACTTTTATTTATTTATTTTTAAAAAAGTTTTATTTCCCACTTATAGTTTAAGATTTGTGGGAAGATGCCTACACATTTCTCACGCCATAATCATTAATAATCGTTATTCGTACAGAAAGGCGTAACATAAGAAAGAAAGAAAGACTGCATTATATTTAATGTGGGTATTGTCATTTGATGTCCGTTTATGAAAAATACAAATTAATAATAACAACTAACATATTGACGTGTATTGTTTCCTTTTATTTTTGTTTATGTAGTTTGCACTCTTGTTTTATTATTTGCATAATACTACAAAATGTGTGTGGTTTACATCTGCGCAGTTTTTCAGATGTCATTAAAACATGATTGAAGCCTTTTTAAAATGACCACCGATGATGTGGTGAATAAATTTATTCATAAAAATTTAATTAATTATTAATAAAATTTAATTTATTACAGTAATATCCCGGTTATCCAACCTTCGGTCATCCGAAATTCAGATTATCTGACGTGACTGACTGACTGATTGTGACAAATACGAATTGAAAACCGAGGGCATAATATTTAGCCTATATTGAAAAACATAAAACAACCCCATCTAAAATACAGGTGATGCGGTACTGGTTTGATTTGCCGCCAAGAAAAGAGGGCATGTCTAACGTAAACGTCACCAAAATCAATTGACTATACAGAATTTTTCCAAAAGTAGTTTATCTTTTCGTAAGTAGCCCTACTGCTGAACATTTTATGTACGAGGTGTGGCTATTAAATAACGAGACTGACGCTGTAAAATATTTTATTTTAATTTTATATATAATCACTAATTGTCACGTTCAATATACACTCCTTCTCTATCTCTACAACGCTCCATGCGAATTTTCCATTGTTGGAAACAGTACTGGAAGTCATCTTTTGTCAGCTTCTTCAGGACACGTGCCGCTTTCTCTTTTACAGCTTCCACAGACTCAAATCTTGTCCCTTTTAATGCAGATTTCACCTTAGGAAACAGGAAGAAGTCACATGGTGCAAGATCTGGTGAATAAGGAGGATGTTCTAACACTGGGATGCTGTACTTGGCCAGGAACCTCTCGACAGATAACGTGGAATGAGCTGGCGCATTGTCTTATTGGAGAACCCATGATTTGCTTCCACATTTCAGAGTTTAGAAAGTACCTCAAGGTAGTAATATTGATTAATTGTTTGACCTTCAGGAACCCAGTGAAGGTACACAATCCCATGGGTATAAAAAAAACAATCATCATTGCTTTAAATTTTGACTTGCTCATTCCAGCTTTTTTGACTCTCGGTGAAGATCGGCTCTTCCAGTGCATGGATTGGCGCTTCATTTCCCAATCATAAGTAAAAACCCACTTTTCATCACATGTTATTATTTTCTACCTGTTCTTTAAGGTAAAATCTGCATTAAAAGGGACAAGATTGAAGTCTGTGGAAGCTGTAAAAGAGAAAGCGGCACGTGTTCTGGAGGAGCTGACAGAAGATGACTTTCAGCACTGTTTCCAACAATGGAAAATTCGCATGGAGCGTCGTAGAGATAGAGAAGGAGTGTACCGTATATTGAAGGTGACAATAAATGATTACGTATAAAATTAAAATAAATTTTTTTTACAACGTCAGTCTCGTTATTTAATAGCCACACCTCGTATGCTATTATGATAAATGTGTTAAAATATTCTTTATATATTTTACTTATTAGGCCCTATTTTTTTTAACGTTGATAGCATTTAGGTTATTGCCCATGATTGGCAGGTGGAGTGTTAAATTAATTGCACTCGATTTGTTGGTTCCAGGGCTACAAAAAATAGTTCTGTTTCTTATCACATAGTCAGCCAATTATATGACTGAACTATTAAAGAACAGAAGAGGTAGAGGTGTAAAAGACACTAGTTACAGTTATCTCCTCTGAGAGTAATCAATTTCACTTTACAGCCAGACCCTGTGGTGAATGAAGTGAAGGTGTCATTTGCAGTGTGGAAAATGGGTGCTTTTCGGAGAGCCTGGCATGCTGATAAGCATACTGTTTCAACTCAGTGAGGAAGGCAATAGTAAACCACCTCACTTCCCTCGTTTTACTTAATAAAACGTCTAGAGGTTCAAACCAACTTTCCGGATGTTGACGTAAACAACAACAGTATTTAGGTACCTACTTTAACTTGTTATTTTCACCTGCAGTATTTACAACTTAAATTATTTATCGTAATTTTTTCAAAACTTGTTATATTTTGTTTCATTAAATTTTTATTTTTAAAATCCATTAAGTATACTATTTATTTAAATTATCTTGTGGTGCCAGATTATCCGACATTTTTCTTATCCGACCATCTCTCCAGCGGACCTAGCTAAAGGCCAAGCCAATTGCTGTAAGCCTGGACTACGCATGCGCATACCTAACTTCGACCTCGCATCCCCTCCAACCTACAGTAATATGTAGTCAGAGTGTTGTTGAAAATTGACAACACTCATTATATTTTGTACGCATGCAGTTCCATTGTTGATAATATATGCTGCACTATTGCAGTACATACAAGACTGTACTAATACAGACGCACGTTTTGCCCAGCGCTCTCCTTACGAAAATCGGGCTATACCTATTCCCTCCTAGCGGAGCTGTTCAGAACTGCTATGTCCAAGATCCGAATAGTCATCATGATTGACAACCTCCGGTGGGAGTGGGCACGTTAAGAAGAAAACCATCTCCGGTCCTGTTGGTGTCAGATAATCGAGACTCTTCAGTATTACTTTTTTGGTAAATTGTACTGAACTTCTCACTAATCTTCAAGTACTTTTCAATGTCCGATTTTTACTGCTAATGCAAATTAAAAAGACTTCTGTCAAATTACTGCTAACGCAGACGATATAAGGGATATAAATGAACATTTGTCCTTAGCAGGCAGGTGGAATATTAAATTATTTTCACTCGATCTGCTAGCTCGAGGGCTACAAAAAATAGTTCTGTTTCTTATCACATGGTCAGCCCATTATTATGACAAACATTTAAGAATAGAAGAGGTATTGGTGTAAAAGACATACTAGTCAGAGTTATTTCCTCTGAGAGTAAAGAATTTCATCACATAGCCAGACCTTGAGGTGAATAAAATGAAGGTGTCATTTGCAGGGTGGAAAGTAGATGATTTTTAGAGGGCCGGGCATGCTGATAAGCATATTTTTATAAACCAGTTCTTAAACAAATTTTGACGTATGGAATCCAACTAACGGGCTCAGTAAGCCATTCCATCATTAAAATCCACCAAAGGTTTCAAAAAAATTACTCAAAACAATCACAGAATTATACTGGTACATAAGAAACATCGTACTACACAGAGATCTACAAATTCCTACAGTTTAACAAGAAATCAACATGTACAGTACAAAATACTAAAGAAGATGCGAATCACCTCGCCATCTGACAATTCAAACGAAACTCGCCGGTTGACTTATCAACGAAGTTCCCTAAATCGAGGGTTTTCTTAAATCATGACATTTAACAAAACACAACTTATCAATTCATAATTCTACTTAAGAATAGATTGTAAATTTTGCTGAAATATAAACTGTATATATGAAAATTAGAACTTTAAATAATAATAAAAAATTACGACAACAAAAGGTTAACAACCTACTGAAATATACTACCACATAAAATTAGCATAAAACATAAAACTAAAATGCAAAATACTACATTGAAAATATAAAACATAAATATACATTCGATAATCAAAATTGCCATAGTATGATTCACGGTAAAATAAAATACTTGAATAGTAACGTTAGGTGACACAGCGTTTTAAATTTAAGCCGTTACTCGTTATTTTTATTTTTAAAAAACTAAAAATTTGCAATAATTAATATTATAAGTATGCTAATAAAATCGCTGAAGGCCTATTACATAATAGGGTACTGTTCAATTGAATGACTAAGTTGTATGATTCAGTTTTTAAGTGATACTTAGTTTTTAATATTGTCTTAATTAAAGATGACGGGTATCATGGATGGGTACAACTAAAAGATGTATTAGACGCGGTATGCAGAATACATTAAAGGCCTACACGTGAAAGAAAACATGTTAACCATCAATAGAATGTTAAAAAAGGGATAAATGATTCAAGTGGCCCATACACTAAATGAATTCAATGGAATCGTTAATGTCGAATCTTTAACGTCACACATTTAAAACTTACTAGGTGAACCTGTGCGGGAAAACCCGCACAAAAGTGTAAATTTGTTTTTATAGAACTTTTCTGTAAACAACATTTTTTGTTTTATTGTTGTGTGGCATTATTTGAACTTTTAGGCTATCAAATGATCTGACACGTGACATAGCAACGTACAATTGTCCATGTGAAAATAACCGGCTGTGGCAGATAAAGGCCAACTTTGTTAAATGTTTGGCCTTGGGATTTATTTATTGTAATCGCAAATGCTAAACGGATGGGGAACTGTCTTCTCTTAAATGTAAATGGTAAAGTACCATCCGAAGGGGTTAGATCTAACCGCGGTAGTAAAACCCTTCTGCCTTTGGCTGTCCCTGTTATGACTTCTAAAACAAGAAAATTTTCGTACATTCTTTACACCACCAGTCTTGTGCCATTCATTAACCCATTGATTACGTTGATGTTACGTAACAGAATTACTATGGCACCAACCTTTAATTTTAAAATGTAAGGAGGCAGGCCAATTAAAATGAAGAAAATGATATCAGTGTGGTTGCCTAAAGAAAATAGTGTTAGTAGCCCCCTCTCCAAACTGAAATAGCTGTGCGAGATGTGGGAGGGATAGATAGAAAGAGAGAGGCCTAAACTTCACTTCGTTGAACTTTCCCCCACTCCAATCTATTTTAGACCTCCTATTTTACGGTCATAAACCAAAATATTTGATTTTGGATAGTTTTCTGCAAATCTACTCGAACAGACGATTCATTTGAGCCCACTTCGGGGAAAATCGGTGAAGGTTCAAGTGGTTAAAATCGTGTTGAAAAAAAACCTGCTCGCTATTAATATATAGATAAATAATAATTTATCGTACTATATATAATTTTTCCTAGTTTCTTCTTCTTCTTCTTCTTCTTCTTCTTCTTCTTCTTCTTCTTCTTCTTCTTCTTCTTCCCCTAATGTACCGTGAAGCGTCGGAGTGTCCGTCCATTTTCTATACTCTCTTCTATCCTCAGCTAATCCCGAAGGCCCCTTCTTCTTCGTTCCCTGGATACATTTCTCCCATTCCATACGTGGTCTTCCTCTGCCTCTACCCGTACCCAGCCTGGGCTCCATCCGATGTTTCGGCAGTCGTTCCTCGTTCATGCGTAACACATAGCCAAACCACTTTAATTCCCTTTTTCTAAAAATTCCGACAGGGGATTTGTTCTAGTTCCTTTCTTACTACCGAGTTACTTATCCGGTCCCTCATTGTTTTCCCCAATGTTCTCCTCCGGAATCTCATTTCCACACGAGTTATTCGACTGACATGCCTACTACTCATTGGCCAGCTCTCCACACCATACGTTAGTATTGGAAGGTATACTGACCTGTAAATTTGCATCTTTGTCGCTCGTGATATTTCTCTCTTTCCTACAATAGAGCTACGAGATCTGGTAATAAATATGGGCTGCCTTTTTTATTCTGTTGTTAACCTCCTTCCTAGTTTAGTAGATTATATTTGTTACCGGGTGGCAACATTATGCGGCGTGGGGAAACCACCCTACCGTTTAAACGGTAGTCGTCTGGGCGGGAAGAGTCGGTCGTAGTCATCGCAGCGGTCGAGGCGCTGGGCGACAAGGCGCATTGTCGTCGGAGACGTCATCTTCTTCCCTCGCAGTAGTGCGTCGAAGGCTGCTTCGTCGGGATCCGGTGGGGAGAAGGCTCGATCGAGGGACCGCTGTGGACATGGCTCGCGATGACGGTCCTGCGACGGTTTAAGGTGTCGGGTTGGCGAGCGGAATCATCATCTTCTCTTTTGCGGGGTCGTCGATGAGTCTTCGCCAAAGTCCGGTAGCCGTGTGCCGATGGTGGATGTCTCGTCGAAGATGTTGAGTGGATTGGAATCACTTCGGGCTCGGTTGAGCGCTCTTTATTTAGTCTCCAGTGCGCAGCGGTGGGGGCGATTACAAGCCCTCTGCAGTGCCGACACAGGCCTACTGCCCCTGTCGGAACTATTGGTGGCAGTCTTACTACTTTTGGTATAGACCCTGCCTGTATTATAAAAATTAACGAATTAAACCTTCTTCAAACGATTCTCGTGTGTACACGACTAATCCGCAAAATCCTTTAGTGTATGGGCATTGTTTTAGGTAGGCTTAGCAAAGGAAATCCGTGTTGGATGATAGCCAGCAACATTTCTTAGAAACAAATACACGTCACAACTTTTACACACAAACGCGTACACACAGACACAAAATACGTGTACTCGTATAAATATACTACAACTGTACCATTCATTTATTTTAGAACAATACGTCATATTAATGATGTCATTGATAAAATCGTCATAGACTAACTTACTGTAGAAAAAAATTTCTACGTCATAATTAACACGCGGTTATACGTATTAACCTGTTAAAGATTATTTTATGGTTTGTTAGCAACCTAACAATTACAATGATTCATCAGACCCCGCCTAAAAAAGTGGTACTATATTCCTTGACAACACATCGCAAAAAATCGCAACAACACAACAAATACTTTTAAAAAAAGTAAAAAAGTAGGTAACCAGGATGCAAGTTTTCTAATTTATTTGTTATCACATGTTTGTAAAACAGCTTGGTTTATTCAGGTCATACACTATACATTAATTACAATAGTTTAAACAAGTTGGTTATCTTTATAGAAACCCTTAAGGGTCATTTAGAAAATAAGTACTACGCCCTATGGGAGCCGAATAAAAACGTACGGTTTGTCACTAATTGTGACTGAAAACCCAAAGCTTGTACTTTTGCTTAATTATGGTAATTTAAAACCTTGTAATAAAAGAAAACTTGTACACATTTCAACACGCCACTTACAATCAAACACATAATCACAGACTGCCAAACTACACAATCCACACGAACACAATTTAAAATTAACAACATTTTAGCACTTAATTTAGCAGACAAAGTAGCGGTTCAAAACAATATTTTTTTTAAATTTCACAAAATTTCAGATTTGATATAATCGCATATTTAATTTTTCATTGTGTCAATTTTTTTATTTTTTTTATTTTTCTGTTGTCTAAATTTTTATTGAAACTAACTAATTTTTCATTATGTTTTTATATATGACCTAATTGTGTTTGTTTGTCTTCTTTGGAAATTGTATACTACATGTAACGTGGTCTATAAACGTGGTGGAACTATATGTAACGTGGTCGCTAATGACCTCGTAGTCGATGCGACGTTAAATAAATAAATAAATTAATTAATTAAATAAAAGAAAACTTTATAAAAAATATTGTTTTAATATTTCTTCCGTTTAAGTTCATTTTATATAACGTTTAGTAAAACTAAACACTACTGGAAGCTTTCTTTTCAACCCATACTATCACAATTTTTCACCTTAATGTTTTTTTCTTTCGTCCATCCGGTGTTCTTCTTTTGTTCTTCGTATAAGCCCTCAAATTTAGAAATCAAGAGTCTGAACGTGGTTTAGTTCATTATGTTTTCTTGTGTCACCGTTGACACTTTGATTAGGTACTATGCTCCGGGCCGAAAAATCTTACGACATACCGAGAGAGGGAAGCCGACAATAATTCCGATAGTGGCGGATGACGAGACACCGTGTCACCCACCAAGATGACTACGACCGACTATTCCTGCCTAAAAGACCACCTCTTAACACTAGAGCCGGCAATCGTTTCCATACTCATTCTGTTTTTTTTTTATTTATTGTTCTTTTCTTCCTCGTAACCTCGGTCAACGCAACTTGCTTCTTCGCCAGGGGTCCCGGATTCGATTCCTGATAAGACCTGGCATTCTTTTATTACTCATTTTTATCTATCACTTTTCACGGTCCCCATTTGCTTTAATGTGCATAACAGTCGGACGGAAAACAAAAAAAATATTTTCCGCAAGTCAAAGCAATCATTGCGGAAAAAATCACCTTAGTTGAAGTTACACCATCCGAATATTTTCAGGCCTTATTTTGCGGATAATAATTCTCTCAAATTTCTTTGCTTCTCTTAGATCAAATTTCCCAGTCTGTTTTCTCAGGTACTGTAAATGGGAAATCCTTTTATTTTTTTATTTAGTAAACATCAAAACATAACTAGAAAATATGTTGTTTTATAGATCATCAGCCTAAAAGCTAGTTTTAACCTCTAGAAGCTTTACTAAGTAAAACGAGGAGTGAGGTGATTTACCGATGCCTTCCTCACTGAGTTGAAAAGTGATCTAAAAAGAAAAAGTTCTTCTGAAAAGCATCTATTTTCCACCCTGCAAATGACACCTTTACTTCATTCACCAGAGGAACTGGCTGTACAATAAAATTCATTACTCTCAGAGGAGATAACTCTGACAAGTGTATTTTACACCTCTACTTCTTCAGTTCTGAAATGCTTCAGTCATATAATTGGCTGACCATGTGATATGAAACAGAACTATTTTTTGTAGCCCTGGAACTACCGGATCGAGTGCGAATACAGTAAACCCCCGATTATCCGAACTATGCTTAACCGAAAACCCGCCTTAAACGAAGCGGATCCGAGAAACTTGTTTAATTTCGTGATTACTTAATTTCAATATTGCGTATACACACAGTACAAAATTTAAATACATAGGGTGATTAATGTACATAAGAGTGTCCAATGAAATAACTTATGAATATAAAGTTTCACGATTCTGAGAATTCATTTACTCGTGCATCAGCTCCAGGACGTGGTTCTATTTAAATTATGACGAGATGTTGCCACAAAAAAAACGGTTTTATTAAAATTCTCCCTCTTTTTTTTAAGGACTGTAAACAATTTGAAAAATATGTTGTTGGTGTTGTTGTTGTTTAGGTCATCAGCCGAAAGGCTGGTTTGAACCTCTAGAGGTATTACTAAGTAAAACAAGGAGTGAGGTGGTTTACGATTGCCTTCCTCACTGAGTGAAAAATTACGCTTATCAGCATGCCAGGCCCTCTGAAAAGTACAGATTTTCCACTCTGCAAATGACACCTTCACTTCATTCACCACAGGGTCTGGCTGTATAATGAAATTCATTACTTTCAGAGGAGACAACTCTGATTAGTGTCTTTTGCACCTCTACCTCTTCTGTTCTTAAATTATTCAGTCATTTAATTTGCTGACCATGTGATAAGAAACAGAACTATTTATTTTAGCCCTGCAACGGACAGATTGAGTGTAAATAAATTGACACTCCACCTGTCTGTTAAGGGCAGTTAAAAATATACAATGCTAAAAAAACATTATAAAAAAATTGAAATTTTTTTTACTATTTTTTAAACCGTCAAAATATGACTCTGCGTGCTATCCGAAATCGGGTCCGCCCCCAATGTTTCGTTTAAGCGGGGTTTTGCTGTAATTGACCATTCCGCCAGCCTTTTATAGACAATTAAATATATATACGTTCTTAACCGTGTAAGTTTACTATCAATTTTCTTTTAAATGTTCAATCAAACATAATAAAAAATCAAATAACTGAAGAAAATCAATGACGAAAACATTTGAAATGCTAATTTAGGGGTTTTTATACCAACAAGGACAAATAATCAAAGTACTTTAGAAATTACATTACTTATTACTATAAAAAGAACCATTTAGACGATATCAGTTACAATTTCTCACGCTGACGATTTTAAAGTAGAAACTTAAACCACGACAGTCCTCAAGGATTTAAATGTTTACAACAGAATACAAAACTGTATTCCGCAGCTCATCCCACGCTAAAGATTTGTATTGTAACTGAACGTTATGTTTTTTATCTAAATGAAGAGGAGATCTTGGTTAAATCTGAAGGAATAGTCTACTGAAAGATGTCATCTGACACGACGTCGACCTTTCAAATTACTTTACTTTCTTATAAATATTGCATAGAATCGTTGAAAACGCTTTAAAAATTTAAGTAAATTTATTTTGCTCATTTGTTTCCATTTATCTATATATATATATAATTTTTTTTTTTTTTTACTCTCTCTTGCCTACATGAATAAGTTGCATAGAAGGAAAAGCCTCGCCCATAACAGACAGGTGGAGTGTCAAATTATTTACATTCAATCTGTTCGTTGCAGGGCTAACATGAATAGTTCTGTTTCTTATCACATGGTCAGCCAATAAAATGGCTGAATCATTTAAGAACAGAAGAGGTAGAGGTGTAAAAGGCACTAATCAGAGATATCTCCTCTGAAAGTAATGAATTTCATTATACATCGAGACCCTGTGGTGAATGAAGTGAAGGTGTCATTTGTAGAGTGGAAAATATGTGCTTTTCAGAGGGCCTCGCATGTTGTTAAGCGTATTTTTCCACTCAGTGAGGAAGGCAGTTGTAAACCACCTCACTCCTCGTTTTACTTAGTAAAACCTCTACAGGTTCAAACCAGTCTTTCGGCTGATGACCTAGCCAACAACAACAACAGCAACAACAGAAGGGAAAGTATTGTTTTCATATCGATTTTTCGAAATCGAGTTTGCACCGGATATATACGTTTTCAGAGCTCCTGAACGCAAAAAACATGTTTTTAGCGATTGGTCTGTATGTGAATGTGTAAGAGAGCGTGAACAAAATTATCTCAAGCCTAGCCGATTTATAGCCCACTAAGCGGAGGTCCCGGGTTCGATTCCCGGCTAGGGCCTGGAAATTATTAGGCCTACGTGCCGAAACCCACCATTACAGTTTCTTAACCCACCGTTTGGCTTAATAATACGTAAAATCGCTCTTTTACGCTAAACTTGGCTCTATAGAGAAAAATGCTTAAATTAAAATTTGTAGATCTTTTAATATAGGTATATAAATAAAATTGTATTTTTGCCTGTACAATTTTTTAAAATGCCCCAAATTTTGTTTCTACGTCAGATCTATCAAGTAAACACCGAAAAAAAGTTCAGCTGAATTTTTGTCTGTCTGTTTGTAACGGAATCACGCAAGAACCGCAGAACCAAATTCAATGAATTTCGGTATTTAGGTTCTGGATATAATCGAAATGAAAATAGACTATAAATTTTATTAACATTACAAAGGGATAGGGGAGTAAAGAGGGAGGGGTAAACAAAAACTACGAATATCTCCGTTAAAAGTCAATGTATCAAAAAATGTTATATAATCGAAATTACAAAACTTTTAAAGACAAACAAGTTTGATTATATAAAGTTTTTCATTTTCAAGCATAATAACGGAGATATTACCAATTTTTCAATGTATTTTAAATATAAATTACAAAAAGTTTGCTCTTTCAAGATTTGTTTTATCCCTAATGTGTTTTTCTAATGTGTGAGCGTTGCAATGTGTTCAATTCAGAACAATAAGCAACCCCAAGACCAAATGAGATAAGAATGATGTGCATGACATGTAAATGAGGTATAGTCCAGTACAGATTCAGACCGACCATTCCTGAGAGAGTATGGTTAATTGAACCACAACCATCAAAGTACACTGGTAACCACTGTCTAGTATTCGAATCAGTGTGAAGTAACTTACCTTTATACCTAGGATTTGAACCAAGAACCTTCGTCTCCGAAAATCAGCTGTTAAACAGCTGACTCGCGGCGACAACTTTACCTGTAGACCAACCTGGTGGGTCAGTTGTTGAATGAAGCTTAAGTTATCGGGAATATTTATGTATAAAAATTGAAATTGATCTATTACAAAGGATATCGCCAAAACCCTGTTTAAATAACTATTAAAGATAAAAGAAATTCCTGTAAATTTTTCACACCAGATTTTAAAAATAATTTGAAATTGGTTTTAATTAAAATTAATAAAAAACGTTTAAAATATCACTTGAGATAAATACAAAATATAAACGAAGTTAATTAGGCACCAGATGTTGTACTGAGCTAATTTAACAGAACGCTCATTACATTAATAATTATTTTGAGTTTCACGGAGCTTAAAATTAATAAGGAGTAATGTACGGTATAGAACGGGAGAGAAATAGAGCGCGTACAAATATCTACCGCAGAGAAGAAACAGAAATAATTAGAAGAGACGGGGGAGAGAAAGATATAAAATCTCGGTAATGAAAAATGGGCAGTAATAAATGAGTACATATATTTCATGGAGTACAAGAATATTCTTCCGCTGTTAGAACGGAAATCGTTTGTGGTTAAATCTGACAAATAATCTTAACGGACCACAAGAAATGTCAATCTAAAAATAATTTTAATAAACCACGGTAAACTGCACTAACTTTCTGGTAAATCTTAAAGCACTACTCCATTTTACTCACTAAAATGTCCGATTTTGATGATACATCCATAAAAGTTACTTTTATGGTCAACAATTTGGAATAACAAAATTAAATGAACCAATTTCAATGCAATTTTATTACAGAGAATCGAACATTTCTGCTAAACAAAACATACCGCTTTTTATAACGTGTTGTTTACCTCTAGCGGTTTTACTACGTAAAACATGGAGTGACGTGATTTAATATTGCCTTCCACACGGAGTTGAAAAGTATGCTTATCATGCCAGGCCCTCCGAAAATCACATATTTTCCACCCTACAAATGACACCTTCACTTCATTCATCATAGGGTCTGGCTGTATAATGATGGAATTCATTACTCTCAGAATAGATAACTTCGACTAGTGTCTTTTACACCTCTACCTCTTTTGTTCTTATACGATTCAGTCGTTTATTTGGCCCTGAACTGAGTTAAATTCAGATAACTAGGACAACTCAGACAACTAATTAGGACTTCCATGAAGAGCAAAAACAGAACACCGGGTGGACTGAAGAAAGGAGGAAAGCTTACAGTGAACGAATGCTGAGAATATGTGCTGCAAAGAGCTTTCAGAAACGTCTGAAGTCACCTCACGTGGTCTAAAATTGGCTCTACTATACGAAAAGACCTTTCCCAGTAAAAACAATGTCTCAGATGCGCCATAGGTACACATGGGTAAAAAATCCAGCGTTAAATTCTACGAAGAAATTTTTGTTTCTCGTAGTCCAAATTTTCTTCTGCATAGGGAAATTTTAGTTTCAAATGTAATTGTTTTTTTCTCGCATAAGGCCAATTTTAGACGACTTTAGACGTTTCTGGAAGCTCTTTTTGCAGATCTAATTCTCATAATTCGCTTACTGTAGGTTTTTCTTCTTTCTTATATTCACCCGGTGTTCTGTTTTTGTACTTCATGGAAGCGCTTTAAGTCCGTAATTAGTTGTCTAAATTTGGCTCGGTTCATTAATTTTTCTCAGTTTATTCCGATTTTCTCAGTATCCTTTCCGACTTCTTTAAACCATTTATCCGACACCTTGGGTCTATTGTTAGTGTCTTGATAATTTGTTTTGTCAACCGGTTGTCATCCATTCAAATAAAACTTAATATATGAAAAAAAACAAGTAATAACCATAGAATTCTTGATAAATATTCTTAATACTTTATTCATGCATATCCTACTGCAATGTAAAGTATTTTATCTCTTTGGTTACACCCTCAATTGTAAAAACAACCTAATACTGACTTTTTCTAACAAAATATAAATTTTACTCCACAATATGCGTGTACAACTATTTAAATTATTTAAATTTTTTAAATAAATTTTATTTACAATCGTATAACCGACAAAAACACAATTACTTTTACATAATTTCATAAAATATGTTAGTTAAAAATCAGACTGTTTGTCAATATTTTATGTTTTTCATAATTTCATCATTTTTTTAATGTTATAAACATAACACATTTTGACTTATATGATTTTATATTACAGATAAATAAATGATAGAATAATTTTGCCACCCACAAATTAAGGCTACAAATAGCATTAACATAAATAAATACGAGCATATTTTTATATTTTCATTTAAAAATTGTTTTAGTTTGTATTCTATGCACGTGCGATGTATTTAAATATCTGGTTGTAATATTTAAATATAGATTATATTAAATTTCCATATTTAATATTTTAGAAGAATAAATTAAGTTAATCTTTGTAACATAGTGGTATAAATATAAAGTTAAATCTATTGTGTTTTTTAAGTTCTGATATCTAAGTCAGCTATTAAAATACTTCCTTTTTGTTCAATGTGTAAGATTAAATTAATAAATTTCTTAATCCCTAATGTGTGTACATTTAAATCTATTTAATTTAAGAATAACAAACAACCAGATGACTCAATGAGATGAGAATGATATGTATGACGTGTAAATGAGGTGTAGTTTTAGACTCAGGCCGACCATTCCTGAAAGAGTATGGTTAATTGAACCCCAACCATCAAAGTACACTGGTAACCACTATCTAGTATTCAATTAGGTATGTCCACACTCATGCGCTTTCTAATTCGACTTTCGATTCGACGTCGCATGCGCTTAGAGGCATGCCACCTTCGCGCACTCGTTTGAAAAAATTTCTCAAAAAAATATATAACAATTTTTAAACAATGCACTAAATTAAGGCCTATTCTTTCCTGGATTGAATGGTTTGATTTAGAAATTAATCGGAGATAACTCCAGCAATTTACGCAAAAAAGTACTCAGTTTTTAGCCGGTTTCCCGTTATTGTGGCTTTTAAACGTCCGTTACTCCGTCCAGGCTTTTCATAACAATCGGCGTTTAAGTACGCTGAAGATCAGAGTTTTTTCTATAACATAAATATTTTCAAAAGTTATATCTCATGTTCCGTTTTAATATGCCGGCCATTTTTTAAAAAAGTGCTTTTTTGGCTCCACGTAAAGGTAGGGAAATAATTTTTAGACTGAACCATGCATTTTCACAACGGTATTATGTCAAGCAAAGCGTTTATTATTTTAAATAAAACCATCGTTAAATTATTCAAAATGAGCTACGGAATGAGTTGCAGCAGGAAAATACAGAAGTTTCTAAACGACTATAGACTACTCGGAGCGGATACCGCTATAGAGCTTAGTTTCCTCTTGAGAAGTTTAGAGACTAATAGAATTTTCTATTAACACCACATATCTATTTCTAACTACAAATGCAAAATACGATACATGGCACAATACTGCCGCAAAAATGCATAGTTCAGTCCAAAAATCATTTCCCTCTCATTACGTGAAGCCAAAATACACTTAAAAAATAATAAAATGGCCGGCATTTTAAAATGGAACATCAGACTTCTATTTTAATATGTTCGTATAGAGAAAACTCTGATCTTTAATGTACTTAAACGCCGTTCTTTTATGAAAAGCCTGGATGGAGTTACGAACGTTTAAAAACCATATCAACGGAAAACCGGCTGAAATCTGAGTACGTCATGCGTAAATTGCTGCATCTCCGACTAGTTTCAAGTTAAAATAATCTAAGTCAAACCAATCAACGCAGGAAAGAACAGGCTTTAATTTTCATAAAAACGCTTTTTACGTCGCATGCGGTATCGCATGCGACGTCGCACGTCGAATCGAAAGTCGAAAAAGAAAGCGCACGAGTGTGGACATACCTAATCGGTGTAAAAGAAACAACCTTTACTTTGATTTGAACCACGGAACCTTTATCTCCGAAAATCAGCTGTTAAAACAGCTAACTCGTGGCGACGACTTCACCACTAGACAATCCCAAGGTGGGTTATAATTATTAACAAAAGTTATATTTTTCATTATTTACATTGGCAAGAGAAAGACATGTAAGAATTTCACACCAGATTTTTAAATTTTGTAGCAGAAAATTAACAACAATAATAATATTAATAAAAACAAATTTGGTGTGAAACATTCTCACGGCTTTCTCTTGCCAATGCAAATAATTAACAACAAAACTTAACATTAACAATAAAACATTTTAGAAATAAACAAAATAAACTAAGCTCAAAAAACATAACCTTATTTTAATCATTAGTGAAAGACGCAAAATGAAAATCAACTTCATTTGGCTTAAAAATACAAAAAATCACTCTTTCACGCTAAACCAGGCTCTGTAGAGAAAAATTCTCTGAATAAAAGTTGTAGATCATTTAATTTCCTATAAATTGATTTGTACACTTTTGTCGTAATATGCATACCAAGCCCGAAATCTTTAAAAAATATTTTTTTTACTCATTTTCGTGAGAAAAAAAAACAGAAAATTGCTAATTACCGCTAAACAAAAAATGTTTGAAATAAAAGTTGTAGGATTTTCAATTCTCTACAACTTTTATTATATACATTTTTGCGGTAAAATGCATATTAGAGCTGCAATCTTTTTTTTTAATCCCTATCTGTGTACGTTGCAATCTGTTCAATTCAGAACAATAAGCAACCCCATGACCCAATGAGATGAGGATGATGTGTATGACGTGTAAATGAGATTAAGTCTTGTGCAGACTCAAGTCGACCATTCCTGAGAGAGTATGGTTAATTGAACCCCAACCATCAAAGTACACCGGTAGCCACTATCTAGCATTCAAATCTTTAAAAAAAAAAATTTTTTTTACGTGAAAACACCCTCTCCAAGAATTTCAGCAGACATGACGCCTAACCTATCTTGTAAAGCATAAAAAATTTAGTAAACGAGGTAATTTTTAAAAAAAATCGTATGACCCGTATTTGAGAAAATCGCAAAAAAGTGAAAAATTACACGAATAAACTACTACTTCCGGTTGACCGATTTTGATGAAAATGTTCGTGTCGGGTCCGGTAGTGGTGTCTAATTAAGTTTCAAGTTTCAAGTTCGTACGATGGTCCGTTCTTGAGATATTCTGTTCACACACACACACCAATCGCTAAAAACATGTTTTTGGATTCAGAGGGTCTGAAAAAGTGTAGATCCGGTAAAAACTCGATTTCGGAAAATCTACATTAAAACAATACTTTTTTCCTATATATTCATTTATAGGCAAGAGAAAGTAAATAATCATTCTCGATGTAAACTTATTAAAATATTAAACAACGCTAAATTAAGTTACAAAAATAAAGTTGAATAAATAAATTGGAAGCATCAAACTTACTACGATTACTAATAAAAATGTACTCATTAAAATGATACAAACGATAATTTATGCAACGATTACTTTGTACGTAAACACGATTATAAACTGTGTTGTAGCTAAGAATTAAATAATTAAACCTAAGCATTAAGAGGGTTTATATTTTACTATTCTAAGTAAATAGAACAAAAATTTTCAGTTGTTGAATTTAGCCATTTCTTTTTCGTCAGTTTCAAAGACAAACAATAAGTTATCATAAATTATAAAAAAAATTTTATGTCCTCGATGATACTGAAGTATTTCGTCATTCGATTAAGCTCACAGGGATTTGACGCTGCAAATTCACTTTCGATTTCATTGAAATATATTCTCAGGTATGAAAATTGTTATAAACTTCATTCATTATAGTTAATAACCTGTAGTACACCCAGCGGTGTAAAATGTTTATTCAATATTGTACATACGAGGTGTGGCTATTAAATAACGAGACTGACGTTGTAAAAAATTTTATTTTTATTTTATACATGATCACTTATTGTCACCGTTAATATACACTCCTTCTCTATACCTACAACGCTCCATGCGAATTTTCCATTGTTGGAAACAGTGCTGGAAGTCATCTACTGTCAGCTCCTTCAGGACACGTGCCGCTTTCTTTCTTTACAGCTTCCACAGACTCAAATCTTGTCCCTTTTAATGCAGATTTCACCTTAGGGAACAGGTAGATGTCACAAGAAGCAAGATCTGGTGATTAAGGTGGATGTTCTAACACTGAGATGCTGTACTTGGCTAGGAACCTCTTGACAGATAACGCGGAATGAGTTGGCGCATTGTCTTGGTGGAGAACCCATGATTTGTCCTTCCACATTTCGGGGCGTTTTTTCCTTACTCTTTGACGTAGTTTAGAAAGTACCTAAAGGTAGTAATATTGATTAATTGTTTCACCTTCAGGAACCCAGTGAAGGTACACAATCCCGTGGATATAACAAAAAACAATCATCATTGCTTTAAATTTTTACTTGCTCATTCGAGCTTTTTTGGCTCTCAGTGAAGTTCGGCTTTTCCAGTGCATGGATTGGCGCTTCGTTTCCGAATCATAAGTAAAAAACCACGTTTAATCAAATGTTATTATCGTTTCCAAAAAAATCGGGTCATTTTCAATCGCGTACAAAGTGTCAGTACAAACATTTTTGCGAGCTTCATTTCAAACATTTGAGCCGCACGTGTCCTGAAGGAGCTGATAGAAGATGACTTTCAGCACTGTTTCCAACAACGGAAAATTCGCATGGAGCGTTGTAGGGTTAGAGAAGAAGTGTATATTGAAGGCGACAACATGAGATTATGTATAAAATTAAAATAAATTTTTTACGTCAGTCTCGTTATTTAATAGCCACACCTCGTATAAATTTTTTATTTACAGTAGAGTACCGATTTTCCGTGGATCGTTTAACCGGGGTTTGGATTAACCGTGCAATCACTAGAAATTTTTTTTTTTTTTTTTTTGGTTTAACGTCCGACTGTTTTGCAAATTGCTGCTAATGCAGACGGTGAAGGATGAAATGAATTTTTGTAACGTATGAAAAAATCCCATGTCCGAGTGGGATTCGAACCCAAGACCGCGTGATGAGAGGCGAGCACGTTACCAACATCGCCAACACGGCCGGCTAGAAAAATTAAAATCACTAGAAAAATTAATTATGTAAGTAGTGTATAACTTTTACAAATTAAAACTTTTCAACTCCCGACATTTTCGTCATCGTAATTATCACAATTATTGTGATTTACTACGATAATATTGTTCGATTACAACAATGAGTAGGCACATTAATGTATACATAAACTAATTTCGTATCGTAGTAAAATGAAACAAAGTAAAATAACAGATTTTTTTGTGATATTTTTTGTTACGTAGTTTAAGGTAAGATTTATATAAATTTATGTAGTAAATATTTTTATTTCAATACAATTTGTTTATTTATTTCCGATATCCGATAGTATTAACATGTACGAGTTAATCAGTAGAATAAAACATACGCGTAACTGGTGGTTTTGTTTATGACGTAGGTGGTCTCGACCGGATTGGATTGTATTATCCGTGTTTTCCTGTTATCCGGTAAAGTTATCCCCCCAATTACCACGGATAATCGGTATTATACTGTATTTTCTTTACAGTCAACTTAGATACGATAATCATCCATGAGTTACTCCTTTAATTTTTGCTCGAGTTCTTATTTTGAAGTTTGATTTTCTTTCTTCCCAATTTTCTCCGTAACTTTCACAAATAATTTCTTTCTTTCATCGATCCACATAAGTATGTTGTTTCCCATAAAAAAATTTCTAGAAAACCTTTATATTTATCAATTATTTTTCTAAAGTTGTTTCTATTTTCCATTACATATTTATCTACGTTTAACGTCACTAAACGTTTTCTGCTTCTTTAAAATACATAAACTTATCAACTATTTTGTTTTCTTGCCCGATGTGAATATATAGGGAAGGAAAATATTGTTCTCATGTCCTTAGTTTTTTCATTATACCGGGAAAATACATCTTCAGGCCCCCTGAAGTCGAAATACCATATTTTTCGCGATTAGTCTGTGTGTAAAAAAACTGTCTCAAGAAAGTACGTTATATTTTCTTTATTTACATTGGCAAGGGAATGTCGTGTGACTGTTTTACACATTTCGTTTTTCTTTCTTGGTTCATCCTTACAAGATGACCTTAAAATATCATTGTTCTCTTTCTGATTTCATCCGATAAGTTCTGGATTTTTGTATTAGGTATCTCTTTATTTAGGTGACTCCTTTCCCAATATTTTCCATCTCTATTTCAGTTTTTATTTGACAGTTTTAATTCTTCTTTTTTTTCTTCTTATATTTTTAAAGTTACTAAAATATAAGTGTGCAATTTTTGTTTTTCAACACCGGCCTCGGGGCCTGCACAGTAAATCAGCTAGTAGAATACGCTTTCAATTGTGAAGTTAAACTGGTGGGACAAGTGACTTAATCACGAACTGGTAGCCGTACACGAACGGACCGATCTGGGTAAACTTGTACAAATTAAAGCCAAAAAATTTCAGTGGAAAGTAGCAATCGAATTGGGTGGTTAGGGAAGAACGACTGTTCTTCTGAATTTTGTAAAAATATTATGAGTTCCTAACTGGAAATTAAACGCGGAACTTTCGGCTTTGTTGTTTTAATTTAAGAATTGCCATTCCACCACTAAAAAGCAGATATGAAGCATTTCACGTTTTACATAAATTACTAGCGTACCCGGCGTGCGTTGCTACGCCGCCGGCAAATATTAAACCAGCAATATTAAAAAAAAAATCTGGTGTGAAACACTCACACAACTTTCTCTTACCAATGCAAATAATTAACAATAAACCTAACATTAGTATTAAAACATTAGAAATGAACAAAAACTAACCTCAAAAACATAACCTTATTTTAATTATGAGTGAATGACGCAAAATGACAATCGAACTCAATTTGGCTTAAAAATACGGAAAATTACGCTTTCACACTAAAGTAGGCTCTGTAGAGAAAAATGCTCTAAACAAAAGTTGTAGATCTTTTAATTTTCTATAAATTTAATTATATACACTTTTGTCGTAAAATGCATACTAAGACCGAAATGTTAAAAAAAAACAGAAAATCGCTAATTACCGCTAAACTAAGCGTTATACAAAAAAATGTTTGAAACAGAAGTTGTAGGTTTTTAAATTCTCTACAACTTTTATTATTTAAGTTTTTGCGCTAAAATTTATATTAAAGCCGTAATCTTAAAAAAACAACGTTTTTACGTGAAAACAGCCTCACCGAGAATTTCAGCAAACATGGCGCCTACCCTATCTTGTAGAGAATAAAAAATTGAGTAAAATAGGCGATTTTAAAAAAAATCGTAGGACCAGTTTTTGAGAAAATCGCAAAAAACTGAAAAATTATACGAATAAGCTACTACTTCCGGTTGACCGATTTTGATGAAAATGTTCGTGTCGCGTCCGGTAGTGGTATGTAACTTAAGTTTCAAGTTTCAAGTTCGTACGATGTTCCGTTCTTGAGATATTCTGTTCACACACAGACACACACACACACACACACACACACACACACACACAGGCACACACACAGACCAATCGCTAAAAACATGTTTTTTGGGTTCAGGGGGTCTGAAAACGTATAGATCCGGTGAAAACTCGATTTCGAAAAATCGACATGAAAACAATACTTTCCTTCCTATATATTCATATAGGCAAGAGAAAGTAAAAACATGTAATTAATGACAACTGTGAAATTAATTTGCTTAATTTAAATTAATGCTAATGGATAAACAATATTCTTTGTACTTTTATTTGGAGTATAAATATATAAAAAATTTTAATTTTCACCAATTAAATCTCGACAAGGTACACGTACATCAACAAAAACATAACCTCGAACACGGCTCAATGTTTTTCTACATAGTTCACAAAATATTCGATAGCTTTCGCTGCAAGCATAAAAACAATGTTTTTCTACATAGTTCACAAAATATTCGGTAGATTCGCTGCAAGCATTTTTTACTTTCTCTTGCCTATATGAATATATAGGAAGGAAAGTATTGTTTTCATGTCGATTTTTCGAAATCGAGTTTTCACCGGATCTATACGTTTTCAGACCCCCTGAACCCAAAAAACATGTTTTTAGCGATTGGTCTGTGTGTGTGTCTGTGTGTGTGTGTGTCTGTGTGTGTGTGTGTCTGTGTGTGTGTGTGTCTGTGTGTGAACAGAATATCTCAAGAACGGAACATCGTACGAACTTGAAACTTGAAACTTAAGTTACATACCACTACCGGACGCGACACGAACATTTTCATCAAAATCGGTCAACCGGAAGTAGTAGTTTATTCGTATAATTTTTCAGTTTTTTGCGATTTTCTCAAAAACTGGTCCTACGATTTTTTTTAAAATCGCCTATTTTACTCAATTTTTTATTCTCTACAAGATAGGGTAGGCGCCATGTTTGCTGAAATTCTCGGTGAGGCTGTTTTCACGCAAAAACGTTGTTTTTTTAAGATTACGGCTTTAATATAAATTTTAGCGCAAAAACTTATATAATAAAAGTTGTAGAGAATTTAAAAACCTACAACTTTTATTTCAAACATTTTTTTGTATAACGCTTAGTTTAGCGGTAATTTGCGATTTTCTGTTTTTTTTCTCACGAAAACGTGAGAAAAATCGATTTTTTTAACATTTCGGTCTTAGTATGCATTTTACGACAAAAGTGTATATAATAAAAGTTATAGAAAATTAAAAGATCTACAACTTTTGTTTAGAGCATTTTTCTCTACAGAGCCTAGTTTAGCGTGAAAGCGTGATTTTCCGTATTTTTAAGCCAAACTGAGTTCGATTGTCATTTTGCGTCATTCACTCATGATTAAAATAAGGTTATGTTTTTGAGGTTAGTTTTTGTTTATTTCTAATATTTTATTAATAATGTTAGGTTTATTATTAATCATTTGCATTGGCAAGAGAAAGTTGTGTGAGTGTTTCACACCAGATTTTTTTATTTAACCTCATAAAAGCCTTAATGTAGGATATAAACATTATTTTCAACCCTTTAGGGCTAACTTTTTAAGGGTTTCAATAACCTAAAACCTGCTCCGGCATCATAGTTACAACATAAAAAAACTGCATGAAAATCGGTTCAGTAATTTAGGAGATAAAGCGGAACATACACACATACATAGAATTTTATATACATAGATATTCTAATAAATTATTTTTTTAAGAATTTTTAATTTATGAAAATGACTTTAAATAACTTTTCGTAATTTATTATGAATTTTTTGAAAGGAATAGGCCTAATCCAAAAAATTATAAATTTTGATGGGTTTTAAAATTGAGATTAATATTTTTCCTGTAAAACTAAATGGTAGTTTCAAAGATTATATTTTTGGGGGTTTCGTAGTTTCAAACAGGTGTTTACAACTGAATTCCCGAACTTGTTCATTTTGAAACTGTAAAAAGAAACTTCAAAAGGCCGCCTCGTGGCGTAGTGAATAGCGCGCTGGTCTACAAAGCCGAAGATCCCGGGTTCGGTTCCCGGCTAACGTTTGGAAATTTTAACACGATATAACCCACCGTTATAGTACCGAAACCCACAGTAGTCGCTAATGACCAAGCTGTTAGTACGACTTTAAAAAAATCTTAAAGACTATTTTAAGCTCAATTTAAGAAATTTAAGTTTACTGAAAGAAATAGATTTCACCAAACAGCTACACCTAAGGTGAACATAGCCGGCCCGTGGGCGTAGTGGTTGGAGCAACTGGCTTCTTCGCCGGGGGTCCCGAATTAGATTCCCAGTCAGGTTTGGCATTTTTCATCACTTATTTTCATATATTATTTTTCTCACCGTCTGCATTAGCAGAAATTGCAAAACAGTCAAGACGTAAAACAAAAAATAAATAATAATAAGGAGAACATAATCAAGGTAACATATGGACGGAGAAAAGTTTTAATGATTTTTAAGTTTTTAGTTAAAATTTTTAACATAATGGGATAAGACCAATTATTACCTCCATAAATTACCATACTTATATTTTTCATTAAAACTCTATAAGGAATAATTTGCTTAAGGATTCAAACGAGCCCTCTGGCTGTTGGCATAAACACCGACAGCTGACCCCAGGAGTTTTCTTAAATACATAACTTACAGCAGAATATTTTTCAGACTTAATGATCTTAAAAACAGAAGTTAAGAAGTACTATAAAACTGCTCTTAAAGCACGAAAACAAGCCTTTAATATGTTTCTTTTGAAGGCGGAAACCTCATCAACGCCTTATTTGCCTTAAGAAATCAGCGAAAACAAGTAATAGATTGAAATTTCAAATATGATTTACTTTTTTTGGGAATATCTCTACTCATTAAATATTTTTAATGAAATTTACAATTGTTAAAAATTAACATAATTATTTTGTTACTTTATTGATTGTATCGTAAAAAAACAAACAAAAATATATTCAATTTTTATCAACTGAGTTGTTTGGCAACGTAACCAAAGATTATATTTTTAGATATGTTCTGTCTCGTTGGGTTGCCAATGCGGAATGACCTTGACCCATGTCCTTGACAGATCTCTTAATAGGTTTTAATACACCCTCACCCATGCCCCACCCCATGAAAAAATAATTAAAATTCTAAACGATTAGTAAATAAAAATGAATGATTAAGTACAATAACAATGACTATTCCCTTCTGAACTTCATTGTGATTTGAAATATGGTTTATTTTCACCATAAACAATAAATTAATAGCCTATATTATTTTATATGCGCCCGTACATTTATTTTCATCCTTATATTTTAGCTAGTAAAGATAAATTCTCATAATACGTATATTGATTTTTTTTAAATGGTGCAGAAAATCACACTAACGCGAATTCTTCAACAGTTCATTCCTTTTATTTTCAATCAATTGTAATGATGTATCGATAAAAAAACCATTGAGTGTGTGTGTGTGTGTGTGTGTGTGTGTGTGTGCTTATGACCACACGATAAAAGGGTATTAAATTAAACTACTGTCAAATAAAGTATTAAATACTAAATTAACCCACCGGGTTGGTCTAGAGGTAAAGTCGTCGCCGCGAGTCAGCTGATTTTCGGAGACGAAGGTTTCTGGTTCAAATCCTAGTAAAGGTAGATACTAGACAGTGGTTACCGGTGTAAAAAATATAGTTGGGGTTCAATTAACCATACTCTCTCAGGAATGGTCGGCCTGGGTACAAGACTACACCTCATTTACACGTCATACACATCATCCTTATCTCATTGGGTCATGGAGTTGCTTATTATTCTGAATTAAACAGATTGCAACGTACACAAATTAGGAGTAAAAAAAATACTAAATGTATACACACATTATACAGGTTACTCATTACACACATTTTGTTTCGGTTAGTGTACCGGCGCGTTCTGAGCTCATTGTAATAGTAAAAATAATTAAAAAATTTACATAAACATAGGTCCGGAAATGCGTAGTTAACGAGTTACGGCTAGCAAATGTTTCGCCAAGAATTTGGAACCCTGGGTGAAATGAAGATTTTTTTTGGAATTCTAGGAAGGTAACGTAAGGAACGAATGAAGTTGCTTCTTATAGTTTTTGAGCTGCTGAATAAAATAAAATAGGTTTTAGAACTTTATCTCACTTAGTTTTTAAGATATTCTACGTCAAACTCAAAAATTAAGTTGAAAAAACACATTTTTTACGTTTGACGTGCAATAACTTTGTTTTTTTTTGTTTAAAGTCCGACTGTTTTGCAATTACTGTTAATGCAGACGATGATAAGGATGATACATGAAAATGAGTGATGAAAAAATGCCAGACCTGACCGGGAATCAAACCCGGGACCCCGGCGTAGAAGCCAGTTGCGCTAACCACTACGCCAACGGGCCGGTTTGTTTATTACCTATTTAACTTTGTTAACTAGAACCATACTAGGTATTGTTAAAAATGTAACCATACGCTAACTTATATTAATAGGTAATTTAACTTTGTTAAATAGGTAATAAAAACACAGAATTTTCAAAGAAAACTTGTAGAGAATTTAATTATGAGAAAATTGGTGTAAATAAAGTCATTTAGAAACAAATAACAGTTATTTGAAATCAAATTTTATTACTAACACTTACCGTATGAAAACGAAGGAATTTCAAGAAACAAATCCAAAATTTTAAAATTTCAGTATAATAACAAAAAGAAAATAAGTGAATTGGTTCATTTAATAAAATGTGAAGTAAATTTAAGTTTATAGTAAATGTTCGAAAATGTGTCCTTGTACTTCATCTTTTCCTACATCTTTTGTAATGTGCTTTAAATTGTCTAACCTTTGCCTCCCCCTACAATTCACTCCCTCAATATTACCCTCCATTATTGGTAGAGCAATACCTGGATGTCTTAAGATATGCCCCACTAGCCTATCTCTTCTTCTAGTAAGATATTTCCATATACTTCTTTAATCCACTCGTCAAAGAACCTCTAAATTACGTATTTTGTCCACCAACCTAATCTTTAACATTTTCCTATAACCCCACATTTCAAAAGCTTCTATCCTCTTCCTTTCTACAAACCCAATCCACGTTTCCTTCCGTAAAACGCTACACTCCAAACATAATAATTTTTAAATAAATTTTTAATCTGTAAATCAATGTTTATAGTCAGTGAGCTAATTTTCATTTCAAAAGGTTTCTAGCTTGAGCGATCATGCTTTAAATTTTAAACTTATAACAAATTAATTATCTAATTCCAAAATTTATGATTTAACTTAGCCTACTAACAAATACTATTAGATTACATAAATTAAATTAATTACAAAAATTAAGCACCAACTTGACTAACAATAGATTACTGTTCTTAAAAAACACAACGATTACTTGAGTACAAACAATAACTGTTGCGCTTCCCGCACGCACAAATTAACGTATTTCATAATCGGTCCTGTAACGGCACTATTTTGAACGGCCGGAAGCACTTTTCATTCACAAATCAGGTATTGGCTGGTTCACTATAAAGATGTTAACTATTTTCATACCTGCGATCTGATAGTTAGTCTAGAATCTTCGAACAATAACGAGATCTTTCTGACAAAATCCCGGAACAAAAAAATATGTTTCTACTACTTTCGATTTCCCAGAATTCCTCTTTAAATTTCTTAAAAATGAAGGCAACCTACACAAAAACGAAACAACCTATCCATTAACCGATTCTGGAATAATGTTATAATATACTAATATACAATTTTAGACTGCAGCTAAAATGCTTTTAAAAGACACTGGTGTATGTTTACAATTGTTTAAAATATATGGTTTTTGGCAAATGATATACGAGGATCGTATAAAACGACTGATACCATGGATTGTTTTACACGTGATATTTATGACGTATTACATTGGATACAAACAAATCGTTCAACTTATTATGGCATTTGTACTTCGGTACGACCTCATACAATTCATCGAGAAAATTGTCTTTATCATAACAGAAACGGAGGTAAGTATATTTTCCTCAAACCTATACTGTTTATTTTTATTTTCACAATTCTTTATAATATTTCAAATTAAAAGGACTTAGTTAAGAACATAAATTATGCGAACAAAATTAGTATGATAGACTGGTTAACAGGGCATGGTTGCTTTGGGGCATATTTGACGATATTCAAACTTAATGAAGTGCTGAAATGTCGACTGTGCGACATTGAAGAGGAGGAGTCCATTGCGTATATTTTTGAAAGATGTCCCTATTTTGGCCTCGACAGAATGGAGACATCTGAGAAGATAGGCGTTGCACAGTGAATCCCAGAGAGAGTAGGGGCAGCGATATTGCAGGATGTGGAGAACTGAAAGTTGGTCGCTCAGTTTGCGGAGAGGGTGGTCGGGAGGAGACATCTGGAGGAGATCAGCGGGATCGTTCTCTCCCACAGTAAATCAATCCTGTCCCAATCTCAGAAAGTAGGCACACTAATTTTCTGAGCTAGTGATGAAAGAGATGAACGAAAGTGAGAGAGTGAGTGTTGGTCAGTGACAGCGAGAGGGGAATTAGGCTACGGTTCCCTTCCACGCCCCGCTGGCAGAGTATAAATTTTTTAACCCGACATTTCCCTTGTAGTATTATATAAACAGTTCCGAAAGAGTTGGAGGGTTCTTTGCTGATGTCGGATCAAGTGGCCAGGCGGTGGATTTTTTGTTGGTAGGCGGTTGCGGCCTCCTTGCAGCTGGACAAGGACCCCTCAACTGAGTCCAACATTACTTCCCACATCGTAAGGGAGTGAACATGAGTTTTTCTCACCGCTTCGGATAAAAAAAAAGACTACACGAGGAAGGAAAGAGTGATTTTGACAAGATTAAGAATTAGACATAGACTACAAGGTTGAACTCTAGAGTCATGGTAGGTACTACTGATAGACCATTTTGTGGAAACTGTAATAAACCCTTTACTTTTAACCCTTTCTAGGGCAGTACTGGATGCATTTGAAATGTGGCTGTACCGGCGAATTCTGAGGATTTCATGGGTGGAAAAGATGACGAATGTGGAGGTGTTGAGACGTATGCATAAAGAAAGAGACGTACTATTAACAGTGAAGAAAAGAAAATTATTATATATGGGACATGTCATGAGGGGAGAAAAATATAAAATATTACAAGTGATTGTCCAGGGGAAAATCCAAGGAAAGAAATCCTTGGGAAGACGAAAATCCTGGCTGAAAAACCTAAGAGATTGGTATGGTTGCAGCAACAACGAATTGTTTAGGGCTGAGACATCAAAGATAAAAATCGCTCTGATGATTGCCAACATTCGAAGCGGAGATGGCACCTGAAGAAGAAGAAGGGTAGTACTACAGGGAAAAATATACATGTTGTAAAACGTTAAATTTTGTTTTATAGGGACTTGAATAATATATTTCTAGTGCCAGAACAGTAAGATATTTTTTTCTGTTAAGCCCTGGTAAGTATACTTACCAAGGAACGTTTATTGAAATGGGTATCACATAATGTTTAGTGGTAAGAATGCTTAATTAAACCATTTTTAGTACTACAAAACAAAAAAATCTGGTGTGAAACACTCACACAACTTTCTCTTGCCAATGCAAATAATTAACAATATAACCTAACATTAGTAATAAAACATAAGAAATTAACAAAAAACTAACCTCAAAAAACATAACCTAATTTTAATCATGAGTGAAAGACGCAAAATGAAAATCAACCTCATTTTGGCTTAGAAATACGGAAAATCACCTTTTCTCTCTAAACTAGGCTCTGTAGAGAAAAATGCTCTAAATAAAAGTTGTAGATCTTTTAATTTTCTATAATTTTAATTATATACACTTTTGTCGTAAAATGCATACTAAGGCCGAAATGTTTAAAAAATCGATTTTTCTCACGTTTTCGTGGGAAAAAAACAGAAAATCGCAAATTACCGCTAAACTAAGCGTTATACAAAAAAATGTTTGAAATAAAAGTTGTAAAATTTTAAATTCTCTACAACTTTTATTATATAAATTATTTCGCTAAATTGCATATTAAAGCTGTAATCTTAAAAAAACTATGTTTTTCCGTGAAAACAGCCTCACCCAGAATTTCAGCAAAAATGACGCCTACCCTATCTTGTAGAGAATAAAAAATTGAGTAAACCGGGCGATTTTTTAAAAAATCGTAGGACCAGTTTTTGAGAAAATCGCAAAAAAGTGAAAAATTATACGAATAAACTACTAATTCCGGTTAACCGATTTTGATGAAAATGTTCGTGTCGGGTCCGGTAGTGGTATGTAACTTAAGTTTCAAGTTTCAAGTTCGTACTATGTTCCGTTCTTGAGATATTCTGTTCACACACACACACACACACAGACCAATCGCTAAAAACATGTTTTTTGGGTTCAGGGGGTCTGAAAACGTATAGATCCGGTGAAAACTCGATTTGTTAAAATCGACATGAAAACAATACTTTCCTTCCTATATATTCATATAGGCAAGAGAAAGTAAAAATGTGTAGAATAACTTAACTTTATATTAGCTTAATTATAATGCTTACTTTCCTGTAAAAAACTCGAATTTTCTAAGCACTGTACAAAAATAACAACAAAACAACACGGTTGCGTACGCTGGTATGAATCCTTACCACGTTCGTGCAACTCACGAAGCAAATGGTCGCTGCGCGCTAATTTCAAAATGTGGAAAGCCGACTTACCAGAGAAAATTTATAAAACCATAAAATGCCAAAAAGGTTCAACAGCATAGCTTATTCTTAAAAAAGTCGACGTTATTGCCAGTGGTAAGTGTACTTACCAAAGACCTATAAAGGGTTAATACCGAATGAGTGCACATATTACACATATCTCAGAAGGAGACTAAAATGAAAGGAAGAATTAAAAGAGATTTGCAATAATGTTAAGAGTATGAAAAAAAGATAATAATCTTTCTGAAACAAAGCGGATTGTTCTGTTATATTTAAACGGAAATCTTAGAGTTCATGTTACTTTGGGTGTGGATTAATGGTGGTAATTTTTAAAATTGTCACCTACCATTTTCCTTAATCCGTACGTCCATCTGTCACACCCAGATGTCAGCCACTACAAAAGATAGCAACAAACTGTTTTCGGATTCGTAATCTACACAAAAAGTTAGTGGGCCTGAATTAAATTTTAAGTTCCGGTTTCGACCGGAAGTCAAGAAATCAAAGTCGGAATTTGGAAATAAAACTAGTGTCATTCGATTCCTCTTAAAGAGTAGATACAGAAATAATTGGGTTTGAAGTTCAGTTTCGGCCGGATATGGCCCAAAACCGGAAGTCAAGAAATCAAAGTCGGAATTCGGTAACAAAAATAGTGTCTCCAATTCCTCTTTAAGAGTAGATACAGAAATAATTGGGTTTGAAGTTCGTTTTCGGCCGGGTATGGCCCAAAACCGGAAGTCAAGAAATCAAAGTCGGAATTCGGTAACAAAAATAGTGTCATTCGATTCCTCTTAAAGTTTAGATACAGAAATCACTAATACTTTTTGCCATAAGTCAAAAGTAAGCCTTTTTAAAAATTGCCACCAGCCATGAGACGCGTCATTTCATGACGCGAAAAGGGATGTTTTTTTAATTAAAATAATTTATAATTTTAAGGCATGCACAAAGGCAATTTATCACTGGGTAAGAAGACGAACTGTAAAATCTTTGTTAGAAATATACAGCAATGATTTTTTGTTATGTGCAAATCAACAACCTAAAAGAAGTCAAAAAATATTGAAAAATGCTGAGAGAATTGCTAATATAGGTAAGTAATTTCAATAAATTTGGCTTAATTGTAATAAATAATTATCAGTTATTATAAAGTGTTGAAAAATTCATCCGAAAAGGAACAAAGATCATATCTGTTTGCATTAAATTTTTAAATCACAAAAGCACTCATTACCGAGTTGATCATAATACCGGGTGATTATAAATGAATATCCCAATTTTGAAGGGCTTTACTTACAGATGAAAAATATTTACAAAATTTGTTGACTAAGCGTATGAAAAAGTACATTAAACATTTTTATAAATGTTCAAAAGTTTTTATAAATGTTCAAAGTTACCGCCACCAGAAGCCCGAACGATATCTATACGGTAATCTAACTCATCGCACACTCGTAGCAACATGTCCGGTGTTACGGTTTCGATGGCTGCAGTTATTCTTGCTTTAAATACGTCAGTGTTAGCTAGTAACGGTGGAATAAACACTTTATCTTTTAGGTACCCCATTGAAAAAAACTACAGGGGGTTAAATCAGGGCTTCTTGGAGGCCAGTGATAAAGAGCCTGATCGTCAGTTCCTCTCCGGCCAATCCATCGAAACGGCAATTAGTCATTCAAAAACTCGCGAACAGACAGGTGCCAATAGGGTGATGCCCCATCTTGCCGGAAAATGTAGTTTTCCTCTTCTTCTGAGGGAACAACCAATTTATGAGCATATCCAAATAACGAATTCAATTATACTGTGGACAATTCGAACTGGCACAACTCTTGCTCTTCGTGTACACACAGTTCCGCATAAAGTATATCCATAACCTATTCTTTCAACAAGGTCTACAAACTTTAATGTACGCAAATGCCTACAACCTTATTTCAATGTACAAACATACAAATAATTGTATCATTTGAAAATATAAATTTTATTTGTCCGAGTAAAAATTTAAATTATAAATTACAACAACTAAACTGCAAAAACTCACTAAACTATACTCTGCAGACGCACGCAACTAAATAAACAAAATGGTCTGAACATATAACGAACAGAAAATCATACGTATATGAAAACAATATAGTCACATCATTACGTCCAACAGATTATTAATTACAACAGTGAAAGCAAAGCGTAGTGACCGTGCGTGAGTCGCACATTACAGTAGCGATTGTATATTTTTGTGACTGTACCGTCATTGCATGGCGAGGGGCGAAGAGTGGAGTAGATGAACACCGAAGCTGCTTGTACCAATTCGAATTGTCCAAGGTATAACAGTGGGCTTGAGAAAGAAGAAAGGTCCATAGACCTTCTTTTTCGATAAAGCACAAAACATAGACACCTTGGCGGAATCACGCTCATGTTCGACGGTTTGAAAAGGTTTCTCTGTACCCCAAATTGTTACATTATGCCTGTTGACTTTACCGCTTACGACGAAACGCACGTTGAACCGTTATAACCGATTCACTCTCAGAAAACTCTATAACACAATACGCCTTTTGTTGTGCGGTCGCCATTTTAACACGAACTGACAGCCGGCCTCGTTATGGAAAGACAGGCGGAACCAGCGGCATCTCTCGACTAACAAATGAAACTTCAGAACGTATACTTCACAAACCTTTGATTAGTAGCGCTCTCTGTGTTTTTACTCCAAAAATGGAGTTCTTCAAAATTGGGTTATTCATTTATAATCACCCGTTAGTACAAGGAATCCGAAATGGAACTTATTGTCGAATATCTTATACTTTACTATGGTGACCAATTCCGCTGCCTTGTTCATTCGACGTAGCATTTCCGCATTAATAATTTTCTGCGTCCATGATATTCGCAGAATTCTCCTATACAGCCATAATTTCAAACGCTTTCAATTTGTGGATTGTTGATGGTGAAGGTTGTAACATTTAGTATTTATTTCTAACTTATTTGACACATATAAACAAATGACAATCGAAATAAAACAAAAGAAAATCGGTTTTAAATTAAATTAAATCTGACTGGCTTTTTAAAAAAATGAAATAGGCTATAGAATATTTTAGATATTTAACATATTTATAAAGTGTATCTCAGCTGTAATTTAATTAATATTGAATAGTTTACCGGTTAATGTTTCATCAAACTTATCGTTTCTGAAGTCTGTCGCTCGCCTTAAGAGTTTCGTTCAATGTTCCGTTAGTATTTTAATATTTTTCTCGCCGTAATTTAATAAAATAATGTTTTTTTCACTCAATTTTTTTTCATAGGTCTCTCTGTGACTTTATACTGTTGTTTAGGTCATCAGCCAAAAGGCTGGTTTGAACCTGTAGAGGTTTTACTAAGTAAAACGAGGAGTGAGGTGGTTTACCGTTGCCTTCCTCACTGAGTGGAAAAGTACGCTTATCAGCATGCCGGGCCCTCTGAAAAACACATAATATTTTCCACTCTGCAAACGACACCTTCACTTCATTCACCACAGGGTCTGGCTGTATAATTAAATTCATTACTTTCAGAGGAGATAACTCTGATTAGTGTCTTTTGCACCTCTACCTCTTCTGTTCTTAAATGATTCAGTCATTTAATTGGCTGACCATGTGATGAGAAACAGAACTATTTATTTTAGCCCTGCAACGAACAGATTGAGTGTAAATAATTTGACACTCCACCTGTCCGTCATGGGCAGGACTTTATACTATGAGTTATAAAACAATTATACTTTATACTTAGTTAACACATTCCATAAATCAAACCGCACATAAACACAACCTTCCTCTTCAAACTGCCCCGGTCAACAGCACCCAAATCAAATATGCATTCGCTTATATTAATTACTTTTTGTTTGATAATTTTTAAAACTTTTAAATAAAATATAAATTTGTGTTGTAAATATGTCTTTTAAACTTATTTTGTGATCTACGTAGAAATGTCTTTATATTTTTTATTTTAAAATTTTAATAAATGTTTTTTGTAACTTTTAAACACTCTTTTGATTCATTTAAACGTAAAAGCTTCCATCATTAAATTAACACTTGATTTTTAATTATTAGCTGAGATTATTAAGTTATTTAATTTAATAATTTAGAAATAATATTTTTATTACAATCAGCCAGTTTAATAATTTACAAAATGTAAGAATTTAATTATAAATGTTTACATAATTATCAATAGCAGTCAGGTTATAAACACATGGTTATTATCACCTTGTACATTTGTAATGCTACTAGGTTGATAGACGAAATAAATTATGAAAAAATGGTAAACAGGAATCGATCCTAGGACACCTGGTATAGACGCTAATTGCACTAACGTATCCTTTTTAGTATCCTTTTTGGTCATCAGCAGTAACTGAATTACTGCACTCTGACATTTGTAGTGGTAGACTAGGTAGTCCGTGAGTTCTGTTGATACGAGCTTATCATCGTTACTATCTTAATCGTCAAACTACATTAATGCTACAGTAATAATTATTAATAAATTTTTTAATTTTTCAGGTATTATCATACAATTTGTACTGGTACAAGCCACAGTAGTAGTGTACTCTTTAACACCATTAATGAATTGTATTTTATTTGATTGTACTTATTTAAAAGTATTTAAAACATGGTATCCATTTGATGAGACCAAACAACCTGCCAAATTAATTGTGTATATACTTGAAACGGTTACGATAAGTTATACAGGTACATTATTATTTGCCGCTAATTCGTTTATATTAGCGTTAATTATAAAGTTCAGTAGCCAAATTGAAGTATTGAAAGATTCAATCAAAAATATTACATTAAATGCTCAAAACAAATCGAAACAAAATAACATAAAATTTAAGAAATATTGTGAAAGTGATTTAGAAACGGAAAAAACAATTACTGAAGATTATGATAATGTTATGTTGAAAAAACATATGGATGATCTGTTAAAGATATGTTTGAAAGATCATCAGAAAATTTTAAGGTACGTAACATTAAAAGATTCTATATTATCGAATTTTGTACTTGCTACAACTATAGTTGATTTCACGTTCAGAATGCAGTACGGGAAATCCAAAATCAATGTATTTCAGATGGGAGTTTGAGCGCTACTACACTAAGTAAAAATACTGACTCCGCGCCACAACACGTTCTCATTTACTGTCCGTTCCCAAGCTTTGTGCAGCTGAGAGGTATGCATTACGTCACTACTGCTGCGAGAGATTGCGTTAGTAGTAACGTTTTACTTGTACTATGTTTGTAGTAGTCAAGGGTACTATCCAAACTACATATATTCTGTGTCGCCGTCTACAGCGAATAGTCAAAACAACACCCACGTATGTCACCGCACTAGGCAGCCTACTGTCTAGCAAAGAGTAATGAGATGATTAGTACAGTAGCAGCTGCACAAAGCTTAGATTCATACAGTACAAACTCCAATTGAATAACGTAATACGAAAACATACTTAATATTTGTATCGTTTGAAAGATCAGGTACCGATAGTTATTATAGTAATGGAGTTGTTTATCAATTTTGTTACCTTTTTTAATTACTTTAAAGTAAATTATAGGTTCTTGTTTAAAATCTTGTTTGAATAACAGTCGTTAGAAAATAAAACTCGAAAAGGTCTAAAAATGGTAATAAAACTCCCCTGGTCCAACAGTGAGGGTGACAAAGAGAGAGACGTCATACCCCTTTCTTTTATACGTATCTACAGTCTCTTAGGCCTATATAAATATCAAAGGATAATAATTATATTTACAGCGTAATAAAATACGATTTATTAGGGAGCGAAAGTATTTTTTCAGAATTTTCTGATTAAAAATGAGCTTGTTGAGCGTGGTAAGCGAAACTCTAAATATTTTTGTCCGTGACCTTCGGATGGTGTCGGCGGAGTAGAGCTATTGTATTGGCTGCGCCTGATGTTTTCCGTACGCCTGATAACACAACGGGTTCTCATAAAAGCTGTACTGGTAACGCAATATAAGTTGACGATAGTCAGCGAGAGTAAGACTGGACTATGGGGAGGCTGGAAGTGCTACTATATGTGCTTTTCTAAATACATCATAGCGACAGCTCTAACCATATCATATTGTAGTTTTATTCTTACATTGATTTATTATGTTTACAACTAATTCGTTTTATAAACACCCCATTGTATTATTTATTGATTCTTAATAATTATCCTAAATAATAGACATTCATTCTAAATAAGCCATAATACTAGGCCTAAGCTATATTTAGTATTTTTTTTTTTTTTTTGGTCATCAGCAGTAACTGAATTACTGCACTCTGACATTTGTAGTGGTAGACTAGGTAGTCCGTGAGTTCTGTTGATACGAGCTTATCATCGTGAGTAATACTAGTTTTAAGGTAATTTCAAAATGTTATTGTATTTTTAGGGTTTTCATATTTCATTATTTTCTTTAAATAATTACATTACTCCTTACTTATTTAGTGTGACGGGTCATGAACTAAATTTTATGAGGCCTACTTAAGGTGTTTGTGGTGGTTACATTTTGAGTTACACGCTTGATACATGTCTTATGCTTTCGGGTTGGCCGATGTAAGTAGGATAGATAGTATACTGTCCTCCGCATGATAGGCGCAATCGACAACTTATAGCGCGTTACCAGTACCTCTAGCTTAACTCTAGCTTGTAACTCTAGCTTGGCGCATGACCTTGTGTACACCGTACTGGTCGGGAGGTGGGGAAGTCATGCATTTCCGAAAACATGAGTCGCACTTCACTGTTCTTTCAAAAACTGTCAACACACGCTGATCGCGTTCGAGGAAATTATAAACTGATTATGTCAGTTATATCACACATATAAATATAAACGAAACAAGAATTGATAACAACATTAGAACGTTCATGTAAATTGATTTTATTACTGTGAGTAATTTTTAATTATACTTTAACATCAGTTGTAGTGTCGATATCGTAGGCCTAATTCCTTTCTCTCGCATTTTTATAGTAGTGTTTCTAAAAGTAGATGTTTACGTGTGTTTTGTATTACTATAGTACAGGTACTTACGTACAAAAATTAAGTGCCAATTACGTGGTCCTTTTTCTAATTAATGTTTTTAAACAAAATGTCGGAAAATAAAATGTTACTTGCAAGTTTCGTAGTTTTACAAATAGAGCGCCGCCTGATCAATTTGCAAGATTTTTTCAGTTAATATAGACCTAAATCAAATTTAAACAGTAGTAGGGCTACTTTATGTAAATATTTAATAATTATTTTAATATAATTAATATAATATTAATTTATATAATTAATTATATAATTAATAATTAATAAATTAATAATTATTTTAATATAATTAATAATTGTTTGCAATTGACCATACGTATTAATCGATTTATTGTAACAAAAAATAACTGAGCGTAGGTATTAAAGTAAATGAAACAAATGAATGCATTAGTTCAAGGTGATATGTTTGAGTAAATATTTTGTTTGTATTAAATGGAGTCAATGTTTTCGGAGAGACTATTATGGCGACGGCCGCCGTGCGCCGAGCTGTAGTCCACGCACTGTACAAGGGCAAGTTTACGAAGCGTTCATAGCCCACAAACCGTGAGGAAGAGAAGCAGATGTGACAAGAAAACTTACGGTTTGCAATGTCGGAACTGACTCAACGTTTCAGAAAGCTTTGTGCAGACAAATAAACAGGCTCATCCATCATATTAGTAGACTTAATTTGTGTTTTGAGTTATATTTAGCAATATGTACTTATTAAAAATACATGTCCTTATCTATTTGTAATTATGTTTTTAATTATTTCAACACTGATCCCATTGTCCCAATAGGAATAGGTTTTAAACATGTAACTTAAACAAGAATTATCAGCTAAAGTGTTCTTTTTTTAAATGCACTCTTATGTACAATATTGGGTGTCCCACAGAATTTGAACCGTAGGGAAATAGCATTGATTTTCATTAGTTTATTAATATAGGGTGATTCAAAAAGAGCGCCGGTTTTGATATATCAAATTAAGAGATTTATTTTATTGAAAAACTGAAAATAAATACATCAACAAGTTCATCTTACCTTCCGATTTTATGTATGAAAAATGATGTCATGCATGTGTCCTCCCCTACTGCGCTGGCACGCATCAACTCTGTCCATGAAATTGGATATTACTGCACGACAAGTTTCGACTATGTGGGACAAGTTTCCGTATGTGGGGTTTTCTAATCCCCACTACGGCAGTTCTGTTTATTAACAAAACCGTTTAAGTGGAAGTGCGCCTCATCACTGAAAATGATTTTATTTGCGAAGGTGTCATCATCCTGCCGTTTTCTCAATACCCAGTCAACAAACTGTCGTCTCTTCTGGTGGTCTGCCACTTTCAAATGTTGCGTCAACTGAATTTTATACGGGTGATATTGGAGATCGTACCGAAGAATTCTCCGTACAGAAGAACATCTTAAACCCAATTGTTGAGAACGGCGACGTATTGATTTTGCTGGGATAACAGCCACACTGTCACGAACCAACGCAACCTTCTGCTCAGTTCGGCCAGAACGACGACGTCCAGAACTTTTAAGGTCGACTGTTGAACCCGTCTCAAAAAAACTTTTTCATGAGCCTGCGAACTGTTGATTCATTCGGTGCTTCATACGTCCTAGAGTACCGCGACGTCGCCTGACAGTACCCGCATAACTCTCTCCACTCTGGTAAAATGTTTTGACGATTAACACTCGTTGCGCAATAGTAAACTTCTCCATGGTTAGACAGAGACTGCGAGAGTATTACACTGCGAACAAGAGAAACTACAACTGAATCGTCAATCGGAATGTTCTCCGAAATAGAAATGAGGTCAAACAATGTTGCCAACCGATAAACAAAAATTTACCAGCCGTTTAAAAACCGGCGCTCTTTTTGAATCACCCTATATTTTCTTCCCACGAATAAATGAAGACTTGCTATATAGTGAGGAATCATTAGAAAACGTTTATACCTTTTAAAAATTATCAATTTTGATACACTTTAAGCTGTATTTTATAGCTTAAGTACAGAAATTTGTAACAGTTTTCCATTTAAGTAGTCAATTTTATCAAGTTTTCGCAATATGTTTGGACTAGGAAATGGTAACGTTCTGGTCCGGAGATGTAAAGATAGGTGGGTCGAATCCATCGGCGGTAAAATTGGTCATCGTTCTAAAAATATTGGAAATATTAAACTAAATTACTTACAAAACCAACTATTCCAGTCAACTGCTGGTTCTGTAAATAAAAGTTGTATCGTAAGATTATATAAATTATTTATTTAATTATTTACTGAACGCTGTGACTATAACTGTTTTTCATGGGCATAGAACTTCCATTCCAGAAAGTTCAGTCCTGAATAATAAAAGAAAACTAATGAGAAAAATATTATACGTTGCTAAGTAAAATTATTTTATTATAGAAAAATACTGTGACAAATTGTTAACTCTAATTGTTTAAATTTAAACAGATTTATTAACTCAAATTCCAAAATAAACAAAAAGTGGTACCATAAAAAAATTCATTATATTAATTTTTTAAAGTTTATATTTCCTTAAACAAACAAAACAACACCACGAAAAACAGATCGAAATATCTGGTGTGAAACACTTACACGACTTTATCTTGCCAATGTAAATAATGAATAATATAACCTTATATTAGTAAACAACGTCAAATGAAAAATGGCCGCCTTCGTGACGTAGTGGACAGCGCGCTAGCTTACTAAGTGGATGTCCCGGGTTCGATTCCCGGCTACGGCCTGGAAATTACTACGTGCCATAACCCATCATTACAGTTTCTTAAACCACCGTATTCGCTAATAATCACGCTGTTGATGCGACTTTAAATAAACAAAATAACTGAAAAACATAACCTAATTTTAATCATGAGTGAATGATGCAAAATGAAAACCAATCTCAGTTTGGTTTAATAATACGGAAAATCACCTTTTAACGCTAAACTAGGGTCTGTAGAGAAAAATACTTAAAATAAATATCCTAGGTTTTTTAATTTCCTATAAATTTGATTATAAACCATTTTGTAGTAAAACGCATACTAAGGCCGAAATTAAAAAAAAAAATTTACAGATTTTCATGAAAATCTTTTTGGCTTGGTTCAAATAGTAGATTATTCTTAGTAAATTACTCTTTCATTTAAAATAAATAATGATAAATTATAGCCAGAAGTTTTGATTTTCATTTTCTGGGTTGACTACCCCCTTAAGAACAGAAGAAGTAGAGGTGTAAAAGACACCTCTAGACTAGTCAGGGTTATCTCCTCTGAAAGTAATCAATTTCATTATTCAGTCAGACTCTGTGGTGAATGAAGTGAAGGTGTCATTTGCAGGGTGGAAAGTACATGCTTTTCGGAGGGCCTGGCATGCTGATAAGTATAATTTTCCCACTCAGAGAGGATGGCAATTATAAACCACTTCACTCCTCGTTCTATTTAGTAAAGCCTCTAAAGGTTCAAACCAGCCTTTCGACTGATGACCTAAACAATAACAAATAAATAATTACATTATCTAGAAAATATTTATTTTATATATAATTTACAAAATAATAAACTTTTAATTGTATAACAGTTTTGTGTGTGTGTTTTAAACAGGACAGTTGGGTTATTGGAATCAATGTACAGTCCACTAATACTTTTTCAAATGGTAGTGAGTAGTGTTTCAATTTGTACAGTTGGAATCATGTTGATTGTAAGTAAACTTAAATAGTTTTAACTAGTTTAAAATTGAAACTTAAGGTGCTGAGTCAATTATAAAATTATCTTTTAAAAAAAAGAAGATTAACGACGTATGACAAAAACGGGGTCCGTCCGGAATATAAGAAATAACTACAGTTTTGAAAAAAATTTATAAATATTTTTTTTCAAGCGAATATTATTTTTACATGAACGATTATAGTTAAAACACAAAAAAGTGGGCCTAAATCCTATTTGAAGTTCCAGTTTTGACCGTAAGTGGCCCTAAACCGGAAGTCAAGAATTCAAAGTCAGAAACTACATGAGATAGCAACAAATGGTTTTGGGTCACTTCCAATCAAAACTAGAACTTCAAACCCAATAATTTCATGCTTAATAACTTTTAATTACTTTCTCTTGACTAAATGAATATAAATAGGAACGAAAGTATTGTTTTCATGTCGATTTTTCGAAATCAAGTTTTCACCAGATATAGGCCGACACGTTTTCAGACCCCCTGAACCCAAAACGCATAAATTTAGCGATTGGTATGGGTGTGTGTGTGTGTGTGTGTGTGTGTGTGTGAACAAATATCTCAAGAACGGAACATAGTACGAAGTTAAAACTTAAAACAGAAGTTACGTACTACTTACTAGAGGACCAGATACGAAAATTTTCATTAAAATTATTTAACCGGAAGTAGTAGTTTATTCGTGTAATTTTTCACTTTTTGCGATTTTCTCAAAAAAGGCTCTCACGATTCTTTTTAATTAATAATAATTAATTTAATAAATAAATTTTTAGTAAATCGCCTCATTTACTAAATTTTATATGCTCTACAAGATAGGGTAGGCGCCATGTCTGCTGAAACTCATGGGGAGGCTGTGCTCTCGTAGAAAAAAATGTTTTTTTTAAGATTGCGGCCTTAACATGCATTTTAGGGAAAAACTGTATACAATTAAAGTTGTAGACAATTTAAAAATCTGCAACTTTCATTTCGAACATTTCTTGTGAAGCACTTCGTATAGCGGTAATTAGTGATTTTCTTTTTGTTCATGAAAATCAGTAAAATAATGGATTTTTTGAGATTTCGGCCTTAGTATGCATTTAACGACAAAAATGTACATAATTAAATTCATAGAAAATTAATAGATCTACAACTTTTATTTTAAGTTTTTTTCTCTACAGAGCTTAGTTGAACTTGAAAGTGATATTCCGTATTTTAAAGCCAAACTGATGTTGATTTTCATTTTGCATCATTCACTAATGATTAAAATAAGGATATGTTTTTTAAGGTTTGTTTTTTGTTTATTTCTAATATATTATTAATAATGTTAGGTTATATTGTTGATTATTTTCATTGGCAAGAGAAAGTCGCGTGAGTATTTCACACCAGATTATTTAGATAACGAATCCGAAAAACTTTTGTTGCTATCTCATGTAGTTTCTGACACTGATTTCTTGACTTCCGGTTTAGGGCCACTTCCGGTCAAAACCGGAATTTCAAATCCAATTTTAGGCCCACTAATTTTTTCCAAAAACCATTTGTTGGTATCACTTGCAGTTTTTGATATCTGGGTGTGACGGACGGACGGACAAAGGAAAATAATTGAAGACATTTTTTAATTAATTTGTCACCAACATTTATTGACAAAAGCAGACAAATGCAAATGGTAGTACTCCGTATTACATACGTGACGTAGATGCGCAGATCGGACCAAATTGAGTAGCGGGATGAGCACATCCTTGTATTCTTTTTACCATGTATTAATTCATGAAACCTGTTAAGTTCAATGATTCTATTTGACTTCAATGTTTCAGTTACCATTTGCAATACCATCAGATCAAGGTGTAATTAATATAATACTTAAAGAAGAATTGAAAACTTTTGGTTTTTTGATGAATGCAATACTCGAGTTATTCGTTTACAGCCTATGTGGATTTATTGTTAAATATCAGGTAAAATGGACAATGAAAATTATTTTGCTTACTTTTTTAGTCTTTTGGATTGGGCAGTCGGTATTTTATATTGTTAATAACCTTCTTGTTTAAAATTTTGAAACCTTATCATTCAGAAAATATATATAAATTAGGAAATCTTCCTATGACAAAGATGATGACGTGAGTGGAAAAACTGGCAAAATTCAGCGCTGTATGCGGTTCTATTCGCAGGACAATAGGAAAGAAAACGAGAAAGGACACCCAAATAAAATTTTATACAGCAATGGCTGTACCACTCATATGGGAGTGAAACATGGGTGTCATTACAGAGGAAAGAATCTCGTATCCAGGCTGCTGAAATAAAATTTTTGCGGGGAGTCAAAGGTTGTACCCGGTTAGTTAGAGTACGTAACGATGCTATCCACGCTGAGTTAAATGTTCAGTCACTGTTGGAAACGTTAAAAATATATGAGAGAAACTGGTCAACCATTTACTTCGCATGCCAGCTCACAAACTTCCTCTGCGAGCATGGAAATATAAATCTAGAGGGAAGCGAGGCTAGGGAAGACCTAAAAAGAGATGGATACCGGAACAGGGCATTGAGCCTAATCGTTGACAGATTATGATGATGATATATAATTTAAAATCCTGGGGACACAGAGATTCTTAAAATAAAATCACTTGTTCATTTCCAAATGATAAAATGGTCATGTGTCTATTCAGACTCGAACATAATTAACGTGGTGAGAATGAAACGCGTGCCGTACTGTTGGATTGAATATTCTTTTTACTTTCTCTTGCCCTATATCAATATATTGGGAAAGAAAGTATTGCTTTTACGACGATTTTTCGAAATTAAATTTTCAACGGATATACAAATTTTCAGGCCCAACAAAACATGTGTTTAGCCATTGGTCTGCGTATGTGTGTGTGAGCGAAATATTGTACGAAGTTGAAACTTGGAAGTTAATCCATCCCCACCCAATTAGCCAGAGGGGGATGGTAAGAACGGGGTGTGATGTGTCGGCCGAGTTTTGTAACAAGCGCTGCACCGTGTGTGTCGGCTGGTGTGCGTTTGCCTGTCATTGGGGAATTGCATTTTTCTTCCAAGTGGTGTCCTCTATGGCGGAAGTTGCATCGTTTTACGACCTTCTGTCTAGAGTCACTTCATTGTTTGAATTTTGTCAATGATTTGTCGCCTAGGGCATACAGCCGTGCATTTACATTTTACTGTCACAATATGGTCAAACTACTGGAAGGTAAATCCTGAAAGAAGCTCTGTCGTAAGCTTCTCAGCTCGGTAGCTGAGAAGCTTCCGACAGAGCTTCTTAGGACAGAGGTTGTTTAGCTCGGTAGCTAAAACCAGGTACCACTACAAGACCAGACACTTTCATCAAAATCGGTTAACCAGAAGTAGTAGTTAATTCGCGCAATATTTCACCTATTTGCGATTTTCTCAAAAACGGTTCATTTACTACGTTTTTCATGCTCTATAAATGTCCAGGTAAGAGAGTTTCCCTTGCCTAAAAAAAATCCTGTTAGTTTTAATTATTCCATAGTTCCCCGAATATAAATCACAAGACATTTGTTGACAATGATAAATTTGTGGCAATACATTTTGTGAAAACGTGGAAGAATTTGTGTTTCTAATTACTAGGGTACTAAAGTTTAAATGCAACAATAAAATTAAACTTACCTGATTTGATGATTCCCATACAGCTGACCATTGTAATTAAACGAGCGTTTCACTGAATAACACGATACACTGACCGAAAACGGGTTATCTGTAATGGAAAAAAAATTAAGGAAAATCAAAAGAAATTGTATTTAAAATTAATCAAATAGATATTTCTTTATAAATATTTATTGCAATAAAGACTTCAAAAAAACTGAATGATCAGCTCGGTGACACTTGATATCACAGTTGTCGTTCAGGTCATCAGCCAGCAGGCTGGTTTGAACCTCTAGAGGCTTTACTAAGTAAAACGAGGAGTAAGGTAGTTTACCCTTCCTCACTGAGTGGAAAAGTATGCTTATCAGCATGTCAGACCCTTTGAAAAGCACCTACTTTCCACCCTAAAAATGACACCTTCACTTAATTCATTACAGTGCTTGGCTGTGTTGTTGTTCAGGTCAACAGCCGGAAGGTTGGTTTGAACCTCTAGAGGTTTTACTAAGTAATAACAAGGAGTGAGATGGTTTACTATTGCCTTCCTCACTGAGTTAAAAGAGTAAGCTTATCAGCATGCCAGACCCTCTGAAAGGAACCTACTTTCCACCCTACAAATGACACCTTCACTTAATTCACTACAGTGCTCGGCTGTGTTGTTGTTCAGGTCAACAGCCGAAAGGCTGGTTTGAACCTCTAGAGGTTTTACTAAGTAAAAACGAGGAGTGTGGTGGTTTACTATTGCCTTCCTCACTGAGTTGATAGAGTCTACTTATCAGCATGCCAGGCCTTCCAAAAAGCACCCACTTCCAAACCTGCAAATGACACCTTCACTTCATTCACCACAGAGTCTGGCCGTTTAGTGAAATTCATTACTCTCAGAGAAGATAACTCTGACTAGTGTCTTTCACACCTCTACCTCTTCTGTTCTTAAATAGTTCAGTCATATAATTGGCTGATTATGTGATAAGAAACAGGACTATTTTTTGTAGCCCTGGTACCAACAGATCGAGTGCAATTAATTCAACACTCCACCAGCCAATTATGGGCAATGATTGGCTGTATAATGATGAAATTCATTACTCCTAGAGGAGATAACTCTGACTAGTGTCTTTTTTACACCTCTACCTCTGCTGTTCTTAATCAGTCATTTATTTGACTGCCCATGTAATAAGTAACAGAACTATTTTTTCTGATTTAGTAACGATCGTGAAAGGCCGTCAAAAATTTTTGAAGCTACCAATTTTAATATTCAAAACCTTATTTAGAGATTCTTAAAAGTCTATGTTAAAAGTTAAAATCAATTAAAAAGTTAAAATCTGAATTCTTAAAAGTCTATCTATTCTGCCCATAACAGACAGGTGGAGTGTCAAATTATGTACACTCAATCTATTCGTTGCAGGGCTAAAATAAATAGTTCTGTTGGTTATCACATGGTCTGCCAGTTAAATGACTTGACTGAAACATTTAAGAACAGAAGAGGTAAAGGTGTAAAAGGCACTAATCAGGGTTGTCTACTCTGAAAGTAATGAATTTCATTATACAGCCAGACCCTGTGGTGAATGAAGTGAAGGTGTCATTTTCAGAATGGAAAATATGTGCTTTTCAGAGGGTCTGGCATGCTGATAAGCGTACTTTTCCACTCAGTGAGGAAGGCAATGGTAAACCACCTCACTCCTCGTTTTACTTAGTAAAACCTCTACAGGTTCAAACCAGCCTACAGGCTGATGACCAAAACAACACAAAAGTCTATGATAATTTAACGCTTCTATTTCAAATAAGTAATCCTCAATAATATAAAATGTTATTACTAAATCACAAATGACAAATTTTTACTTACTCTTGCCTATGTGAATATATAGGAAGGAAAGTATTGTTTTCATGTCGATTTTTCGAAATCGAGTTTTCACCGGATCTATACGTTTTCAGACCCCCTGAACCCAAAAAACATGTTTTTAGCGATTGGTCTGCGTGTGTGTCTGTGTGTGTGTGTGTGTGTGTCTGTGTGTGTGAACAGAATATCTCAAGAACGGAACATCGTACGAACTTGAAACTTGAAACTTAAGTTACATACCACTACTGGACCGGACACGAACATTTTCATCAAAATCGGTCAACCGGAAGTGGTAGTTTAGTCGTGTAATTTTTCACTTTTTTGCGATTTTCTCAATAACCGGTCCTACGATTTTTTTTAAAATCGCCTGGTTTACTCAATTTTTTATTCTCTACAAGATAGGGTAGGCGTCATGTTTGCTGAAATTCCTGGTGAGGCTGTTTTCACGTAAATGGGTGAGGCTGTTTTCACGTAAAAACAAAGTTTTTTTAAGATTACGGCTTTAATATGCAATTTAGCGAAAAAATTTATATAATAAAAGTTGTAGAGAATTTAAAACCTACAACTTTTATTTCAAACAATTTTTTGTACAACGCTTAGTTTAGCAGTAATTAGCAATTTTCTGTTTTTTTCTCACGAAAACGTGTGAAAAATCGATTTTTTTAAGATTTCGGCCTTAGTATGCATTTTATAATAAAAACGTATATAATCAAATACATAGAAAATTAAAAGATCTACAACTTTTATTTAGAACATTTTTCTCTACAGAGCCTAGTTTAGCGTGAAATAGTGATTTTCCGTATTTTTAAGCCAAACTGAGTTCGATTTTCATTTTGCGTCTTTCACTCATGATTAAAATAAGGTTATGTTTATTGAGGTTAGTTTTTTGTTTATTTCTAATATTTTATTACTAATGTTAGGTTTATTGTTAATTATTTGCATTGGCAAGAGAAAGTTGTGTGAGTGTTTCACACCAGATTTTTTATATAATTTTTGCTTTTTTTTGTTTCTTTTCAGACAGACAGTTTACACCGTAGTTTTTATAATAGTGGATGGCGGGTTGCTTCTAAAAGTTTCAAAAAGAATATCTTATTAGCTACAACTAGGACAAAACAACCAGCTATAATTACGGCTGGTAAATTTTATATCGTTGACCTAGATTCTTTCGCATCTGTAAGTAAATTATGTTGTTGTTTAGGTCATCAGCCAAAAGGCTGGTTTGAACCTCTAGAGGTTTTACTAAGTAAAACGAGGAGTAAGGTGGTTTACAATTGCCTTCCTCACTGAGTGGAAAAGTACGCTTATCAGCATGCCGGGCCCTCTGAAAAGCACATATTTTCCACTCTGCAAATGACACCTTCACTTCATTCACCACAGGGTCTGGCTGTATAATGAAATTCATTACTTTCAGATGACATAACTTTGATTAGTGTCTTTTACACCTCTACCTCTTCTGTTCTTAAATGATTCAGTCATTTAATTGGCTGACCATGTGATAAGAAACAGAACTATTTATTTTAGCCCTGCAACTAACAGATCGAGTGTAAATAATTTGACACTCCACCTGTCTGTTATGGGCAGAAGTAAATTATACAGTAACATTTAATCCTAGGTTCATTCGGGATCTGGTTATAATAAATAATAAACAAACTTCCTTTAAACTTATAACAATTATTTATTGACAAAATTAAAAATCACAATTAATTATTTAATTTAACTTAGTCTACTAACAAATAATATAATTATAAATTATTGTAGTTCTAATATTAATTTAATTACTTTTTTACAGATAATGAAGGTAGCCTATTCATATCTCATGGTACTTTACGGAGTTGTGTCAAAAAGTGAAAAAATACAGAATTAGAAGAATGTATTGTTAATTTAATACATAAAAAAATATATAGTCAATGTGTTAACTGTAGTCTATTAAAACTGTACATACAGCTGACTGGAAATAAATTTAGAATCTTACATTTTTACTAATTTTGGCAATACGACGTGGAAATATCAATTTTTTTTTTTTTGTTTACATCTGACTGTTTTGCGATTTCTACAAATGCAGACGGTGAGAAGGATGATATATGAAAATGAGTGATGAAAAATGCCAGACCTGACCGGGAATCGAACCCAGGACCCCGGCGTAGAAGCCAGTTGCGCTAACCACTACGCCAACGGGCCGGCCGTGGAGATATCAAGCTGAAATTTTGGGAACATAATATTTACATCCATTATAAATTGAATCGGTCATTTCAGAAAACCCATAAGTCAAAATTTTACATTTTTTTCTTTAGTGGGTTTTAGGACTAACTGAATGTAAACACACCATCCCTACAAAAATCAAAACAAGTCTGGTTTTTCTAAAGTAATGTAATTTTATAACACTACATTTTTTAATATTGTTTTTTTATTGAAACGCACTGTAAATTACCAGTTTTTTAATTTTTCCAAAAGTTAGTTTTTTGACTTTTGGGCTTCTGAAATGACAGATTCAATTACTGTAGTAAAATTATTAAAAAATGTTACAGATTAATTTGATTTTGAATGTAGTATTAATAAAATAGAAACATTAAAAAAAATTATTTTAATCTTTTTTTATATCTCAAACATTAACCTTAAGGTTATAAAGTGTTTCCTTCTAATTAGAAAATAAAAGTGGATGATTTTTTAAGCTTAACTTTTTAGTGGAAGAGGCTATACAAAGTTTCTGTGCAGAAATCTTTTTAAGGGAGAAAACTACTATGTTTATAACGACGACAAGGAATGTGAATAATCCTGAAAACCAACATTTTTCTTTCTCATGTTACGAATTCAATTTTTATTACTGCAAAGAGCTCTTTCAAGTCACTAATATAAACTAGTGAAATAAATTAATACTATGGTAAAACACGCTGGGAAAATAAGACTAAAAATATCTTATGAAAAAACAAAAATAATGGTTCGAGATCCCCTGTGTGTAGACAACGTCAGAATTAACAATCAAAACGTGGAATTAGTTAGAAGTTTCAAATACCTGGGTGAAACAATAACGCACAACATTAAAGAAAAAATTAACTGGAAGGAAAGAACAAATAAATTAATCAAATCCGCCATAACCACTAGGAATATTTACAATAAGAAATGTATGTCCATCAACACAAAATTAAGACACTACAATACCGTGATACTTCCTGAAGTCCTGTATGCGAGTGAAACCCTGTTTGGTCCAACAAGAATAGGCGAAAAGGACAAAATCGAGAAAGTGGAGAGGCAAATAGCAAGAAGGTGTATTGGAAAATGGTCCCTTCAAGATGGTAGTTTCTATATTGTACCAAACAAGGAAGTATATGAAACAATTGAGCCTTTAACCAGTATCATCAGGAAAAAAAGGATATCCTTCCTGGGACATATATTGAGAATGGAGGATACAAGATTACTAAGAAGGATGACTGAGTTTTTCTGGCAAAAGAAGATGACACCAAACTGGATAAAGGAAGTCAAAAAGGATATGGAGGAACTAAACATCACAATAGCTGACCTCAAAACTAAGTCAGGGAGCTACAGGACATACAAACAGCGATCGGTTAAATTTAGGGAACAAATGAGGGTCAGAAAAGCCATGGTGATTTCGGACGCTGAGAGACTGAGAAGATCCGAAACATTGAAAAATTATTGGCGAAGAAGAGGAGAAGTACGGGAGCGACAACTGCGGGGGCGTTTTGGTGGAACATATGAAAGAGCTAGACGTTGAAAGATTGAACTTAAGTGGTCCTTTGTGGCCGTAAAATAAAAAAATAAAAAAATGGTAAAACACAATTTTCTTCTGGTCTAACAACATATTTTACAGAAAATAACGTAAGTTAGCATTTAAGCAAATGCGTATAAGTTAGCATATGCGTAAAAACGCATTTTTTACTCCAATTTATTTCAGAAACACCTTAATCAAAATTTCCAACTTTATTTTTAAACAAGTGGCTTATCTTTAAAAATACAGAAGTATATATTTTATATTAAAGGAGACAGCCCTCTGAACAAATTATATTTTTTAATATTGTTTTTTTTTATTGAAACGTAGTGTAAATAACCAGATTTTTGTTTTTCCAAAAGTTAGTTTTTTCACTTATGGGCTTTCTGAAATGACAGATTCAATTACTGTAGTAAAATTATTAAAAAAGTTACAAATTAATTTGTTTTTTGATGTAGTATTAATGAAATAGAAACATTACAAAAATTTATTATTTTAATGTTTTTTTTATACATCGAACATACATAAAATAATTAAGTAATTTTAGTACCACACTTATACGAGAGTCGTACAGAAAGTAACTTACGTATGAAATGAAATTTTTTTAATCCCTAATGACTGTACATTGTAATCTGTCAAATTCAGAACAATAAGTAACCCCATGATTCAATGAGATGAAGATGTTGTGTATGACGTGTAAATGAAGTGTAGTCTTTTACAGACCCATGCCGACCATTTCTGTGAAAGTATAGTTAACTGAAACCCAACCATTACAGAACACCAGTAACCACTGTCTAATATTCAAATCCGTATAAAAGTAACTGCCCTTACTAGGATTTGAAGTTTTTTCAGGAACCTTCGTCTCCGAAAATCAGCTGTTAAACACCTGATGACGCTTCACTTCTAGACCAACCCAGTGGGTATGAAAAATAAACCAAGCGAAAATAAAATAAATTATTTGTAATACATTTAAAAAGTAAGCTCCTAAACTATTTTCCTTCATAGTCACAATTCAAATTGGTGCCTTATCATAAAGATGCACACACGTTTTTCAACTAGTACGTCTCTGCAAAAATCTGCCGCCAGCGATTTTAACCATTGGTTCACATCTGCATACAGTACTGTGTCACTTCAAAGCTTCCTCATGAACAATTGCAGGCAATAATTTTAGTGAAATTGAGGGAAATTAAATTCTGTAATGTAAAACGGCAATTTTCATAAAATTTCCATTGTCAGATTACTTGAAAGCTTCAAAGCTTATTCATATACAATTTCAGGCAATAAACTTCATGAAACTGAGGAAAATTAAATTTTGTAATGAAAACGGCAATTTTCATGAAATTTTCAATATCAGGTCACTTCAAAGCTTCCTCATATACAATTTTAGGCAATAAAATTCGTGAAATTGAGGAAAATTAAATTCTGTAATGTAAAACGGTGATTTTCATGAATTTTCCATTGTCAGGTCCATTATAATACTATTATAACACAATTCCAGAAGAAGTGTTCCAGGATTGCTTTAGAAAATGGAAACACCTATGGGACAAGTATCTACGTTGGGGAAGAGATTACTCTGAAGGAGATCAAGACCCCTAAGCTGTAAGCCAAGTACTTTTTTTTTATAAAAAATTCTGGAAATTTTTGAACAAACCTCGTATACAGAGACTACAGAAATTTTATTCCTACGTGAAAACATTTGCAAAAATCACAACCAGTTAGAACCCACATAATTAAACATAATGATAAAGTAAAAAGAAATTCAAATTAGAAATCTCTACTCATTATTAAATACATTTATAATAAGTACATGATCAAGAAGTATAAATTTCCTTCGTAAAACCGTTAAAATACTTTGGTGTTAAGAGGTTAAATGTAACTTGTCAACTCTTTAGCGCCCCACTGTTTAAGCCATTAATTATTTTTGTAGCAAACACATTACTGTTCATTGCATTTGAATGGAAAGAACCAAAAAAAAAATCAATTTTTATGCCTTGAAATGTTTAGGCATGAATATAACTAAACGAACACGAAGAGTAAAGAATTTATCTTTCATTTCCCATTAAGTAACATTGATTTGATTAATACTTTTGTACAAGGTGACCATCTGACAGACGATCAATAAATATTTTATATTCAAAAGCCCTTCAAAGGAAGTATATTCTAATAATCATTTCAGATTTTTGATGATTTTTCCAAAGAAAATCCATGTAAAATAAATATTAATTTCTTATTCACTCAGGCAGTAGAAAACCGCTTTTTATGCAGTTTTTCTCATTGAATGAAAAGTCTTCGTTTCTTTAGTTGTTTTCTTTAGATTCTCAGCCGAAAAGCTGTTTTGAACCTCTAGAGGCTTAACTAGGTGGTTTACAATTGCCTTCCTCATTGAGTGAAAAAGTATACTTATCAGCATACCGGGCCCTCTGAAAAACATTTACTTTCCACCCTGCAAATGACACCTTCACTTTATTCACCACAGGGTCTGGCTGTATAATGAAATTCATTACTCTCAGAGGAGATAACTCTGACTAGCATCTTTTAAACCTCTATTTCTTCTGTTCTTAAATGGTTCAGTCATATAATTGGCTGATCATGTGATAAGAAACAGAATTATTTTTTATAGCCCTGGAACTAGCAGATCGAGTGTAACAATTTAACACTCCATCTGCCTGTTATGGCAGGTCTTTAGTTATCAACCCTTTAAGTCCAAAATTTTTTAACTACACAAAAATTTTTTCTACGTTTTTCATACATTTTACTGATATTTAAATGTAATAAAGTCACTTTTAGACCTTTTGTCCTGTTTGATGGCCTGAAAAATTAAGTGTGACACGTAATCACATTGGGACTTGATGATATCAGAGTTCCCCCAACAATACAAATAAGTAAAATCATGTTCAGGCTCCCTAAATAAAATATATTCACTATTTGGAGCAAAAGAAAGTAAATACGATTTTAATATCAAAGGTCATTATTTTACAATTAAAAAATATTACGAATCAAAAAATCTGGTGTAGAACACTCACAAAACTTTCTCTTGCCAATGCAAATAATGAACAATATAACCTAATCATAGTAATAAAACATTAGAAATAAATAAAAAACTAACTTCAAAATCATAACCATATTTTAATCATGAGTGAAGATGCAAATAGAAAATCAACTTCAGTTCGGTTTCAAAACACGGAAAATCACTATTTAACGCTAAACTAGGCTACGTAGAGAAAAATGCGCTAAATAAAAGTTGTAGATCTTTTAATTTCCTATTAATTTTATTATAAACACTTTTGTCGTAAAAACATGATGCATAGTCTAATGTAAAATGCATACTAAGGCTGAAATCTTAAAAAATCCATTTTTTACCGATCTTCATGAAAAAAAAACCAGAACATCACTAATCACTGCTAAACTAAGCGTTATAAAAACATGTTTGAATTAAAAATTGTGGGTTTTTTAATTTTCTACAACTTTTATTACATGCGTTTTTGCGCTAAAATGCATATTAAAGCAGCTATCCTAAAAAAAAAACATTTTTTTTCTGCGAGAGAACAGCCTCCCCAAGAATTTCAGCAGACATGGCGCCTACCCTATCTTGTAGAGCATAAAAAATTTAGTAAATGGCGCAAATTTAAAAAAATCGTAGGAGCCGTTTTTGAGAAAATTGCAAAAAAGGGAAAAATGACACGAATAAACTACTACTTCCGGTTGACCGATTTCGATGAAAATGTTCGTGTCGGGTCCGGTAGTAGTATCTAACTTAAGTGTTAAGTTTCAAGTTCGTACGATGGTCCGTTCTTGAGATATTCTATTCACGCGCGCGCGCGCACGCACACACGTACCAATCGCTAAAAACATGTTTTTTTTGGGTTAAGAATCTGAAAACGTGTAGATCCGGTGAAAACTTGATTCCGAAAAATTGACATGAAAATAATACTTTCCTTCCTATATATTCATATAGGCAAGAGAAAGTAAAAAGTTAGTGGACAGAGATTTGGTTTGTAGTTCCGGTTTTGACCGAAGTTCCGGTAGTGGCCAAAAACCGGAAGTTAAAGCATTAAAATCGGAATTTGGAAACAAAAATAGTGTCATTCGATTCCTCTTAAAGAGTAGATACAGAAATCACTATTGCTTTTGCGGCCGGCTCGTTGGTGTAGTGGGTAGCGCAACTGGCTTCTATGCGGGGTCCCGGATTCGATTCCAGGTCAAGTCTGGCCATTATTCCATCACTCGTCTTCATGTATCATCCTTCCACAGTCTGCATTAGCAGTAATTGAAAAACAATCGGACATAAAACAAAAAAAATAAGGTTTTTGCCATAAGTCAAAAGTAAGCGTTTTTAAAAATTGTCACCAGCCAGGAGATCAATCAAAATCTTCTCATGAAAGGAATTTTTAAGAATATTAAGTTCATTATTATTTAATTTATTATTAGAAACGTATTAACTTTTGATGAATGGTTTCCAAAATAACTCTTTAATAAATTCAATTATGACATCACAATACAGACTTTATAAAGTTTACAAACAAACTATCACGCAATATTACCATTAATCGAAAAAAAATAATATCAAATAGCTAAAAACTTTTAAAGTTACAACGAGCTAACTGATAGAAAAAACAAACATAAATAAAAAAACACAAAACTTTTAAGTATTTTCTCTTACATTTTAATTTATAGCGAATAAAAGTGCAGTTAAGCAAACAAAACAAACAGGACTTTAAAGTTATAACCAGTAATGCATTTACAATTTTAATACTAGATCAAATTGTTTGCTTTTATGTAAAGTAAACAAAATGTTGCATTAGAGAATCCTGACTGTAATAAATAGAAAGAATTCAATAAAAGAAAATTCATTACATGTATAACTACAAATTTATTTGGTCACCAATCCAGATAAACTAAAACTACAACTCTTAATTAATCATAAGAAATTACATAATTTCTCACGAACATATATGTAAAATAAATTTCTAATATATCATTATATTCACTGTAATAAAAAATGGAATTGGAAGACAGTGGCGTTTACTATAATTTTTTCAAACTGTTTGGATTTTGGCAAATAATAACTGAAGATAAAATAAGAAATAATTACTTATGGATTTTATTACACGTTATAATGATGGTATACTTTGTTGGTTACATGCAAGTAATGCAATTATTTCACATAATTTTCTATGAAAATGATATTGTATTTTTTATAGAAATATTTGTTTGCATACTGACTTTTATGGAGGTAAGTAAATAAATATTTAACTTAATCTCTTTATTTGTGTACCTGTGTACCTGTGTACCCTGTAAGTACGTAGTGATTAAATTTAGTACGCATAAGGCGTGTCTGGAAGCAAGTACCTTTTTGAAAAAAAAACTAAAATATTTTTTAGTTCTTATATGTATTCTATACTGCAAAGTGGGATTCAATACCCTAGGGTCTAGAAAATTATTGGTGAAAATTTTTAAATTTTCATCTATCAATTCCTTTGTTTTTCCTTCCATCCGTCACACGCAGACGTCAAAAACTACAAGAAATAACAATAAACAGGTTTAGGATTCGTAATCTACACAAAAAGTTAGTAAGACCAAATTGGGTTTGACGTTCCAGTTTCGACCAGAAGTGGCTCAAAACTGGAAGTCAAGAAATCAAAGTCAAAAACCACAAGACTTAACAACTACAAGAGATAACAACAAACAGATTTAGGGTTCGTAATCTACATAAAAAGTTAGTACGATTAAATGGGTTTAACGTTCCAGTTTCGACCGGAAGTGGCCCAAAACTGGAATTTAAGAAATCAAACTCAAAAACTACAAGATACAGCAACTAAAGGTTTTCAGATTCGTATCTACAAAAACCGTTCAAGAACCTGGATTGGGTTGATTTTTTTTCTTTACGTCCGACTTTTTTGCAATTTCTGCTAATGCAGACGGTGGAGAATGATGATATATGAAAATGAGTGATGAAAAAATGGCAGACCTGACCGGAAATCGAACCAGGGACCCCGGCGTAGAAACCAGTTGCGCTAACCAATAGGCCAACGGGCTGGCCATTGTCTTTTCTTCCATCCATCACACCCAGATGTCAGAAACAACAACTAGAGTTTGCAACAAACAGGTTTAGGATTCGTAATCTACACAAAAAGTTAGTAAGACTAAATTGGGTTTTAAGTTCCGGTTTTGACTGTAAGTGGCCTTAAACCGGAATTTGAAAACAAAATAGTTTCATTTGATTCCTCTTATAGAGTAGATACAGAAATCACAAATGGTTTTTGCCATAAGTCAAAGGTAAGCCTTTTTAAAAATTGCCACCAGCCATGAGACGCGTCGTCTCATAAAAAGGATTTTTACAAATTGGACTTAAGTTGCAAGGAGAATTTCGTGGAGTAAAACTAAACGACTATTTTTACATATGTAGGTTATATTATAGGTCTGTCAAATGTTATTTTATTCGCATGCCCTTTTGTCTAACGGTTATTTTATTAAGATGGTATATATAAGTTCCACCCAACCGTATTTCAGTACTGACTGAGCAAATTCTAAGCATAGATAATTTTTTAAATATTTTTATTACAAAGTTTATTTTAGACGCAATTTTATTTTGAAAAAATTTAAGGCAGCAGGAAAAATATTATATCATTGGTATAGAAGAAATACGGTGAAAATTCTTCTGGAAGCATTCACAAAAGATTTTCTACTGAGTACAAGTCACCGACCTACTAGAAGTATAAAAACATTGAGAAAATCTGAAAAAATTTCAAACATCGGTAAGTCAATACTAAGTTATTTTTATTTTTACAATTGTACGAAGAGATGTTAAAAATGTCAAGGGTTTAACAATATCTAAGAATCCTTGAGCCTTGACCTGAGATTGAGGACAGTTCGATGTTACATATTTACATCTTCTCTAGTGTTATATAGCGCGGAAGCTTGGACGTTCACGAAGATGAATATCAGGAGAACAGATGCGTTTGAGCTTTGGTTGTACAGGCGCTTGATAAAAATACCGTGGACAGATAAAGTACCCAACGAGACAGCCTTGCAGAGAATGGGAACAGAAAAGGAGCTTGTTTACATCATCCAAAAAAGGAAAATGTAATATCTGGGTCATATTATGCGTGGACCAAGATATAAAATGCTTCGCTTGATAATACAAGGCAAGATACAGGATAAGAGAGATGTGGGAAGAAGAATTAATTGGTTGAGGAATCTTTCGAGCGGAGCTGTTCAGAGCTGCGGTGTCCAAAGTCCGAATAGCCATCATGATTGCCAACCTCAGGTCGAAGAGGGCACGTTAAGAAGAAAAATCATTTGCATATTCATTCTATTGCAAAATGTTTAGAGTATTTACTTCCTTACTGAGCGTATTCTAGGACTTATAACGTTTCTAGGGTCTTCAAACGTGTATAACATGTCTAACTGAAAATCAACCTGTGTTGAACTTAAAATCACTACACCCTTGCTATCTCAGTAACCGCTCAATCGTTCGGCACGAGCAAAATATAGTTTTATTCAGCGTACAAAATTAGTGCAAATATATTAATAACATGAAATATTGATTTGCCAATGTTGTGGTACACTTTTAAATTTTTTTAAAATAAAATGGGCCGTGCGGAGGGTGGGCTCTACTCTCAGATAGACATCCTTCTTCTTCTTTCTTCTTTCAAACAGGGATTAGGCCATGGCCTGTTCCGACTCACATTCAGCTTATATTAATAATTGTAGAAAACATTTCCCTCAATATTAAATACGTAATTCAGTTTGATTAATATTTTATCAATGATAAATTTAATTCAATCTTATAACATTTATTTTTTTTATCCTTATGGTAATAATCATTGCCACCTTTTCCGTGGCCTGCCTATATCTCTTTTGCCTACCAGCAGATAGACATTCCGACAGGATATCATGTACACAACCTGGGAACATGGATAGTAGCGCCCACCCCCTCACGGCTTGGTCTATTTATCAAAATATATTCTACCAAAACATTGACCAATCAATATTTCATATTATTAATATATTTGCACTAATTTTGTACGCTAAATAAAACGATAGTTTGCTCGTGCCGAACGATTGAACGGTTACCGAGGTAGCAAGTGTTCAGAATATTGTTAATAGATAAAAATTTAAGTAATGTACGAATTTGAAATTTTGTACACGCCGTAAGAATATAATTCGCTATGATGTTTTAAAATTTTAAACTTTTCGGTCAAATGATTCTTTAGTTATACGTCTGAATCGCATGTAATTCTTTGCGGTAGCAAAAAAACCGGGTCTTTTTGTCTTCCAACCTCGATATGGCAATTTTTAAACATTAAAAATACAGAACTGTTATAGGTCAACGCAGAATAAAATTTTGATGTAAATCTAAATTTTGATGTAAAGTACGTTGAAATCCGACTCATCGTTTTGGAGATGCAAGGGTCCAAACTCGGGTGTATATGGTTATGAAACCAATAATATTCAGAGTTATCTCCTCTGGGAGTAATGAATTTCATCGGTATACATTCAAACCCAGTTTAACAAAAAATATTTTTGTTTCATATCATGTAGTCAGCCAATTATATGACTGAACTATTTACGAACAGAAGAGGTAGAGGTGTAAAATACACTAGTCAGCGTTATCTCCTCTGAGAGTAATGAATTTCACTAAACAACCAGACTCTGTGGTGAATGAAGTGAAGGTGTCATTTGCAGGTTTGGAAGTGGGTGCTTTTCGGAAGGTCTGGCATGCTGATAAGCACTCTTTCAACTCAGTGAGGAAGGCAATAGTAAACCACCACACTCCTCGTTTTTACTTAGTAAAACCTCTAGAGGTTCAAACCAACCTTCCGGCTGTTGACCTGAACAACAACACAGCCAAGCACTGTGGTAAATGAAGTGAAGGTGTCATTTGTAAGGTGGAAAGTAGATGCTTTTCAGATGGCCTGGCATGCTGATATAGTTACCTGAGTCACGAGTTTACCCTTGTTTGCAACGAGGGGTAAAGGGGGAAAAGCATCAGTGCGCATGAGCAACTGCTTTAATTTCAGTACAAAAACATAACAACTTATACTATACCCAGAGCATATACAGTATATCGCGGAACCTTTTGTAGGTTAACTGTTTGTTACCGTAAACAGAAATTTTAGTTTCTCGAAAACGAGGTCAGACTATTCACAGTGCTGAAAGTTATCTAATATGCAGTATAATAAAATGCTGTGAAGTTAAAGCTAAACAAAAAACCTTTCCCCTGCCTCTTAACAAAAGTCATGAGCGAGTGGCTAACTACTGTGATGTTTCTCTTTCCACAATTCGAAAAATAAAGAAGGAAATTAAAGACTTGAAGAAGCTATTCTTTAACAGTTTTGTTGACACCTGGTAAAAGAGGAAATGGTTTGGTAAATACTAGTGAGATTGATAGTGAAGACGCCGGTGACAGTGATAGGAAGAAGGCGATTCATTCAATGAAAATTTTGTTCCAATGGAATAAGGTACCTGATCATTACATTAAATCAAACGTTTCTAGTCATGTAAGTAAGCTATAGGCAATATTACAGGTCACTGTTGTTTCTTATAAGGTTTACAAGAAAACATTTTCTCGGAATAAACCACAGCTTACAAAATGTACATAGAAACTGCACGGTAGTGAAATGTACGAGTAGTGTCTCACTGTTGAGGTTGGGCGCACTGTCAAATTTTCAGTTCCTTCCTCACAGCCCATCCATACGCAAAAGGCAATCTCGTGACTTCAGCATCTATAACCATACTTTACTACTCAGTGAGGAACGCAATGGTAAACCACCTCAATCTTCGTTTAACTTAATAAAGCCTTTAGAGGTTCAAACCAGCTTTTCGGCAGATGACCTAACCAACAATACATAAATTAATGGAAGTGACTTCAATAACTTAAGATATTTATTCTATTCACGAAACTAAAAAACAGATGATACTTGATTTTTGTTTTTAGGTATAATAACCATTTTTGTTCTGATATCAACATCGGAAATATCGTGGTCAATAATACCATTGTTTAAATGTTTGTTATTTGATTGTACATATTTGAAAATATATTTGACGTGGTATCCGTTTGACGAATCAAAACAGCCGACCAAAATGATAACCTACATTCTTGATTTGATCACGATTTTTTATTGTGGAACGTTACTGAGTATAATTAATTCGTTCGTATTAGCTTTAATTATAACAGTAAGCGGCCAAATAGAAACGTTAAAGGAAGCGATAGAAGATATTCGATATGATGCTGAAATTATGTATTTGCGAAATTTAAGCATTACGAAAAATAAATTTCAAATCAGATTGATAAGTAATAAAATTCCTCAGGAATTATTACAAAAATATATGGATGAATTATTAAAAACTTGTTTAAAAGATCACCAGAAGATTTTGAGGTAAGTAAAACGAAAGATGGAAGTACCGTAAACCGCGAATATTAATGCACCATCAATAGTTTGCTATGGCTAAAAATGTTAATATCTGGTATGAAACACTCACGCGACTTTCTCTTATCAATGTAAATAATAATCAATATAACCTATATTTAATCATTAGTCTACTACCATGTAAAATGAAAAAATATAATCTAATTTTTACTTTCTCTTGCCAATATAAATATATAGGAAGGAAAGTATTGCTTTTTTTGAAATCGAGTTTTCACCGGATCTACACGTTTTCAGACCCCTGAACCCAAAAAACAATGTTTTTAGCGATCAGTCTGTGTATGTGTGTTTGTGTGTGAACAGAATATCGCAAGAACGGAACATCGTACATATTAAAAATTTGAAACTCACGTTAGAAACTACTATCGGACCCGACACGAACATTTTAATCAAAAACGGTCAACCGGAAGTAGCAGTTTATTCGTGTCATTTTTCACTTTTTTGCGATTTTCTCAAAATCGCACGATTTTTTTTTAAAATCTTGCGCACGATTTTTTTTAAAAATCGCTTCATGTCTTATGAAATTCTTGGGGAAATTATCTCGTAAAAAATTGTTTTTTTTTTTAAGATTGCGGCTTTAATATGCATTTTAGCGCAAAAATGTATATAATAAAAGTTGTAGAGAATTTAAAATCCTACAACTTTTATTCCAAACATTTTTTTTTGTATAACGCTTAGTTTAGCGATTTAGCGATTTTTTGGTTTTTTCTCACGAAAACGTGTAAAAAATCGATTTTTGTAGGAATTCAACCTTGAATGCATTTTACGACAAAAGTGTATATTAGTTTAGCGTAAAAGAGTGATCCGTATTTTCAAGCTAAACTGAGGTTGATTTTCATTTTGCGTCTTTCACTCATGATTAAATTTTTGTTTATTTCTAAAATTCTTTTACTAATGTCAGGTTATATTGTTAATTATTTGCATTGACAAGAGAAAGTTGCGCGAGTGTTTCACACCAGATTTTTAACTTTAATTATTATTACACGTTTGTCGTTAAGTGCCACAAAATCCACAATCTTAAAAAATTTCATTTTTATACCGATTTTGATAAAAAAAATACAGAAAATCACTAAACTTACGCTAAACTAAGCGTCTCGCAGCTTTAATGGAATATTTTCATTTTAAAGCCTATCTGATCTGGAACAACCTTCGTCAGGCCAAGAAATCTTGGCCTGAGTGATGATCAATCAATCAATCAATCTTTTTATTGAGTGATGATGCCTACATAAGCCTTGGGCTTGTGCGTAGGTAATGATATGTGATGATTTACTGATGAAAAAATGCCAGACCTGACCGGGAATCGAACCCGGAACCCCGGCATAGTAGCCAGTTGCGCTGACCACTACACCACGGGCCGGAATTTGCTATTTCTGTTGGAATTTGCTTTCCTATCTAGAACCTAAATTCAAGATTTAATTTACAAAAGCCAATTCCAAGATACCACTGTGCCTCAAACTGGAGGATAAGGTTGTAGGCGTTGTAAAAGAAGGCATTCAAAAAACTATTCTGAAACCTTATTTCTTCTTTATTTCTTTTACAGAACAATTACTTTACTGGAATCTCTTTACAATCCGCTTAACCTTTACCAAATGTTGACAAGCTGTTTATCGATTTGTTTGGTTGGTTTTCTTCTAATTGTAAGTACAACAATTCACGATAAATTCTATTTATTAATTTTCATTGTCAGTGCTGTCTGGTGAATCTGTCTGTGATCATATCTTGCTTAATAGCAAAGATAGATGTTTATCTTTGTTTGACCTTCAGACTAACTACTCTTTGATAACTACCACTGAATGCCCATAACAGACAGGTAGAGTGTCAAATTATTTACACTCAATCTGTTAGTTGCAGGGCTAAAATAAATAGTTCTGTTTCTTATCACATGGTCAGCCAATTAAATGACTGAATCATTTAAGAACAGAAGAGGTAGAGGAGTACTGTGACACTAATCAGAGTTATCTCGTCTGAAAGTAATGGATTTCATTATACAGCCAGACCCTGTGGTGAATGAAGTGAAAGTGTCATTTGCAGAGTGGAAAATATATGCTTTTTAGAGGGCCTGGCATGCTGATAAGTGTACTTTTCCACTCAGTGAGGAAGGCAATTGTAAACCACCTCACTCCTCGATTTACTTAGTAAAACCTCTACAGGTTCAAACCAGCCTTTTGGCTGATGACCTAAACAACAACACCTACCATAGGACACGTTACTCTACAAAAGAATTTGCAATTCAGGTTTTCAAAAAAATTTCTATTAGTGATGTGTTAAGTCGTAGGCAACTGATACGTTGCCTGATACAAACGACCAAATACAATGTTATACTGTGGACAATTCGAACTGGCACTATTCTTGCTCTACGTGAACTCACACTTCCGCATAAAGTTTATCCATAACTTATTCTTTCAACAAGGTCTACAAATTTTAACGTACGCAAATGCCTACAACTTTATTTCACTGTACCAACATACAAATAATTAATTCATTTTAAAATATCTATTTAATTTGTCCCAGTAAAAATTTAAATTATAAATTACAAGAACTAAACTGCAAATACTAACTAAATTATACTCTACAGACGCACACAACTAACTAAACAAATTGATCTGAATATAAATAACGAACAGAAAATCATATACGAAAACAATATTGTCACATCATTATGCCCAACAACTATTATTATTAATAACAATAGTGAAAACAATTGTTGCCCATAACAGGCAGGAGGAGTGTCAAATTATTTACACTCAATCTGTTAGTTGCAGGGCTAAAATAAATAGTTCTGTTTCTTATCACATGGTCAGCCAATTAAATGACTGAATCATTTAAGAACAGAAGAGGTAAAGGTGTAAAAGACACTAATCAGAGTTATCTCCTCTGAAAGTAATGAATTTCATTGTACAGCCAGACCCTGTGGTGAATGAAGTGAAGGTGTCATTTGCAGAGTGGAAAATATGTGCTTTTCAGAGGGCCCGGCATGCTGATAAGCATACTTTTCCACTCAGTGAGGAAGGCAATGGTAAACCACCTCACTCCTCGATTTACTTAGTAAAACCTCTACAGGTTCAAACCAGCCTTTTGGCTGATGACCTAAACAACAACAGTGAAAACAAAGCGTAGTGACCAAGCGTGAGTCGCACATTACAGTAGAGATTGTACACTTTAGTGACTGTACCGTCGTTGCATGGCGAAGGGCAAAGAGTGGAGAGTACATAAACACCGAAGCTGCTTGTGCCAATTCGAATTGTCCAAGGTATACTACAACCTGAAAAACCATTGTTTCCCTACCCCTGGTTTTGATCCTGGGTACGCCCATGAGTAGAAAGAAATAATATTAACAAATTCACAATCACATACCGTGTGTTGCCAGGAGGGGAATGAAGTGCGGTAGAGAAGAGTAGACTAGACCTACTGTTCTCTCGACTACAGATCTGCTGTGTTATAAGATAGTGCATAGTATTTGATAAGATTCTGTCATTTCCATTTCAGTTATCATTTGCAGTACCAACAGAAGACAGCCCAATCGACATTATTTTTAAAGTAGGAATAAAACATTTTTCGTATTTATGTAACACAATATTTGAATTATTCGTTTACAATTGGTGTGGTTTTATAATATCCGAACAGGTAAGCACACTTATTTAATAATATTAATAATCAATAATAATAATAATATAATATATTAAAGAAGGGATACCCAATCTAAAAAATTAAATTTTCAATAAAAACAACGCTCAGCGGACAGACAATAATGTGCGGAGGACCTAGATTAAAGGATAAGACGGAAACTTTTAAGTTTTCTTGGTTTTTCATAATTTCGGAATAGGCTATCAAAAATTCTTTTCACCAATCATCTACTTTTAATATATTATATTAATTTAGATTAGTTAAGTGATAGTTGGCAGTCACGAGATATATAAGAGTTCTACGGAACGGCCTCCGGGTCTATGCTTTCGGGCGAACAATCGCAGGGGAGGTAGCGGAAGAAATGCCAGCTAACCAATTATCAAATCACCAATCATCTACGACGCACAAGAAACATAAAAAAGACTTCCCTTTTCTAACTTTATGATATAACAGTTGGGTTTATCGAAAGTTTTCCAATACATCATCTGTTTCTCTTCATGCTAGAAGAAGAAAAACTGTTCTGTTTTTCATGCTAGATCTTTCGTCTTGGTCTGCATTAGCATTATTTTGCAAAACAGTCGGACGTATAAAAAAGAATATGCTGTTCATCGAGTAGAGAACTGTTAAAATAAAATTAACCGTTCGTATGCTACCGACAGCTATGTCTAAAAATTCTTCATTAATTTCAAAAGAAATTTTGTTATAGTTTTTACGTCAATAACTTATCTTTTATTATTTTTTTAGGTTTTATTTGTTATCAAGGACTATACTTTGTTGATAACCATCAAATTTGATCCCTGCATTTTTTGACGTGATTCGCCAAGAATTTTGAACAGGGACCTTAATGGAGTGTGTTAAGGAATGGCTGTCGGCTGGTCACCATACAAAGGCGCTTGCCCAACTAGTGTTGCTTAACAAAAAATAGCGACTTTCTACCAGCTGACTGACTGGGCTGGCCCCTAAGGCCTTATTATTTATCTGTACACTTTATTTTTAAAAAGAGGATGTGTTAGTAAACTCTACCCTTATTCAAGTCTTCAGCTTATTCCAAATGTTATAAAATTTAGTTGATTTACTTAATTAAAACAGTCTGCAAGAAAAATTACAAGAGGAAAAACTTTAGCGGTTATGGATCAATTATTATGGGTTTTTCGAGCTTATACACACTTCTCTTAATCTGGGGAAAATACTAAAATTGTTCACATTATGTAAATAAATTTCGATAAATAATCACGTTTAGAAGTTTAAAAGGGTCCTAAATTCCACAAACTTATAATGTAAAACATTTTTAATACAATTACTAATGAAACCCACCGGGTTAGTCTAGAGGTAAAGTCGTCGCCAAAATCAGCTGTTTAACAGCTGATTTTCGGAGACGAAGGTTCCTGGTTAAAATCCTAGTAAAGGTAGTTACTTTTATACGGATTTGAATACTAGACAGTGGTTACCGGTGCACTTTCATGGTTTGGGTTCAATTAACCATACTCTCTCAGGTATGGTCGGCCTGGGTCGGTACAAGCCTACACGTCATACACATCATCCTCATCTGATTGGGTCATGGGGTTGCTTATTGTTCTGAATTGAACAGATTGCAACGTACACAAATTATGAATAATTAATAATGACTGATACATACAGACAGTAAACGGGGATCGAATCCTAATTCGAGTAGAGAACTATACCAATTACACCGTGAACGGGGATCGAATTAGGATTCGATCCCCGTTTCCGGTCTGTTTAGGGTCTCTTCCTTTCACTCAGCTGACGAGATTAATACTGATCAATCAATTATAACCTTAAAAATTTTTTTTTTCAGACAAACAGTTTACATCGAAGTTTCTATAACAGTGGTTGGACTGAAGGGACAAAAAGTTTTCGAAAATCCATTCTTTTGGCTACAACACGAACGAATCGCCCGGTTACAATAACAGCTGGTAAATTTTACACCGTAGATCTTGGATCTTTTGCAGCTGTAAGTAGTTCGTTTCTTTAGCCTAAAACTAACAGTTAGTTCTTAGTACAATTATATGCTGTCATATAAATGACAGAAGCGTTTATGAATGAAAGAAATATAGATGCCATTCTAATCAGAGTTTAAGAAAATGTCTAAAAGTTAAAAGGATTTCATTATACAGCCAGACGCTGTGTTAAATGAGGTAAAACTTTAAAATGGAAGGAGAACGTTCAACCATTTCTCTCCTAATTTTACTTAAAATTTTCGTTGGTTCACAAGGGAGAAACAAGCAAAGGATGTAATGCAACTGTCTCCTAGAAGCTTGAGAAACAAAAAAATAAACAAGTTTCTACCCATAACAGACAGGTGGAGAATTAAATTATTTGCACTCAATCTGTTAGTTCCAGGGCTACAAAAATAGTTCTATTTCTCATCACAATGAATGGATCAACAGAAAAACGTTGCAAGTGACAAAATTTACAAAAGTGAAGTTTCAGTGGAATATGTTCTATAAATCCTCTATTTGATCATAATAGTGAACTCTAACTGGTAGAATTGTAACTAAAATCTTGGAAATTCTTGAAACAAAATCGTCATACAGTGAAAAATCGTTATACAGGCTAATAATCAGATGGTATCTTTCACTTTCTGTAAAAAAAATTTTCGTTACTTGCAACGTTTTTCCGTTGACCCATTCAATTAGTCAGCCAATTAAATTACTGAATCATTTAAGAGTAGAAGAAGTAGAGGTGTAATTGACACTAATCAGAGTTATCTCCTCTGAAAGTGATGAATTTCATTATACAGCCAGAAGCTATGGTGAATACAGTGAAGGTGTCATTTACAAAGTAGAAAGTAGATGCTTTTCGGAGGGCCTGGTATGCTGATAAGTACACTTTTCAACTCAATGAAGAAGGCAATGGTAAACCACATCACTCCTCGTTATAGGCTACTTAGTAAAGCCTCTAGAGCTTCAAACCACCCTTTCGGTTGATGACCTAAACAACAACAATCTAAATTTAAATTTGATTAAATTTTAATTTGCGCTTACAATCTGCTACCACCCCTCTTCGATAGTTGCACCTCGCGAATTCAGATCCTGGGTACACCCCAGAATTCAAATCAACAGTTTGGATGATAACCAAAACAACAGTTTTCAAAAAAGGCTCTTAAACCGAAATTTAATTTCAACATACACAATTTTTGGGAATAATTTTATAGCTACATGTCGTTCATTCAATTCTTTTAATTTATTTTTATTTTCAGATAATGAGAGCTTCATATTCATATCTCATGGTACTCTATGGAATCGTATCAAAGAGTGGACGGATTGCATCTTAAGTCAAGCAAATAAATTAAAAATCCATTAAAGTAGTAGCACAAATATGTATTTTTTTAGCTCTAATAAAGTAATTAAAAGTAATTGATTTTTACTTTAACTATGTGAACTCTATAATGTATGATCATTTTATAAAACAGCAAAGTGACGACGACTTTAGAACTTTCGACTTTTTAGAAGCGATATTTATGTTAGACAATATTATAACGAATTATAATTTGGTAATTTTAATAAGCAAAAAAAAAAAAAAAAAATCTGGTGTGAAACAATCACACGACTTTCTCTTGCCAATGCAAATAATGATCAATACAACCAAACATTAGTAATAAAACATTAGAAATAAACAAAAAACTAACCTCAAAAACATAACCTTATTTTAATCATGAGTGAAAGACGCAAAATGAAAATCGACCTAAGTTTGGCTTAAAAAACCGAAAATCACTCTTTCGCGCTAAACTAGGCTCTGTAAAGAAAAACTCTCAAAATAAAAGTTGTAGATCTTGTAATTTCATATAAATTTGATTATACAATTTTGTCGTAAAATGCGTAGGCCTAATAAGGCTGAAATTTTTAAAAAATTGATTTTGACACGTTTTCGTGAGAAAAAAACAGAAAATCGCTAGTTACTGCTAAACTAAGCGTTATACAAAAAATGTTGAACTAAAAGTTGTAGGATTTAAAATTCGCTACAAGATTAATTATTTATTATTATATATATTATATATTATTATATATTTTTGTGCTAAAATGCATATTAAAGTCGCAATCTTAAAAAAAAATTTTACGAGAAAACACCCTTCCCAAGAATTTCAGCAGAAATGGCGCCTACCTTATCTTCTAGAGAATAAAACATTTAGTAAATAAGGCGATTTTTAAAAAAAAATCGGAGCCGTTTTTGAGAAAATCGCAAAAAAGTAAAAAATAACACGAATAAACTACTAGGATACTACCGGTTGACCGATTTTGATGAAAATGTTCGTGTCGAGTTCTCTAGTGGTATCTAACTTAAGTTTAAAGTTTCAAGTTCGTACGGTGTTCCGTTCTTGAGATATTTTGATCACACACACACACACACAGACCAATCGCTAAAAACATGTTTTTTGGGTTCAGGGGGTCTGAAAATGTGTAGATCCGGTGAAAACTCAATTTCGAAAAATTGACATGAAAATAATACTTTCCTTCCTATACATTCATATAGGCAAGAGAAGTAAAAGACATAATGACTTTTAATAGGAAACGCACGACAAGAAAAAGAATAGAACCGAGAGGAAATGTAATCGAACAGGTGAAACACTTCAAGTACCTAAGAAAAGTACACAAAAAGATAGATTGCAAAATTCAGACCGCTGAAATAAAGTTTCTGAGAAGTGTTTACGGATGTACTAGAAGAGACGGACATAGTAATGAAAAAGTCAGAAACACATTATCAGTTGCACCTTTGTGTGACAAAATCAAGCAAAATTAAAGCAAGTGGTGGAATCACTAGGAAAGAATGACACTATTATCAGTTTCAAAACTATAAACATTCGAGTTTGAAAGCAAATTGTCGGAAAACGGCTAATTGAATATTAATGTACTTTACATAAAAATTTAGCTTGTTTAAATCTACGTTGATTAGAAAAAACCAAATTTTTTGAAACGGGTTTAAGATGTGTTATAGTGGTATGAACAAAAAAGTGCCCATATTTTACCCTAATTTCCCGAAGCTCTTATTTAAAGTCGTGTAAAATCAGAACGGATGGTCCGATTCTCGCCAAATTTCACAAGTATAACAGTTCTTTCTAAAGGGGTCTGAAAAATCCCAAATTCATAACTCAATTTTTTAAGAAACTGTCGTTAAGTTTCCAAAGTAACTTTTTCTTTGAAACCCGAAATCCGAACTACTTGCAAATTATATCATTTTTTTCGTCATTTGATCTGTATTCAAATTGTAAAAATTATTAAAATAAAAATTTGATGTTAGACGTTACAGGAATTTCTTTAAATGTGGATTTGTTTATTTAAAAACTTAACGCGGAACGGGCGAAAATATTCGTTCTACCAATGATCTGCTTTTTTAAAAATGAACGTGACAAGTCAGTTGATAAACGCTATCCTGTGCATAACTACGTATCAGATTGTTTAGGGATATCATTTGTAATGAGACAATTTAATGCACATCTGGAGTTGTTTACACTTTGAGTCTATTTAAATAAATATAAATAATTCCAGCTGATTAAGATAAATATTTAAAAATTATTTAATTTTCATTAACAAAATATGGTTACTAGGCAACTAAGAAGAAGAAAATAAAAATTGTAAATTATTTTAGTGTGGGGCTGAATATCAAGCCAGCTAGTAGGTCCCACATTCGTTCTTAAAAAATAGTAATAAATATATATAGTAGAAGATAAAATAGTTTATCCACCAACGTTCATGTTATTAAAAGAGACACAAATTATTCAACTTTATAATAATAGTGATTATCTGGTAGCTTTTCAATGGCAGATGTATAAAAACATTGATGAAGACATTCGTCTAATAGAAGAATTGGAAAAATATTTGAATCGTTCAAAGATTGTGAAAGCAGATTAATTAAGATACGTAACAAATTAAAATATTGAAATATTCATTCATTAATAATTATAAAAATAGATATACATTTAAAGAATATTTATTCATTACGGTACAAATTGTTGTAATTATGAAAATATATATAAAATGAAGTAAAGATTGTTAAGTTTGATAAAGAGTTATATTAATTAAATAAAAACCATAATGAGTTAAATGTGAATAATGTTTTATTGAATGAAATAGGGGACAAGGTAAAATGGAAAAATAATGAAATCAAACTTGAAAGCTGATACAACACCAATTAAAGAATACAATATTAATTAATTATATAACAAATTTGGCTAATCCCTGGCGGGGATAATATAATTTATTACAAATTGGCATACCTTTGTGAGGATAAATTTAGTTTCTTTCACATTAAGTTCTGTGAAAAAAATTGCAACGGGAAATGTAGACGAAGATTCGCCTATTGCAGCTAAAAGACTTAGTCCTGCAGTTGAACGTCCTAGGATAGATGTAGATGAATTTACAGTAGGCGCATTCCCAGAAATATTCACAGTTTTTGTATTCTAAAATATTTCCAACTTAAATAATAATCTTAATTTAATAATAACTTAAATAATCATATCCAGTGAAATAGATTTGATGGAACTAGGCATGAAGTTTGGCAACGCTGCGTGACGTTCGAACCTTCCCTCATCAGTAGAACGAATATTTTCGCCCGCTCCACATTAAGTTTTTAAATAAACAAATCCAAATTTTTAAAAAATTCCTGTAACGTCTAACATCAAATTTTTATTTTAATAATTTTCACAATTTGAATACTGATCAAATGACGAAAATAATGATATAATTGCAAGTAGTTCGGATTTCGGGTTTCTAAGAAAAAGTTACTTTGGAAAATTAACGACAGCTTCTTAAAAAACTGAGTTTTGAATGTGGGATTTTGCAGACCTCTTTAGAAAGAACTTTTATAGGCCTACATTCACCTGAAATTTGGCGAGAATCGGACCACCCGTTCTGATTTTACACGATTTTAGATAAGGGCTTCGGCAAACTAGGGTAAAAACAAGGCACTTTTTTTCATACCGCAATAACACAACTTAAATCCGTTTCAAAAATTTGGCCTTTCGTCTAATCAACGTAGATTTAAACAAGCTAAATTTTTATGTAAAGTACATAATATTATCCGGTTAGCCGTTTTCCGACAACTTGCTGTCAAACTCGAGTCTTTATAATTTTGAAACAGATAATAGAAAGAATGCCAGTTACAAACTAATTCACTCAATTATAAACCCATAGAAATGATGTAGAAAGACTGAGGAAGAGTTGGGTACCAGAACAGGTTCAGGAAACCTAATCCTTGGAAGTGAAGAAGAGGAAAAAGAAGTTATTGTGTCGGTCGGATAATATGAAATGACGGATAAAAGAGAAACGAATAATCAAGAGTTTATTATACGCTTAAAGAATATGCTGGAAAGTAATATTTTTTCAAAAAAAGGGCAGGAGTAAATTAACATATAACGAACACAATACTTAGCCAAAGAAATACCTGAACATAAGAATTACATAGAGATTTAAAGAGAACAAAATAAATTATGCAAAGAGAAAACAAGTTCATTTCAGCTCCTTGTTTTGGTAACTTATATGCATTCAAGATGGAACAGGTGGAACGGGCAGAGAGAGCCCAGTAATTAGATAAATGTAGCGGTATGTAATTTAAGATTCCGACGTTCAATTCACAATATTAAGCACCGAACGAACGAATGTATAATACTCATGAATAATACAAACGACAAAGACAATTTAGTTGCTAGGTTATAACTTAATAATGCCGTTGCATAAAGATCAGACAAAACGGCGTTTCAGATTTCAGATCGAAAGGTCTAACTAAACTGTGCACGTATTGAATTTATGTCAAAAGATAATTTTTCTGAATTCTAAATTACGTATTGTTAGAAGAAAATTTAAATATGTATAAATAATTAACTTTAATTATTACGTCAACAGTTAATTCTTCCAATATAATTTATTATGGAATGTATTGTGACGCTTATTCCAGGTTCTTTCGGGATCCGATTATTAATAAGATAAAATTTATTTTTTACTTTCTCTTGACCTATATGAATATGTTTGTTTAGGTCATCAGTCTAAACAGTGAGGCGGTTTACTATTCCCTTCCTCACTGAGTTGAAATATATGCTTATCAGCATGCCAGGCCCTCTAAAAAGCACATATTTTCCACTCTGCAAATGACAACTTCACTTCATTCACCACAGGGTCTGGCTGTATAGTAAAATTCATAACTTTCAGAGGAGATAACACTGATAAGTGTCTTTACACCTCTACCTCTTCTGCTGTTATATGATTCAGTTATTTAATTGGCTGACCATGTGATAAGAAAAAGAACTATTTCTTTTTAGCCCTCCAACTAACAGATTGAGTGCAAATAATTTAATACTCCATCTGTCCGTTATGGGCAATATGAATATAATAGAAAGGAAAGTATTATTTTCATGCCGATTTTTCGAAATCGAGATTTCACCGGATATACACGTTTTTATACAGGGTAGGCGCCATGTCTGCTCAAATTCTTGGACAGGTTGTTCTCTCGTAAAAAACTTTTTTTAAAGATTGCGGCTTTAATATGCATTTTAGCGCAAAAATGTATAGTAAAAGTTGTAGAGAATTTATAATCCCACAACTTTTATTTCAAACATTTTTTTGTATAACGCTTAGTTTAGCGGTAATTAGCGATTTTCTGTTTTTTCTCACGAAAACGTGTAAAAAAATCGATTTTTTTTTAAGATTTCAGCCGTAGTTTTGTCGTATTTTACGACAAAAGTGCATAATCAAATTTATAGGAAATTGAAAGATCTACAACTTTTATTTAGAGCACTCTTCTCTACAGAGCCTAGTTTAGCGTAAAAAGTTATTTTCTGTATTTTTAAGCCAAACTGAGGTAGATATCCATTTTGCATCATTCACTCATGATTAAAATTAGGTTATGTTTATTGAGGTTAGTTTTTTTGTTTATTTCTAATGTTTTATTACTAATGTTAGATTATATTGTTAATTATTTTCATTGGCAAGAGAAAGTTGTGTGTGTTTCACACCAGATTTTTTAAAGTGGATTAGGTATGTGTTTGAACAGGGACCCCCAGTAAAGTTTGTTCATGGATGGCTGTCAACTGGTCACCACACAAAGTCGCTTGCCCAACCGGTGTTACTTAACAAATAATAGCGACTTTCTACCAGCTGACTGACTGGGCTGGCCCGAAGGCCGGTAAAGACTAATAATAATTTTGTTCGAACGGCATCTGGGGAAAAGTTTTTATAACAAAACTGTTACCATGGCAACTAGATGTCCCCTTTAAACTTTAATCAACGTCTCCCGAAACTGTATAATTTTACGTGTCTTGAAACCCAAGAAAAATCATAATTTCTGTTTTACGATAGGTAGAACTGAAGTTTAACTGAAATTTAGAAGAACTGAAAAAAAACTTATGAAGAACTGACATTTAACTTATTACCAAAGTTTTTGTAATAAAATATACCACGATGTCGCAAGTTGTTTATCAAAAAATGACATTTTCTAAACTTTTATCTTTGTCAGCATGGTAAGTCTCAAATTTTGAAAAGTTTCAGCCTGTTGCAAAAGTTAATTAGTACATTTAATTTTATTTCACTTTGAATAATATTATTTACTCACAAACGTAATTATATTCTATTTCAATAATAATTAACCCTTTCAGTACCAACGTCCGGAAAACAGGACGCCGATATTTTTTACCTAGTGATAACATCCAGTTTACCGGACGTCCGTAAGTTATGCATAAAGTGCCAAAATCCGGATAACCGAACATTTCCAAAAACAAACTTTTAATGGAATAATGTATTTCGAAACCGCCTCCGTGGGTAGTGACTAGCACGCTAGCCTACAAAGCGAAAGGTTCCGGGTTCGATTCCCGGCTAGGCTCTGGAAATTTTAACACGTTAAAACAACCGTTAAGGTACCAAAACACACAGTAGTTGCTAATGACGAAGCTGTCGATGCGACTTTAAATAAACTAAAAAAAAAAACTATTTTGAATATTTTTAGTGTTAGAACGAATTGTTTTTTTATGAACACAATAAAAATTAATTTTTAACAGGAAATTTTATTTTTGTGTAACGTTGAAATTTTGGTCAGCAATGGCAGGCTCACGCCTGCAAGTTTTCGAAATAAGGGCTGGCACTTTCTGTACACCCTTATTCAAATTAAATGGCACTTTAGATCAAACTTTTAAATATTGTTTCGGGCCTGAAAGGGTTAAAAAAGGATTGGTAAATGTTTAGTACTTGGACGCAACCCTGATTTTGAACATATTTATGTTTTCTAATTCATTTTTGTGTGCTGAATCTGAATCTGTAATTATGTTTGAGGGCAAACCACTGTGAAATTATTTATAGGCCCTTTTATTATATCATCGACCTACATAAACTTACTATAAAAGGGCCTATAAATAATTTCGCAGTGGTTTGCCCTCAAAAATAATTACAGATTCGGATTCAGCATACAAAAAAGAATAAGAAAACATAAATATTTTCAAAATCGGGTGAGCTTCCAACTACTACACATTTACCAAAGAATTTTTTGAAAGAATATTTAAATTAAAATAGTTTCGACTCATCATAGAGATACACTTAACCCTTTATAGGTCTTTGGTAAGTATACTTACCACTGGCGTTAGGTCGATTTTTTAAAGAATAAGCTGTGCAGTTGAATCTTATTGGCATTTTATGGTATTGTAGGATGTTCTCTGGTAAGTAGGCTATCCAAATTTTGAAATTAATGTGCAGTGACCATTTGCTTCATGAGTTACACGAATTAGTAAGGATTCATACCAGCGAACACAACCGTGTTGTTTTGTTGTTACTTTTGTACAGTGCTTAGAAAATTCTAGTTTTTACGGGAAAGCAAGCATTCATGCTAATATAAAGTTGAGATAAGTTATTCTACACATTTTTTCGTTATAAAGTATTACAAGTTGTTTTAATGAGCATTCTTACCACTGAACATCATGTGATTCCCATTTCAATAAACGTTCCTTGGTAAGTATTGTTGTTCAGGTCATCAGCCGAAAGGCTGGTTTGAACCTTTAGAGGTTTTACTAAGTAAAACGAGGAGTAAGGTGGTTGACCATTGCCTTCCTCACTGAGTGGAAAAGTATGCTTATCAGCATGCCGGGCCCACTGAAAAGCACATATTTTCCACTCTGCAAATGACACCTTCACTTCATTCACCACAGGGTCTGGCTGTATAATGAAATTCATTACTTTCAGAGGAGATAACTCTGATTAGTGTCTTTTACACCTTTACCTCTTCTGTTCTTAAATAATTCAGTCATTTAATTGGCTGACCAGAAACAGAACTATTTATTTTAGCCCTGCAACGAACAGATTGAATGTAAATAATTTGACACTCCACCTGTCTGTTATGGGCATTTGGTAAGTATACTAACCATCAAAACAAAGAAATATCTTACTATTCTGGCACTAGAAATACATTATTAAAGGTCCCTATAAAACAAAATTTAACATTTTACAACATGTATATTTCCCCCCCCCCCCCGTAGTACTGCCCTATAAAGGGTTAATCTTCAATTGGGACACTATCACAATGCGACACTACTTGCTTATCATAAAACGAAACTATTTCAATAGTGACACACAAACTGGTTCCTATTGTTTCACTTGACACTGTTCAAGACAACAACAACTGACTGAATAAAAGAACGGCTTTATGAAACCGACCGAATTTCTAGAATGACAGAATTTCTTAGATTTTCTTTAGATCTTTAATATTCTTAAGATAATTTTTCTGCCCATAACGGACAGGTGGAGTGTCAAATTATTTACACTCACTCTGTTCGTTGCAGGGCTAAAATAAATAGTTCTGTTTCTTATCACATGGTCAGCCAATTAAGTGACTGAATCATTTAAGAACAGAAGAGGTAGAGGTGTAAAAGACACTAATCAGAGTTATCTCCTCTGAAAGTAATGAATTTCATTATACAGCCAGACCCTGTGGTGAATAAAGTGAAGGTGTCATTTGCAGAGTGGAAAATATGTGCTTTTCGGAGGGCCTGGCATGCTGATAAGCATACTTTTCCACTCAGTGAGGAAGGCAATGGTAAACCACCTCACTCCTCGTTTTACTTAGTAAAACCTCTACAGCTGCCCATGACGGACAGGTGGAGTGTCAAATTATTTACACTCAATCTGTTCGTTGCAGGGCTAAAATAAATAGTTCTGTTTCTTATCACATGGTCAGCCAATTAAATGACTGAATCATTTAAGAACAGAAGAGGTAGAGGTGCAAAAGACACTAATCAGAGTTATCTCCTCTGAAAGTAATGAATTTCATTATACAGCCAGACCCTGTGGTGAATGAAGTGAAGGTGTCGTTTGCAGAGTGGAAAATATGTGTTTTTCAGAGGGCCCGGCATGCTGATAAGCGTACTTTTCCACTCAGTGAGGAAGGCAACGGTAAACCACCTCACTCCTCGTTTTACTTAGTAAAACCTCTACAGGTTCAAACCAGCCTTTTGGCTGATGACCTAAACAACAACAAGATAATTTTAAATTATAGGATGTATAGTAGCCAAATTTACTGTTGTGTCAAACCGTCGGTCATTTTGAAAATACAACGCTTTCAGTTCAAACTGTTAAGACAGATTTAACTGTTAAGACTTTTACGTAACGAACGATACACTATACACGGACTTAAACATCCCATACAATCCACGATGTGTTCATACGCACATACACACGATTTAAAAAGAAATTACCCAATAATCCAAACCAACTCATTTTTGACCTAGACACACCAGATTTAGCAACTGCTCCTATACGAAGACTGAAATAACTCTGGATTAGGGATATCATGAGAAGTCAAAATTAAAGAAAAAAAAATCTGGTGTGAAACACTCACACGACTTTCTTTTGCCAATCCAAATAATTAAAAATATAACCTAAAATTAGTAATAAAACATTAGAAATAAACAAAAAAATATATAACCTAATTGGAATCATGAGTGAAAGACGCAAAATGAAAATCAACCTCAGTTTGGCTTAAAAATACGGAAAATCACTTTCACGCTAAACTAGGCTCTGTAGAGAAAAATGCTCTAAATAAAAGTTGTAGATCTCTTAATTTCCTATAAATTTGATTATACATTTTACCGTAAAATGCATAATAAGGCTGAAATCTTTTAAAAAATCGATTTTTTACACGTTTTCGTGAGAAAAAAACAGAAAATCGCTAATTACCGCTAAACTAGGCGTTAAAAAAATGTTTGAAATAAAAGTTGTAAGATTTTTAAATTCTCTACAACTTTTACTAGATACATTTTTGCGCTAAAATGCATATTAAAGTCGCAATCTTATAAAAACAATTTTTTTAGTACGTGAAAACAGCCTCTCCAAGAATTTCAGCAGACATGGCGCTTACCATCTTGTAGATCATAAAAAATTTAGTAAATGAGACGATTTTTTTAAAAAAAGTGTAGGACCCGTTTTTTGAGAAAATCGCAAAAATGTGAAAAATTACACGAATAAACTACTACTTCCGGTTAACCGATTTTAATGAAAATCTTCGTGTCGGGTCCGGTAGTAGTGCCTAACTTAAGTTTCAAGTTCGTACGATGTTCCGTTCTTGAGATATTCTGTTCACACACAGACCAATCGCTAAAAAAATGTTTTTTTGATTCAGGGGGTCTGAAAACGGGTAGATCCAGTGAAAACCCTATTTCGAAAAATCGACATGAAAACACTACTTTCCTTCCTATATATTCACATAGGCAAGAGAAAGTAAAAATATGCATGCATGCACAGTACTTTTAAGTGAACCAACATACCTTATGTTTGTATTCCAGGATTGTACATAAGTTTACACAATTTACACAATACCTACCTATATTTGGCTACTTCTAACGCTTTTTCACGAACTATCGAACCGGATAATGGTAATGAATTTTCAAGCGCTCTACAAAACCAGTCATAGCATATGTTACACTGTCTATGATTAATCCGTGAGTTTTTGGAAATGCAATGTATTGCATACTTTGTACTACTAACATTTTTTATGGACAAGTTTTGTCCGCTTTCCAGAAATTGAATTTTCAAAACCATACAAATTAACTGTCCGCGTCCGTTATTAGAAAATATTTTAGTATTACGGGAAAATGCCGGGACTTTTAAAATCGTCCGCTATTAGGAAACGTCCGCAATTCGGAAGTGTCCGTTAATAGAAGTTTTACTGTATACATAAAAACTGAGTAACGAAGGCGGTCTTTGCATGTTTATTTTAGTTCACAGTATTACAATTTCAACTGCATTTTCTTTTATAATCAGCACTGCATAATTAGCTATACCAAGTGTTTAAAAAGTTTGGAACCGGTTAATTTTTAGTCAAATAGTTTATTGTAGCGAAGAATAAACAATGAGAATCAGTAAAGTTACCAAAAATGTACTTTTTAAGTAGGCCTACCCGAAATTTACGTCCGCCATATTTTAAAAAAAAATAGGAAGGTTAACTTACGGCACATGATTTGGATGTTATATTTATATTACATGTTATATTTCAAAAGAAAAACAATGGCGAAACCAATTTAACTCACCGTTCTTTACATATTAGCCTTTGAAATGTCCAGATCCGGGAAAACACCTCCGTAGGAAGTGGTAGCGCGCAACAAGAGGTCCCGGATTCGATTCCCGGTTAGGGTATGGAAATTATTAAAAGTTAAAACCCGCCGTTAAAGTTAGTTAACCCACCGTAGTAATTAATAACACTGAATCCCACTTAATGCCCTGTTTCTGATCAATAAATTCTAAAGAAGAGGTAATATTGTAATACAGAAATTTATTTCCAATTTCAGTGTAAATACGCAGGTATAAAAAGAAAAACCAACCCTAAACAGAAAGAAAGAACACTCGAAATCGCAATATTATTTCTTTGCAATAAATTCAATAATATTTTAAATAAGTTCATAACACAAACCGGCAAAACTCTTTGGAAAATTATTGAAAATTTGATATTGTATTTTTCAATAAGAAATAACTGCTGCATTTTTTCCAAATGATTTAGTTTTAGTTTCGAGGTTAACTGTTTTGAAGAATTCCTTCAAATCAAGCGGTCACTAATTATATTATAATTATTACTAGTTATTAACTTATTATAAAAGTAAATTAATCATTTTTCATTTGGAATTTCTTTACCTGTCTAAAATTTATATTTGGATATCATAACTTCAAAACTACACACATAACAAATTACTGACACCGAACGCATTCTTGTGAACATAGAAAGATTTAACAAAGCGTAAATGAAATTTTATGAACATCTCATGCTATCTGTTGAGTAAAGTACAAACTTAACTAACTACGTATCCGAAAAACTGACACGTAGAGTTTGCTTGGCGTTGCACAGCTGACGTTTTAGTTGGTTTGGTTACACGTTTCAAGATAACTGTGTCTGTAGGAACGATTACTTCCTTCCAGTGACTTTTTGGAGTTGTAAGAGAACGTTGATAAAGGTAAGCGAAACATTAAATGCTATAGAAATTTTTTGATCTATTCATTTAAAGTATTTTAATGAAAAAATTTATTGGAAAAACTACTGCACATTTTCCCAATTAATCAAGTTTTACTTTAGAGGTTATTTGTTATTAGTTCGAACTTGCTCCTTGCAAGAACAGTTTATAGTAATGCACATAAATATTGAATGAAAAATATTTTAATTTATTAGGGGCTTTCAAATCTTTAACAACCAGGTAGCTTTTTATTTAAAACAAATTACCGTACTTGGAACTCTGTAGGAATTTCCGAATTGATATCTAATAAAAATTTCAGGATATTAATTGTTTGACCTATCAGTGTTTTATGTTATGAATTTAATATGACTTTGCTCCTTACACAATTTAATGAGTTTTCTTTTGTACAGTAATTTTCTTGTTCTTTATGTTGTAAACTGGTTCAAAATAAACATAAATTTTGTAGTTAGTATCACACCTTACATTTAGTAAAATAATTATCCCCATCCAGATTGTTCATAATGAAATTAGAATGTGTAAAAACTGAGATATAGTTAAAAAATTACGTAATTTTTAACAAGAAAAATTGAATTGTTTACATTAGTTAAGCATACTAAATTGGTTTAATTGTCTAGACATAGTTTAATGAATTTTTGTTGGTTTTTATATTATTTATACATTCATTTTTCAGGATGGATCAAATAAGCAAAGTAATTGAACCTGGCCGTCAGTTCGCCAAGGATTCTTTACGTTTAGTAAAAAGATGTACGAAGCCTGACAGGAAAGGTTAGTATTATAGTATAAATTTTATTTATAGACTAAGTATAACTTCTTAAGCTTATTGTGGGATTAAGAAAACAAAATTGGTGGAAATCCATTTGTTGAATGTAAGTCGTCGTCGTCATGGATTAGGCTATTTTAGCTGTGAGCTAAGCCTGTTCCGGCGTCCATCTCCTCCTCGGTCTTCCAATACCTCTTCTACCCCTTGGTATATGATGCCATGTGTTCAAAGGAAGGCGGTCTTGCGGCATTCTGAAAAGATGTTCTGACCATTTTCCTTTGTATTGCTTGATTATGTCAGCTAGCGGTTGTGTTCCACATTCCTCCCTTATTACTTCGTTCCTGAAGCGATCTTCTCTGGTGCATCCCTTTACATGTCTAAGAAATTTCATCTCTGCTGCTTGAATCTTGGATTCTTGTTTCTTAGACAGCACCCATGCTTCACTTCCATAAGCTAAGGTAGGTATCGCCATAACTCTATAAAATTTCATTAGCGTATCCTTCCTAGCTTTGTTCTTCAGGGACCTACTTATTGCCCCACATACCGAGCTGAATGTAAGTCTGTTTATTATATAAAAATGTTCTTGTTGAGAACAATAAACTTGAAAAATGCGAATGCAAAATGCAGTAGGTTAGAAATTTAAAATTCTACAATTTGTCAGATTATTAATTCAACAAAATGTTCAAAAGTCGGTTTGAGAATGTACTAGGTGTCCGTAAATGAATATCCCAGTTTAAATTGTATGTTATAACAGTTTAATTTTTACTATTTACAATTTATACATCAAATTAAAGAGTAGCTCAAACAGTTTTAGAAAAGCGCATCCGTTAGGTCTGCTTTGTTATTTTTCCGCTTGCAGTGCTACGTGTACGAAATGGGGACTCCTGACCATAAATCATTTTTTGTACCGCAGTTTGCTAAGAGTGAATCGGTAATTCCTGTTCAACGTGTTTCTATAAAGTTTAATTGTGATTTCCCACGTGGCAAAAACATTCACCGATGGTATAGTCTCGTCATATTTTTTTGCATTTCATGTCATATAACATTTTTCTTTCAATGACAATGGTACAAAATATAGAATTTTATCTGAAGTAAGCTCGTAGTAATAGAGGAATGTGTGATTGACATATGTACTATTTTGGGTGTTATGTGTTAATTTATAACTTTTTAACTTGACACTTACCGTATTTTTCGGACGATAAGACGCACTTTTTTTCGTAGGAAAATGACCTAAAAATTACCATGCGTCTTATGGTCCGAACGCTAGCTATATTTCAGGGTAGATGCTTTCTATAATAATATTTAATACTACCCTACTCTACTTAAACACGCTCAATAACTAGGGATTTCAAAACAAACCATACAATGATATAGGATGTACCGTAGTTTTTAAACTGTAGGCTATCGTCTTGAAGTTTCTAAGCATACACAGTAGTTTCTGTATCGATATTACTTACGGTAAATATCATAACATTTTAAAATGTGAAGCATGTTTCGCACTCTTTCGCTTTTAAATTAAAAATGGTTCAATATGCAAAAGATAATGGCATTCGGGCAGTAGAAAGGCATTTTTTACCTCCTCCAACAGAAAAAATGATTCGGGAATGGCAGAAACAAGATGATTTATTACTCAAGGCAAATAATAAGAAACATACTAGTAAATTTCGAACTCTTGCTGTCAAATGGCCTCAACTAGAAGCACAATTGAAAAATTGTATTATCAATTACTATTAGACTAACCATGTTGCCTGAATCTGATTGTCTACCTGAATTGACAATGCAGTCTGTCAATTCAGGTAAACAGTCCGACAGGATTTCACGTACACAAACTAGCAACATGGATAGTAACACCAATCCCCCGCATTACCCTTCTATTTTTCAAAATTCTAAAAATTTTACCACAACATTGGCCAATCGATATTTCATGTTAACATATCTGTACTAAATTTTTACGCTGAATAAAACGATAGTTTGCCCGAGCTGAACGATCGTGCGGTTACGGAGATAGCAAGGGTTCAGAATATTTTTAATATCTTAAAATTTAAATAACGTATGAATTTGAAATTTCGTACACGCTGTAAGAATATAATTGTCTATGTTGTGTTAAAATTTTATACTTTTCGGTCAAATATTTTTCAAGTTACACGCCTTTTTGTCTTCCAACCTCGATATGGCAATTATTAAACATTAAAAATGTAGGACTGTTATAGGTAAACGCAGAATGAAATTAGCTAAATTTTGATGTAAAGTATGTAGAAATCCGACTCATAATTTTGTAGATGCTTTGGGTTCAAACTCGGGTGTCCATGATTATGAAACCGATAGTAGTAATTTACGTACTTACAGTTTCTGTATACATTTTTTTTTGTAAATTTATGACTATGAAATAATTATATATATTGTATCTTCTGTACTTGCTGTTTTTCAATAAAAGACATCACATTTATCTGTTATAAAAAACTAATTAAAATCAGTCAAAATAATTTTTAGATAATTTATGCCTTGAAAAACAAGGGTGCGTCTTATCGTCCGAAAAATACGGTATATTCCCTTGGGAGTCTCCTGGATGCAATTATTTAAAAAAAAAATCTGGTGTCTCCCACAACTTTCTCTTGCCAATGCAAATAATGAACAATATAACCTAACATTGGTAATAAAAATAAACAAGAAAACTAACCTCAATAAACATAACCTAATTTTAATCATGAGTGAATGATGCAAAATGAAAATTAACCTTAGTTTGACTTATTATGGAAAATCACTCTTAGACACTAACACGGCTCTGTAGCACAGCGTACCCAAGAATTTCAGCAGATATGGCTCCTACTCTATCATATAGAGTATTAAAAATGTAGTAAATAAGACGATAAGAGCTGTTTTTTGAGAAAATCATAAAAAATTATATGAATAAACTACTTTCGGTTGACCAAATTCGATGAAAATGTTCGTATCAGGTCCTCTAATTGTACCTAACTTAGGTTTCAAGTTTCAACTTCACATGGTGTTCTGTTCTTGAAATATTTTGTTGACACAGACTAATAGCTGAAAACATGTTTTTTTGGGTTCAGGGGGTCTGAAAACAAGTATATCCGGTGAAAAATCGACATGAAAACAATAATTTCCTGCCTATGTATTCATATAGGCAAGAGAAAGTAAAAGTATAATATTTATAAAAGTATATAACCAATATGAAATGTAAATAATAATAGTTAGTTTGTAACCTAAAACAAGAAAACAAAAGAAACTTTTGTGCATTTTATCGTGAGTGTAGGCAGTAATAAACTTCCTATTTACACAAGAATACAAAGAGAAAAAGTATAAAAACTCATTTTAAGATCAGCATGAAATCACTAAGAACACGGACTAACTAAATAAAAACTTCAGACAAACGAAGTTACAGCTAATGGGCAGAAACAATGTGCATTAGGAACTTTCAAAACATCTGATATAAACTGAACTTAGTCACACTACGTATGACAAAATAACATTATATTAAACGATACTCTATTTATACTATTTTTCAAGGCTGATGAGCTCTGAACGTATGCATAGCCTCCTTCTCACTTTATAGCTAGCCAATGACTTGCCAGCAACGATGTCAATACTTGCTCTTGTAGCTCTCTTAAATATTTTGTCAGCCATTTTTTTGGTCTTTCAATAACAGTTTATAACCTATAAACATACAATCAGCTGATTATATTATAAAGTATTGCATGTTAACGTGCTCTATAATTGATGTGTTCAGTACGAGATCCAAGACAAGTGTGAATTATTGCAGTTCTTAATACACATGCGTGTGTAATGTTTGTCAGGTACAATCTGACAACACTGGCAAACGTTCTGATTGGTCTAAACATGTGGAATAACGGAGCTCATCAACCGTGAAAAGCATATTAGTCAGTTCTCTTTAGTACAAACTTTGACTGGTAAGAGGGCAGAATATGACGACGACACGCACTGGGATTCGAGCTTTGGTTGTATAATATTATGTCAAAACATGTTAAAACTTTACTAGTTTTTTGATAGAATCATCTAATAGAATATTTGTTTTTTTTTTTTCAGAATTCCAGAAAATTGCAGTTGCCACCGCTATTGGTTTCTGTATTATGGGGTTCATTGGATTTTTTGTTAAATTAATACACATCCCTATCAATAACATCATTGTGTACGTATTTTATTCTTTTATTTTTTTTTTATTATGTATAAGATAACATTGTTCCTGACACACATGTTGCGGGGAATATTGTCCATCCGTCTTATCAACCCAGGTGTCAGAAACTACGAGAAATAACAATGAATAGTTTTCAGATTTGTGATCTACACAAAAAGTTAGTGGGCTTAAACTGGGTTTCAAGTTCTGGTTCTGACTGGAAGTCAAGAAATCAAAGTCGGAATTTGGAATCAAAAACAGTGTCATTCAATTTCTCTTAAAGAGTAGATAAAGAAATCACTAATGGTTTTTGCCTTTGGTCAGAGGTAAACCTTTTTAAAAATTTCCACCAGCCATGAGATGCGTCATCTCACGAAAGGGTTTTTTATAATATTCCAAGTTGCCTTTCTCCGAAACAAAATAAAAAAAAGACGTGTAATGCCTCTAATGTTTAGATGTTAGTAATAGCAATATTGTTTTAGTGTTTATGGTTTTATTTTTGGCTGGCCTGAGGTTCAGTAGTATGCGCAACTGGGTTCTACGCCGGGGCCCTAGGATCGATTACCAGTCTACATTGGCAGTAATTTGCCAAACAGTTGGATATTAAACCTCCAAAAGAGGGTTTTTTAATGAATTATCATTTTTAATGTGGAATTGAGTTCCTGATACTATATAGAATATTTATGTGGGTGCGGGTTGTTTGATTATAAAACTATAAAAATTAATTCAATATTCTGGTATTAAATTTTTTTAAATAAGGCTTTACTCAGTAAAACAAGGAGGGAGATGGTTTACTTTGCCTTCCTCACTGAGTGGAAAAGTAACCTGTGCTTATCACCATGCCAAGCCCTCTAAAAAGCATCTACTTTCCACCCTGCAAATGACGCCTTCATTTCATTCACCACAGGGTTTGGGTGTACAGTAAGACCTCGACTTACATGAGGGATGCGTTCCGCAAAATCATCGCGTAACTTGGATTGTTTGGTTTTACCTTAAAAAATTTGCTAATTGTCTGTAGCGTTGATTCACTAAACCTAGTCGTTCCTTTAATGCTCTTATTTTTCAAAATTCCAGTGTAAAAATGGGAAGGGCTACTACGATAACGGTTTCAAAAGGAATTAGCAAAACAATGGTTATAAATGTAAACATCCGTAAGATAAGATAAGAATAACTACTGTACACAATATAGTAAATTATGTTCAACAAATTCGCACTAATGTGAATTCACACCAGTCGAATTCGCATTTGTCGAGATGTTACTGTATAATGAAATTCATTACTCTCAGAGGAGATAACTCTGACTAGTCTTGTACACCTCCACCTCTTCTGTTCATAAATGCTTCAGTCATATAATTAGCTGACCATGTGATAGAAACAGAACCATTTTTTGTAGCGTTGGAACTAGCAGATCGAGTGCAGATAATTTAACACCCCATCTGCCTGTTATTGGGAAAGTGCATTACCATGATCTGTTTTTGACCACCACGAACTTCACGAACAATGTTTTTGTGTGTAAGGGTATGACAAGTATAGTGACATCCTGGCTGCCCTGTTCATTTTGCTCATTCAACTGTGCCGCATTGGCACAGTTGGTAACGTGCTCGCCTCTCATCATGCGGTCTTGGGTTCGAATCCCATTCAGGCATGGCATTTTTTCATACGTTACAAAATATCATTTCACCCTTCACCGTCTGCATTAGCAGTAATTGCAGAACAGTCGGACGTTAAACAAAAAAAAAAAAAAAAAAAATGTTCATTTTGCATACATATAACCCTTACAAAGGAATATTAATCAGCAGTTCTCTATAATTATTAACCTATCCTATTCAGTATTGGAAATATTTTATTTTTCAACCTGCATCTGTTAACTCAGATAAAACTTCCTCACTCACATAAAATTCCTTTCTACTGTTGACGAACAAGTAATGGGAACTGCACTGGTGCGTCAACGTGTAAATTGGTTTCTATGTCTGAGATTTCTGGTTCTATTACCAGTAAGGTCTGGCATTTTTCTATTGCTCATTTTCATCTGTCATCCTTCACAATCGGTTTTAGCCTCACAGTTGTGTGTAAAACCAAAAGGAAACACTTTACTCGTGGTAGGCAGTAAATATTGTTGCCAACTCCCCTACCAACATTAGCACCTGCAGACGGTCCCACTACCTGCCTGCCATGCAGACCCAACAGTGCCTTCCCTCCACTAATAAGTGGACTCGCCTGGGGGGGGATTTAAGCGAGTGCACTGGCCCACAAGGCACACTCTTCGCTTGACTCTCAACCGGAGAAAAACAAGAAAGAGCTCCAGACAGAAGAAGAAGAGACCAGACACACCATCCCTCGTCTATGCTACCGGTGCCGGACGCTACGTTCCCGCACCAACCCGGAGAGAATCACCTCAGTCGCGCTATCGGCAGATGGCCTAGGCCGACCCCACACTGCAGGGCTCTGGGGGCCACCACTGCCACTGAGGGAAGGCTAGGCCTGAACCTGGTAGCCAAGCCGTCACTCTTCGGGCTCCGTTTCCACCACACCAGCTCGCCGCTTCCAAATGCCAACAACAGGCCTTTTCAGGGCCACCAATTTTCCAAACAAGGTTTTGCCACGTGTCGTCGGCCCTGGTCGGCAACAATATATTATGTTCAGTTTACAAATGATATTACTCTATTAAAATACTATTAAAAATAAATGAATACTATTAAAATGATATTATAACATGCCAATAAAATCAAATTATGTTTGTACACTTTTGTTTACAACAGCAGAGACCTCAGCAAGAATAGACGTGAACGATAATTTGTTTTAGTGTAATTTTTTGTTGAAATTTCTATTAAAGTAATATTTTTTTTTAATTTGTTTCAGTGGATCATGAGTTGTTTATCTTGTCACCAGTTTTATGGCTGCCAATTTTCATGACCCGTACATCTTATCTGTCTCATCTCAATCATTATTGTCATCGTCACTTAAAGTTGTATCCTGATGTTATTTTTGTTTACAATTTATATTTATTTATAGTAAATTTTTTGTAAATTTATGTTCATGTTATTGCATAAATATAAACATGTATAAAGAATTTTAAAATGTGTTTTTTTATTGTAGACCTTTTTGTATCTTAAGAATTAAAATTTTTCAGTTTATGTTTATTTAATAATTTCAGACAGGTGCCCCCCCTCTTACATCCTACCTCTGCTTGTCACTTCTATCCTACTAACCACTCCATGATAGAGACATGCTACTGAATTGTACATAAAATTATAATTAAACACTTTCACACTATCATTTTGCAATTCCTGTCATTTTAATAACACTTTAATAAATAAACATCCAATTGGATGCCTCCGTGGCATAGTGACTAGTGCACTGGCCTGCAAACTGGAAGGTCCTGGGTTCGATTCCTGACTAGACTAGAAATTTTAACACAGTAAAACCCATCATTATAGTACCAAAACCCACAGTTATTGCAACTTTAAATCTATTCACTGGATATACATGTTTTCAGGCGGCCCCTGAACCCAAAAGAACATGTTATTAGTGATTGGTTTGTGTGAACAAAATATTTTGAGAACTGAATATCACAAAAAGTTTAAACTTGGAATTTAGTAGGTTAGGTACCATAAGAGTACCTGATAAACATTTTTTGCAATTTTCTCAAAAACAGCTCATTAGATACAATTTTTTTTAAATTGCCTAATTTTCTAAAATTTTTATGCTCTACAAGATAAGGTAAGTGCCATGTTTGCTAAAATACTTGGGAAGGCTGTGCTCTCGTAAAAAAAAATATATTTTTTTTAAGATTGCGGCCTAATAAGCATTGTAAAGCAATAGTATATACATATAATCAAAGTTTTAGATCATTAAAAACCTACAACTTTTAATTCAAACATCTTTTTTTATACTGTGGACAATTCGAACTGGCACGACTCTTGCTCTAGGTGTACACACAGTTCCACATAAAGTATATCCATAACCTATTCTTTCAACAAGGTCTACAAATTTTAATGTATGCAAATGCCTACAACCTTATTTCAATGTACAAACATACAAATAATTATTTCATTATAAAATATGTATTTAATTTGTCCCAGTAAAAATTTAAACTATAAATTACAAGAACTAAACTGCAAAAACTCACTAAACTATACTCTACAGACACGAGCAACAAACTGAACAAATCTGTCTGAATATATAATGAACAGAAACTCATACGAGGGGGTACCCAAAAGAAACCGGAATTATTTTTTAAAACTATTTATTTTTAATTTTTTTACAAAAGAACCTTATCCCCTTCAAAATACTCTCCATTACAACTAATACATTTGTCCCACCGGTGCTTCCACTGTTCAAAACATTTTTTGTACTCCTCTTCAGTGATGGCTGCCAGCTCATCCGTCGTTTTTTTCTTGACATCATCAACGTTGTTAAATCGGAGACCTTTCATGCCCCTTTTCATGCGTGGGAACAAGAAAAAATCACACGGAGCCAGATCGGGTGAGTACGGTGCGTGTGGTAGCAAAACCATGCCGTTTTTCGCCAAAAACTGGGTAACCGAGATTGCCGTGTGTGCAGGCGCGTTGTCGTGGTGGAAAAACCAGTCCCCTGTCTGCCACAAATTAGGTCTTTTACGACGAATGCTGTTTCGTAGTCTTCTTAACACTTCAAGATAAAAAGCTTGATTTACCGTCTGGCCTGGTGGAACGAACTCTGAATGGACAATTCCCCTCACATCAGAAAAACAAATCAGCATTGTTTTGATGTTCGATCTGACTTGACGACTTTTTTTTGGTCGGGGTGATAATGAAGTCTTCCATTGACTGGATTGTTGTTTGGTTTCTGGGTCGTACCCATAGCACCAAGACTCGTCACCCGTAATGATCTTTGACATGAAATCTGGATCAGTTTCAAGCTGTTGTTTCAAATCACTACACGTTTCAATTCGACATTCCTTTTGAGTGTCTGTCAGAACCCGAGGCACAAACTTGGCAGCGACTCTTTTCATTGTCAAGTCTTCTGTTAAAATGCGTTGGACTGAGCTCCAAGATAACCCACTAACCTGTGATATTTGGTCAATGGTCTGTTGTCGGTCTGTTCGTACAATTTCTTTCACTTTCACAACATTTTCGTCTGTTCGGGAAGTCGACGGTCGTCCAGAACGAGGTTTGTTCTCAATCGACATGTCGCCATTTTTAAAGCGCAAAAACCACTCGTACACTTGGGTTTTTCCAATAGCGTCGTCTTTGTAAGCTGTGTTCAACATTACAACTGTTTCCGCGGCGTTTTTACTGAGCAAGAAGCAAAATTTCACAGCTGCACGTTGTTCATTAAAACTTGCCATCATGAAAAACGACACGAGCACAAAACAGCACTAGCGAGAACAATCACTGCACGAGAACAGAACAAGCTAGATCAACGAACAAAATGGCATTGAACTGGCAATGAGTAGCGCTACAAGCAGCCTAGTGGCGGGAATTTGTACTGCACAAGCTCCGCCCACACCAGAGCTATTCCGGATACTTTTGGGTACCCCCTCGTATATGAAAACAAATTAGTCACATCATTATGTCTGACAGATTATTAATAACAACAGTGAAAACAAAGCGTCGTGACCGTGCGTGAGTAGCACATTACGGTAGCGATTGTATACTTTTGTGACTGTACCGTCTTTGCATGACGAGGGGCAAAGAGTGGAGTAGATAAACACCAAGGCTGCTTGTGCCAATTCGAATTGTCCAAGGTATACAACGCTTTGTTTGTTTTATTTTTTCATGAAAATCTGTAAAAAAATGGTATTTTTTTTATGATTGCAGCCTTAGTCATTTTACAACAAATATATAAATAATTTAAGTTTTCGGAAATAAAACAATCTATAACTTTTATTTCAAACAATGTTTTTTGTACAACGGCAATAAATGATTTTCTGTTTTCTTCATCAAAATCAGTAAAATACTTGGGATTTTTTAAGACTGCAGTCTTAGTATGCATTTAATGAGAAAATGTAAATAATCAAGTTATAGGAAATTAAAAAACCTACATTTTTTAAGCATTTTTCTTTACAGAGCCTAGTTTAAGAGGCAATTGTAAATTTTTCATCGTTCACTCATGGAAACATAAAACATATGTCATATTTTTCATTATTTACATTAGCAAAAGAAAGTCGTGTGAGTGTTTCACACCAGGATTTTTTTTATTCATTAATTTCTTATTCGTTTATTTATCATGAAATAACCCATACTGTATAGATAAAGTATGATGTAAAAGGTAAAAATAATAAATTTAATTGTCCAAACAAAGCATCATGGATATAAAAAGACTGGCTAATTCATTCGCCATAATTTTTAACTCTGATTAATAATTTTCATGCCTTGATTACATAAATTTAAACAAAGCCTTTACAGTAATAATATTCTTTTATTTTTATTACGTACATTTACTTTATTACTGTAATAAACTTATTGTCCGTAAGAAAAAATCACAAATCAAATCTGTTTATTATATTTATTATGTACGACTAATTAAACAAACACATTTATAAATATATATATAAAATAAAATTTTAAAAACAGTTGTACACACGATGTATGTTCAGACTACATCAACAATACTGTTTTATTCATTATAAAGTTTAACAGAATTCTTATTAAGTAAAATGAAATTACATGTAGACAAACTTATGCATATCTTCATCATCGTTAGCCAAATTTTTACGATTCAAGTGTTTGGGACTGACGATGAGTATTTAGATTCTTTACAAAAACCAATAATTAATCCAAAAAAGTGGTGGGAATTAGTTAAATAGAATACATTAATGCATGTGATTTTATGAAGTTACAAGAGAAAAAAAGATTGGATCATAGAACACAATGTGCTAGTTGCAAGTGAGTTATAGGTAATATAAATATTTAAATTAAAGTACAATGTGAAAAAATAAGTTGGGGTTTAGCTGAATTAACAGAATTTTTTATCCTGAAAGATTTGGTTTTACAACATAAATAAGTTTTTGTTCATCAAGATATTAAAGATCAAGCCAATCGGAAAAACCTCTTTATAATATACATTTAAGAAATTAGATTACGTAAACTATTAGTTAAAGACTAGACGTTATCTAAAAACAAGGGAAATGAGTTTTTTTTAATAAAAAACAGATTTTTTTGTAATCAGTCTCAGCTGGTTTGATGCAGTTCTCCAAGCTGTTCCATCTTGCGCAAGTCGTTTCGTATCTACATACCTGTAACACCCTATATCTTTTGCAATTTGCTTTAGATATTCTAATCTTTGCCTCCTGCTACATTCACTCCTTCAATATTACCCTCCATTATTGATAGACCAATAACTGGATATCTTAAGATATGCCCCACTAGCCTATCCCTTCTTCTGGTAAGATGTTTCCTTATATATACTTCTTCTTTCATCCATTCATCCAAGGGTAAGCGCACAGTGAACACTGGTCGCAGGTCGCATGTGCTGATTCACGCTGGCGAGTACGCATAGTGGGAACATGTAATTACGTGCTTAACCTTAATTCATTTGTCGGTATTCAACATGAGTTCCAGTAGCAGCAGTGATGATAAATTATTTCTAATGGAAAACGTTTACGTGAAATTATGATCATTTAAAGACAATACCGTTAGTGACATTAATAAGAACAGAAAGTTATACGAGTATTATCTTTTCCGCAATTAAAAAAAAGAGACAGGTTTTTTAAATTTATGAGAATGAATCTGTAAACATAACTTTATATTGCCAAAAGTAGAACTTTGTTTACAAAATCATTGGTGCAACTTGAACAAGCAAACAATGTTACCGGAAGAATGACTTTTGATTACTTTGATGTAGGTACGTCATGTAATTACGTGCTTAACCTTAATTCATTTGTCGGTATTCAACATGAGTTCCAGTAGCAGCAGTGATGATAAATTATTTCTAATGGAAAACGTTTACGTGAAATTATGATCATTTAAAGACGATACCGTTAGTGACATTAATAAGAACAGAAAGTTATACGAGTATTATCTTTTCCGCAATTAAAAAAAAGAGACAGGTTTTTTAAATTTATGAGAATGAATCTGTAAACATAATTTTATATTGTCAAAAGTAGAACTTTGTTTACAAAATCATTGGTGCAACTTGAACAAGCAAACAATGTTACCAGAAGAAAGACTTTTGATTACTTTGATGTAGGTAAGTATTTTGAACATTTTGACTATTGGTATTCAATATTATAAAGCATTGTTTGGCCAGTAATAATCTTTTAAATTTATTTTTATAAACCTATTTATTTTTATAATTAATTGACAAGTTGTTATTTTTTATGAATACATATTATATGACACAAAGTACACTTAGCAACCTGCCAGTAAGCACCAGGCAGGTTTATACAAAACAAACCCATGAGCTGACATCCGCAGATGACCAATGCGCAGTTTCCCCACCAGCGTTTACTGTAAGACATCCGATTAAAATATAATAGCATATTCCTACTAACAGGCTCCCGCTTGTAAGTGGCCAGCGTTCACTGTGCGCTCACTCTAAAAACCTCTAAATTGCTTATTTTGTCCACCCACCTTATTTTTAACATTTCCTTTAACACCACATTTCAAAAGATTCTATCCTCTTCCTTTTTACAGCCCTTATCACCCACGCTTAGATTATGGTCTTTATATTTATTCTAGTATCACTAACTCCTAATTTTATTTTATTTATCTAGCTCATATCTAAAATTTGATGAAAAAGAAATAAATTTATTTTACACAAAATTTAATTGGGTTTTGATATTATACGAGTATATGAAACTGACCATTTAAATTTCTAGAAATCAAATTCTGATATGTCCCATATAGAAAAAAACACATCATTTACCAAGCCAGTACGACCATTTTTTTTATTTTATTTAAAGTCGCATTAGTGGCTACGGTGGGTTCTTTAACTTGTGAAAATTTCCAGACCCTTATTATGCTCAACCATTATTATGTGTAACTTAATTATACTAACTTAATTTAACAGGAAGTGAATGGTGTCAAATGAAAATAAGAGATAAAACCAGACCTGAACAGGAATCAAACCCAGAACCAACAGAAATATTGTCTAATTTCAAGGGATTTTATATTAAAAATTTTTGTCTCCATAGAAAACCCTAATGGGCACGAGTTAACCTAAAAATACCTGCTTTGTCAGAATTTGATTGAAAAACAATTAATAAAAACACAAGCTTACAATAGTGACACAGTTGCATAGATTAAACCACATTAGGCAGACAATCAAACCTATGAATGTCTTTCTGCCATGAGTGTTTAGGTAAACAAACTATCCCCTACTAATCGTGCCGCCAACTCAAGCCATCAGACAAGCTCTATATAAAATATATTGTTAAGATATTACGTAGAACATTCATGAATTTTATTAATAAAACATTTGTAACGTTTGATGAACATACAGTGCAAATCCCTTTCCAACCATAGCAAAATAACTTTAAACATTATTTTTATAGAACAAAACACATATGATTTTCTGTAGTAGTTGTTCTACCTGGAGAGAACTATTATAAAAAAATCCCTGTTATGAGATGACACGTCTCATGGCTGGTGGTAATTTTTAAAAAAGGTTTACCTTGGACCTATGGCAAAAAACATTTTAGTAATTTCTGAATCTATTTTTTAAGAGAAATCAAATGACGCTATTTTTATTTCCAAATTCCGAATTTGATTTCTTAACCTCTGGTTTTGGGCCACTTCTGGTCAAAACCAGAACTTCAAACCCAATGATTTCTGTATCTATTCTTTAAGGGAAATCGAATGACGCTACTTTTATTTCCAAATTCCAAATTTGATTTCTTCATTTCTGGTCAAAACCAGAACTTCAAACCCAATGATTTCTGTATCTATTTTTTAAGAGAAACCAAATGACGCTATTTTTATTTCCAAATTCTGAATTTGATTTTTTATCTTCCGATTTTCGGCCACTTCTGGTCAAAACCAGAACTTCAAACCCAATGATTTCTGTATCTATTCATTAAGAGAAATCGAATGACGCTACTTTTATTTCTAAATTCCGAATTTGATTTCTTCACTTCCCGTTTTGGGTCACTTCTGGTCAAAACCAGAACTTCAAACCCAATGATTTCTGAACCTATTCTTTAAGGGAAATCAAAAGACACCATTTTCGTTTCCAAATTCCGACTTTGATTTCCTGACTTCCAGTCGAAACCGGAACTTCAAACCCAATCCAAGCCCTTTTAAACTTTTTTTGTAAATTACGAATCTGAAAACCATTTGTTGTTTTTTTTTGTAGTTTCTGATATCTGGATGTGACGAACGGATGGACAAAGGAAAATGATGACAATTTTTAAAATTGCCTCCAATTATACTCCAGGTAAATCCAAACATACAAAAACAAAAGCTCTCAAGACTTGATTTCAACAAAAAATTACAAACTTCTTTATTTCAAACAAAAAAAGTTACAATAAAACATTTTCACATTATACAAAATATTAAAAAAATAAAAAATTCTTCTTTTTCTGCTTAAGTTTAATTACAAATTAAAACTAACTTTATTTATAATACTAAATAAAAATTTAATTACAAAATGTAGTTTTATACATTTTTATTCAAATGCACCTAGTAAACAAGAGCGCAACTTTTTATTTATAATTTTTACCTTTACTGCTTTGGTCCCAAAAATAAGAAAATCTTCATTACGATTAAAAATATTAACATAAATAAATGCAGCCTGATTTATTAGAAAGTAAAAATAAATAACAATAAGAGAATAGAGGACATTTTCAATACCAGAAAGGGCACAAAGATCAGAACGTATGAGGAAGTACAGGGAGGACAAAAAGACCCACACAGTCCCTTTCAAACCATTGGATAATGGACAACCTAAAGTGATCCTATCAAACAGAAGACTGAAGATCAAGTGCAAAGAGTCATGTAACAAAATAATAAAATAAAATTTGATTGGTAGTCATCCACGTTTGAATACTTTATAAAACATATAAATGTTATAAGTTCAGCAATTTAAATTAAGATGATATTGCTTTACAAGTAGAAGTTTTTGACACTAATTTACAATTATTTGAAGTGTTTTAAATGAACGCATGAAAGTTGGAAAACCAGATGAAATAATTTTTATTTTTCCCAGAAATATTATCTAAAGAAATTATTAAATATTTATGTGTAGTTAGTAGTACGTTTTCTATAAAATTGTGTAGTATAATAACAGATCTGATGTGTTGTTGTTTAGGTCAACAGCCGAAAGGCTGGTTTGAACCTCTAGAGGTTTTACAAAGTAAAAACGAGGAGTAGTAAGGTGGTTTACCATTGCCTTCCTCACTGAGTTGAAAGAGTATGCTTATCAGCATGCCAGGCCCTCCGAAAAGCACTCACTTTCCACCCTGCAAATGACACCTTCACTTCATTCACCACAGGGTCTGGCTGCATAGTGAAATTCATTACTCTCAGAGGAGATAACTCTGACTAGTGTCTTTTACACCTCTACCTCTTCTGTTCTTAAATAGTTCAGTCATATAAGTGGCTGACTACGTGATAAGGAACAGAACTATTTTTTTTAGCCCTGGACCAAACAGATAGAGTGCAATTAATATAACACTCCACCTGCCCGTTTTGAGCATATCTGATGTACACTAAATATAAATAACATATAAAATGACATGCACGAGAACTAACCATGTACTCAACATATGAAACATAACCTCAAAGGAACAGAAGAATCGACTTGCCTTGCTGACTACAATCAAAACTGATTTATACAAGCCTGACTTGGATTATTTTTACCGCTTCAGACACATTTATTATTCATAATAAAATTGATCAATTTCACTCTGTTTTGATAAATATGGGAAATAGTACAAATAATCTACTACAGCATGAGCCAACATTCAAAAATTTTAAAAAAATTTACTAGGATCGTTCTTGCAGTGGGGGTGTTCAAATCTGCTTACCCTTTCAGTGTTGAAACAATATTTTTAAAAGTTTGATGTAAAATTCCATTTAATTTCAAAAGGGTATACAAAAAGTGCCAGCCCTTACTTTGAAAACTTGCAGGCATAGCCAGCCACTGCCGACCAAAATTTCAACGTTACAGAAAAATAAAATTTCCTGTTAAAAATTAATTTTTATTGTGACCATAAAAGAAAGAAATTGTTCTAACACTAAAAATATTCAAAATAGTTTTTATTAGTTTATTTAAAGTCGCATCAACAGCTTGGTCATTAGCCACTACTGCGGGTTTTAGTACTTAACAGTGGTTTAAACGTGTTAAAATTTCCAGAATCTAGTTGGGAATCGAACCTGGGACATTTCGCTTTGTAGGCTAGTGCGCTAGTCACTACGCCACGCAGGTGGTTTCAAAATACATTATTCCATAAATTTTTGTTTAAAAGATTTTTTTGGAAATGTTCGGTTATCCGGACGTTGGCACTTTACGCATAACTTACGGACCTCCGGTGAACCGGTTGTTACAACTACGTAAAATATTTTGAAGTCCTGCTTTCCGGACGTTGGTAACGAAAGGGTTAAGTTTGAGTTATATTTTTTTCAGTTTAATGTTAGGGTCAATCCATATCAAGTGGTCCAACACTGGTTGCTTGACCATCTCCAAAAATTTTTATATTTTTATACAAATTGAACAATTGAACAATATTTATGTTTTTTACCACTTCCAGCCAAATCTCAAAGTTGAAATTTATACTGAAGTTTTATATCATTAAGAACTTTAACTTGTGAAATTTTCAGATTTTTACTTGGTTCCCCAACAAAGATATTGCAAATACAAAATTGAGAAAAACTCAAAATTTATTTTTTTGAAACCCAATAACTTTTAAAGGGTAAGCATCTCACCATTGATACTTTACAAAAAGTAACAATGCAATAGAGTTTAACAGCACAAAAAATATTAAAGCTGAAAAAGTATTCCTTCTTTGAAAAAATACCCTTCGAATATTGAATTTTCTTCATTCGCGACCTATACTTTTGAGCTGTTAAAAATATATTAAGAAATACAAGTACTCAGATAATTATTTGATCAATTTGTAGCCCAGAATGTATTTAACTTAATGCAATTTATTTTAAAAATCTAGGGCAACTCATTGTTGAATAGCGTAACAAATCGTAGATGCCTGCAAACGCTAAAAATAGTATGCGCCCTTAAATCAAAATGCCCGCCATTTCTAAATGGTAAACAACAAAAAATTTTCTGAGATATTTTTGAGCTCACAAAACAAGACAGAAACCACCCACCAAATATAAAAGTTTTTGGAGATGGTCAAGCAACCAATTAAATTTTTTCTGGACCACTTGGTATGGACTGACCCGTAAAGCAATGTAATAATGCTTCAATTAAGTTGTTTTAACTCCCCCAATAATAAAATGTTGAATATAAAAACAATAAAAGGAAAGAAGGTTATCCCAATATCATAGTAGATATTGGGAAATGATTTCACTTGTTTTTTTAGACACAAGTGGAATGAAAGAATTACAGTAGATGCGTCGTGAGTATTGTACTTATGGAATATTTGTTTTTTGATTAGAATAATACAAACAAATTGAGCGAATAGCAACAGACTGGTACATTCCTTTGCTTCCCAACCCTTTCAGTCACCTCCATCTAACATCAGTGTTAGCGCAATCTATAGCTCTTATCTCACATTACATGCTATAAAAATACATCAAAATTAAAAATGGCATTCTCTTTGCCATCTAGTAAGTTATCCGATGTTTTTATTATCTTAAAAATATCGATTCTGTTGTCTATGAGATTACGATAATACTGATATATATTTAAGATTACAAATACTAATAAAATCCATTATCGTATGAAGAATAGCTTTCTTCTTCACCTTCTGGTAAATTATCCTGATGTCGAGCCCCATCCAGATGACACTCAAAATTGTGATAAGTTGCTTCATAATTATAAGACATCGGCATGAGACAATTGCACAAGAAACATAACATTTTTTGTGGACGATAATCGTCTAAGTTTTTGTTGTGACGTGATCCTAAGATGTGAACCTCTAGATTTTTTTTTGATATTTCTGTGTCCATAGATCCAGACACTTTACAGTTACACAGGTTACACCAAAAATGTGGAGTACCAAATAAGTGGTTGAATTTAGCTGCTGGCATTTTATATCTGTGCTATCACCTGGAAAAAGTAGACTAAGTATTACAATCCTTTTATTTAAGAACCTAGTATTTTTAAAAGGGGAACTCGTTGAAAAACAACAACTTGCATAATAGAAGTCCTCTACCAATAATTTTTGTAAAAATATTACAAGGGGTCTGTTAGAAAAGTATCGGACCTTTGGCCAGGGGAGTAAATCTGGAGTATTGGAAACCTAATCACTCTCAAGGTACATACAACGCAACAAACGCGTTGTGATCAAGAAACCGGATATGTAAAAAATTAATGTAACGGTGCCAAAGATCATGTTAACAAATCACTATAGTTATAATCTGCCCATAACAGACAGGTGGAGTGTCAAATTATTTACACCCAATCTGTTAGTTGCAGGGCTAAAATAAATAGTTCTGTTTCTTATCGCATGGTCAGCCAATTAAATGACTGAATCATTTAAGAACAGAAGAGGTAGAGGTGTAAAAGACACTAATCAGAGTTATCTCCTCTGAAAGTAATGAATTTCATTATACAGCCAGACCCTGTGATGAATGAAGTGAAGGTGTCATTTGCAGAGTGGAAAATTTGTGCTTTTCAGAGGGCCCGGCATGCTGATAAGCATACTTTTCCACTCAGTGAGGAAGGCACCGGTAAACCACCTCACTCCTCGTTTTACTTAGTAAAGCCTCTAGAGGTTCAAACCAGCTTTTCGGCTGATGACCTAAACAACACATAGTTATAATACAGTACAATGTTTTCAATCAACCTAATAGTATACACTCACACACACACACACCACAGTAATATCTACACCATGTTTAGGCTACGGCAGTCTAGCTGTGACTGAATTACAGAATCCCCCTCCGCTAGATTTGTGTCGTCTCTATGGAAACCGTTCCAAGGATAAACTTTTTATTCAATGCAACAAACTATACCTACTGCAATAGTGCAGCGTATGTAATCAACAATGGAATTGCATGCCTACAAAATACAATGGGTGTTGTTAATTTTCAACAACTTTCTGACTGTACATTTAACTGTTAGTATGCGGGGTCGAAGTCAAGTGTGCGCATGTGTAACCCAGCGCTCACAGCAATTAGCTTGGCCTTTACAAATTTATGTATTTCTGTATTTAAGCTAAAAATACAGCTTAAATGTATCAAAATTGATATTTTAAAAGGTTTAAACATTTTCTAATGATTCCTGACTATAACAAGTCATCATTTATTTGTGGGAAGAAAATATTAATAGACTAGCAACCCCAGCTCACTTCGCTTCTCAGCAGCTAATGTAGGCCTAATTAAATTATTTTAAAACCTCTCTATAAACAATATTTGTGGTTTTGTTGCCCTGCGGCAGCAAAGTAAATTGGTTTTTCTGCATATCCAGCTCTAGAAAGTCCGATATAAAGTTCTCCATGAGTGAAGGAAGCACTCTTGCCTCAAATCAATGCCCACCGTTTTAAATGTTTGTCCCTGCGATTTAACAGAATTGAATAGATTGCAAGAAGAATACCGATGGAAAAGAAAGAGCCAGTTTATATATGGCTGAGATAAGAGATAGAAATACGTGGGTGCGGTACACAGAGTAATTGGAAATACATGACTCATTCACTACCTGTCGAATGAAAACGAAATATGAAATACAGTACTAAAATAAAACTGTTGAATATTTCCGAATTTTTAATGTTTTTGGAATCGAATGTTATTCTTCACATTTTTCTATGAAATATAAAAGTTGAATCGTGCTTCTAGCCCAAAAATACACCATCCAGAGGACTTAGAAAAAATAAAAGTGTTATGCACCCGATAAACTAAAACATGCGACATCGTCACAGTTTAAGTTGCTTAACTCACTTAATTAAAGTTTCTTAAAGTTGCAAAATAGCCTATATTGATCAGGAAGCTCTAAGCTATGAAACAATGAAAGATTTTTTAAAATCAGTTCAGTAGTTTCTGAGATTACCTCATACAAACAAACAGACGTTTCTTCTTTATTATATTAGTATAGACGATTGAAAATCAATCCTAATTCCCTATGGTTCAAATTCCGTGCGACAACCGGTAATTACTTAATCGATGTGCAGATTAATGGATATACTGAATAATTATGAAATTTTATAAGGTGTAACAAATTATTGTAAACTTACTGTTTTTTATGACTTAACATTCTTTATGTAAGTATGTCATCATTACAGAATAACTCGCTTACAGTACAGCAATAAAATTGTTACAGCAGGCAGGCACAATCCATGGCGGAAAGAATACAGAATCTACAGTCTAGCCTCTCTTTGTTAGCTCCTAATGTAAACAAATAATGACGTCACTGAGCATGCGCATTATATCAAAATGTGTACACGCTGATTAAAAAGTAACAACAAAATACTTTCAAAAGTATTTAAATACGAAATACTTTTAACAGTATTTTTATAAATGAAATTGTTAGGCCTACATCATATCATGACTGATGTTTTTAGTACCTTAAGTACTTATAATTTAAAAAATAGTTAACTTAATAGGAATACGAGATTCGTAAAGTCGCAGACTCTAGCGTGCACCCTGTAGTAGGTGGCTTTTGTTTGTTGACAGTAGGAGCAAACTAAGAACAGCTGAACTGTATAATACATTATAAACTTATTTATTTATGGTCTTTTCGCCGTCAGGGGCGAAAAAATTATTTGAAAAAAAAGTTGTAGGATTTTAAATTGTCTACAACTTCTATTATAAATATTTTTGCGCTAAAATGCATATTAAAGCAGCAATCTTAAAAAACAATTTTTTACGTGAAAACAGCCTCTCCAAGAATTTTAGCAGACATGACGCCTACCCTATCTTGTAAAACATAAAAAAAATTAGTAAACAAGGCGATTTAAAAAAAATCGTAGGACCAGTTTTTGAGAAAATCGCAAAAAAGTGAAAAATTACACAAATAAACTACAACTTCCGGTTGACCGATTTTGATGAAAATGCTCCTGTCGGGTCCGGTAGTGGTGTCTAACTTAAGTTTCAAGTTCGTACAATGTTCGGTTCTTGATATTCTGTATACACACACACACAGAACAATCACTAAAAACATGTTTTATGGGTTCAGAGGGTCTGAAAACGTGTAGATCCGGTGAAAACTCGATTTCGAAAAATCGACATGAAAACAATGCTTTCCTTCCTATATATTCATAAAGGCAAGAGAAAGTAAAAATACACATCTTAAAAACATGTTTTTGCGCATTTCTGACCCTAAAATTTTTAATTTTTATACTGTTACAACAGACAAAATGGAACCTAAGTATTCATAGGTATTTTATTCATACAATGACACACACTTTTTTAATTTAACAGAATACAAAATAATCTATAAAAGTGCGAGCCACGAAATAAGTCCGTTGTGTTCGAAGAGCTCTATATCAAAAACTACAAAACGGAAAATTTTAAATACACCAAATTAAAACCTGTTTTTTTCTGCGTTGATTGGTTTGACTTAAATTAATTTATTTAAAAATTAGTCGGAGGTACAGAAATTTATGCATAAAAATTTGGTGTGAAACACTCGCACAACTTTCTCTTGCCAATGCATATAATTAACAATATAACGTAACATTAGTAATAATAAATTAGAAATAAACAAAAAAAATAACCTCAAAAAACCATAATCTTATTTTAATCGTGAGTGAACGACGGACGTAAAGTGAAAATCAACCTCAGTTTAGCTTAAAAATACTGAAAATCACTTTTTCACGCTAAACTAGGCTATGTAGAGAAAATTGCTCTAAATAAAAGTTATAGACCTTTTAATTTCCTATAAATTTGATTATATACACTTTTGTCGTAAAATGCATAAGAAGACTGAAATCTTTAAAAAATCGATTTTTTTCACGTTTTCGTGAGAAAAACACAGAAAATCGCTAATTACCGCTAAACTAAGCGTTACATTAAAAAAATGCAGAAATAAAAGTTGTAGAATTAAATTCTCAACAACGTTTACAAGACACATTTTGCGCTAAAGTGCACAATTAAAGCTGCAATCTTAAAAAAAAACAACTTTTTACGTGAAAACAGCCTCACCAAGAATTTTAGCAAACATGACGCCTACCCTATCTTGCAGAGAATAAAAAATTTAGTAAACCAGGCGATTTTTAAAAAAATCGTAGGACCCGTTTTTGAGAAAATCGCAAAAAAGTGAAAAATATCACGAATAAACTACTACTACTTCCGGTTGACCGATTTTGATGAAAATGCTCGTGTCGGGTCCGGTAGTGGTGTCTAACTAAAGTTTTAAGTTACAAGTTCGTACGATGTTCCGGTCTTGAGTTATTCTGTTCACACACGCGCGCGCGCGCGCGCGCACACACACACACACACACGCACGCACGCACCAATCGCTAAAACATGTTTTTTTTGGGATCAGGGGGTCTGAAAACGTGTAGATCCGGTGAAAACTAGATTTCGAAAAGTCGACATGAAAACAATACTTTTAAAACAATACGGGGGAACTGTCTGGAGTTTTTTTTTTGAGGGGGTGAGTCGGGTGTGCCCAGGGACTGCGGGTAGTATGGTATGATAATTGAATTTTTCATTTTGTGCTAGGGGTTTAAGGTCCTCCCCCTTGGCTATGTGCCTGATTTATGTAATTACATAACAATAGATACAAAAAGTTTCATTTACAACTGGTGACAGTGGTTACGTTCATTGAACTACATTAATTTGCATGACAAAGACGAAACTTTTATGTACTACATTATTTTAAACATTTAAGCACAACTTAAACTTAATGAGATCTACAAATTTTTGAAGGATTTTTAGTTATAAGATTGTCTACAGCAATAAAAACATTAGGATAAAATATTTCAGATATTTTCAGATAATATAGTTCAATTGTACTGCTGGTTTGTGAAAATAAATTCAATATAACCGACTACTATGCACATAACCTTTAAATGTGTTATTTTAAACTACCTACCACAAAAATAAAGTAGGTATACTGATTTTTGACAAATTTATACAACATTGTAAACTGTTCACTGAAGCGAAGGTCATATAATTACTGTAAATAGCTCCTGGACATTGAAAAGTTATTTTGTATTATATTAATGTATTAATTTGTATTAGACAACACTACTTTGCTTACCCAAGTACGCTAGTGTTAATTTTATTAAAAGGTACATGAAAAAATTATACAATCAAACTGTTTATCTCGATATTCATTTGTTCAAAACCAGCTTCATACAGGTCAATTAATACAAATTCTTTAACTTCATTAACAAATCAGATAACTAATTTTAAGTTTCATACTGTATTATTAGAACGTTACAACGGTTCTTCATAATTTAAATAACAACTAACTTACACAAAGCCCCTGATAAGTTTCTAATAGACAACAGTAAGGAAGGTTATAACGTACGCACGCTAATACGCTACAAAGACTAAAGATATGTAGGTAATAACCAAAAGAACCCGTAAAATGATGATAATACAAGACTTGTGTCTACATGTCTAGTAACAGAAATAGACTTAATAATTATGTTGTTTACTTACCTTTTGTATAAAAATCGTATTATTTAAACGCACCGAACTTCACAAACTTTACACCGCGATGCTGAAACTAAACACAGTACAAACTTGACGATAATAATTTCCTGTTTCTGTCATGCGACTTATTGGTTTGCGCCTTTCATCGAGAAGGCAGTGTCAGAGTCAGTTTATTAACTGATATTACCATGCAGTAAGAATATTTTATACTCCCACCCCCACCACGGTAAAAAGTAGGCAATTAAATTATTCTACACACTCTCCAACCCTTAGAGTTAAAAGTTAGAGGCCGGCCCATTGTAATTAGAATTAGTTTTCTTTAATCCGCTCAAATGCTGTCTTACTTAATAATTTTAAAAATACTTTTGACGGTGAATATTTTTTGTTCTGAATAAATTTTGAAAAGATTAATTATGGATTGTCATGAACAAGGCAATTGTGTACACATTTCGTAATTGTCATGAACAAATGTAATAATTTTGACCGAGATAAAATATCGTGAAGATCATTCCTTTAATAGGCTTTTACGCACGGCGTCCCGAATTCGATTCCCAGTTAGGTCTGGCATGGTTTCATCACTATAGTAGGAACGCCGTTAAAAGTTACACGGCCAGGGGAATTATCTTTTCACTTTGCTTCTCCCACAAAAACGTCTGCCTTCAGTGGCCTTGACGTCTGTGAAGTTGGCCCCACCCATACAAAAATTTGAAAAAAAAATTAGTGCATTCGATTGTTCTACGTTTGTTCCGGATTGTTCCGCAAAAATTTTCGTTTGTTCCGCTCAAATAAGCGAGAAAATCGAGAAAAACCGTGGGTGGGGCTAACTTCACGATGGCCCCCCCCATTTAACTTTTTCAACTTTTTTTTGCATAGATCGATAGATCTTCGTTTGTTCCGGATTGTTCCGCAAAAATTTTCGTTTGTTCCGCTCAAACAAGCGAGAAAATCGAGGAAAACTGGGTGGGGCTAACTTCACGCTGGCCCCCCCCCACTCAACTTTTCCAACTTTTTTTTACATAGATCGATAGATCTTCGTTTGTTCCGGATTGTTCCACAAAAATTTTCGTTTGTTCCGCTCAAATAAGCGAGAAAATCGAGGAAAACTGCGGCGAGCTAGCCCCCCCCACTCAACTTTTTGAACTTTTTTATACATGGATCGATAGGTCTTCGTTTGTTCCGGATTGTTCCGCAAAAATTTTCGTTCGTTCTGCTCAAAAAAGCTAGAAAATCGAGGAAAACTGCTGGGGGATAGCGTGAAGTTAGCCCCACCCACTCAACTTTTTGAACTTTTTTTTACACGGATCGAAAGATCTTCGTTTGTTCCGGATTGTTCCGCAAAAATTTTCGTTTGTTCCGCTCAAATAGGCGAGAAAACCGAGGAAAACTGCGGCGAGCTAGCGTGAAGTTAGCCCCACCCACTCAACTTTTTGAACTTTTTTTTACATGGATCGATAGATCTTCGTTTGTTCCGGATTGTTCCACAAAAATTTTCGTTTGTTCCGCTCAAATAAGCGAGAAAATCGAGGAAAACTGCTGGGGGATAGCGTGAAGTTAGCCCCACCCACTCAACTTTTTGAACTTTTTTTTACATGGATCGATAGATCTTCGTTTGTTCCGGATTGTTCCGCAAAAATTTTCGTTTGTTCCGCTCAAATAAGCGAGAAAATCGAGGAAAACTGCTGGGGGATAGCGTGAAGTTAGCCCCACCCACTCAACATTTTGAACTTTTTTTTACATGGATCGATAGATCTTCGTTTGTTCCGGATTGTTCCGTAAAAATTTTCGTTTGTTCCGCTCAAATAGGCGAGAAAATCGAGGAAAACTTTGTAGTGGTGGGGGTAAACAAGCGCGTTTAATATATATTTAACATTGTTTTTGTCTATATCGATAGCCTTTAAATAGTTGTGGGTTGTTCCGCATAAAGTTTCCTTTGTTCCGCTCAAATAATATTTAAATTGATACCGTATTATTCCGAAAACAAGCCGTACCCGAATTTAAGCCGAATCGGAAAAAATACTATAAAACTAGGAAAAAAATTAAAGTACAGTACTTGTATGTTTTTGAAAATATTCTATTTTATAAGAAACGATTACCGTAGTCTACAAACAATATACTTACTACTTAGTTAGCATTTAGAAGTTTTTGTTTATTTTTTGTTGAATGCTGAACACAAGATTCATCTACATGATAGGTATTTTCTTCCGGCTTCTTTGTTGGATGTCTTTTCCGCGTAGTTAATTTGATTTTTCTGACTTCTGAAATTACTGCTAATGCAGACGGTGAAGGATGAAATGATTTTTTGTAAAGTATGAAAATATGCCGTGTCTGAATAAGATTCGGACCCAAGACCGGCGCATGATGAGAGGCGAGCAAGTTACCAACTACGCCAATACGGCCGGCATAGTAGTAGTAGTAGGTAGCATAGTAGTAGTTAATTTGAAATTAGTATCGTAAGCCCTGCGCTGATTTTTAGGTATTTATATAGACGAAGTACCCTTAACCTACATAAAATCACTCATAGCGATTTATAAAATACAACAAAAAACAAATGATCGGATAAAAAAACAAAATGAAATATAAGAAAACTGCTATCAAACTTTGTACTGTATCTCCAAACTGATCAAAATGACTATACATGCACTACGTAAGAAGTGTGCGTATAAGACTGCGTGTACCTCTCTCTTCGTAGCTACTTATGCTTAATATGAAATCATTAATTTGAGTACGTTGAGTATTTTGAGTGCTTGGCACCCAAAATATATAACCTGCTCCCGAACCATTTAAAGAATTTAACAAGTGTAAAATTTTATAAAAACCAAAAAAAAATGGATAGCCAAACAGATAGAGAGAAAATAGCAAAATGGTCAGCAATATTCAAATGTAGATATAAATAAAGAGACAGGAGGAAAATGAAATAGAATACATTTCTTTTATTGTTTTTAATTTTTAAATGTAATAATTAATTTCAGGTATAATTATCCTTATTAAGTTAGTTAAGTTACTGTAGTAAGTAAATATAGTAGGTATTGAATGCTATTGCTAATAGTTAATACTTCAGATTTTTTTGATATTAATTTAAAAATTTCCAGCCCATCCTAGTAAATTACATGGTTTTGTCCATAGTTGGATGGGATGATTTCCACCTCCTCTAGGGTAGCCTATAACAGGATAGTAGTTTACTGTAAGAAATTGTGTATTACGGAAATTTCTATTTTTGTAATGCGTAACATCATGGGAATAAATAAATAATTATTTTTATTATTATTATTATTATTTATTATTAATACTATTATTAAAGCGTGAATGCAAGCCGCAGGTCAAATTATGGAACCGATTTTTAAGAAAAACCTGCGGCTTGTATTCGGAACAATACGGTATTATGGAAAATCTGGTGATTGTTCTATAATATAAGTTGATGTGATTATTGATGTATGATATTGATGTATAGATGTATGATATGTATTTATAATATTGATGTATATTGGTATTTAGTCCCGCTCGTGTTTCTGATTCTGAAACTAAATTTTACTTCCAACTACCCATCCGTAATGTTTCCTAGAAGAAAACTAGCCCCGTCATTTATCTTCGTAAGATCTGGTGGCATTTCCCACGACCTTCTAAATTATCTTTTGTCAGTTTCAGTTTCAGTCACTTGCCAAGTATGATTTTGCCAAGTATGATCTCAAAACTAATAAACCCAATTAATTTCGACTATAATTATAATATCGTGTTTAATAATAGACCCTTAGTGTTATACAGTATAACAATCTTGTTCAAATTAGCAGTTTTACTCTTAACCGAGCCCTCACATTGAACAACATACTTGTTAAATTACACTAAACTACAATAAAACTTTAAAATACAACTTCACTATTAATGAAATTATAATATTAAATTTCATAAAAATTTGAGCGGAACAAAGGAAACTTTATGCGGAACAACCCACAACTATTGAAGACGTCTGTGAAGTTGGCCCCACCCATACAGAAATTAAAAAAAAAATTAGTGCATTCGATTGTTTTACGTTTGTTCCGGATTGCTCTGCAAAAATTTTCGTTTGTTCCGCTCAAATAGGCGAGAAAATTGAGAAAAACTGCCGGGGGATAGCGTGAAGTTAGCCCTACCCACTCAACTTTTCCACATTTTTTTCACATGGATCGATAGATCTTCGTTTGTTCCGGATTGTTCCACAAAAAATTTCGTTTGTTCCGCTCAAATAAGCGAGAAATTAAGGAAAACTTTGGAGTGGTGGTGGTAAAGAAGCGCGTTTATTATTTTAACCCGACGAGAACGGAGATTTTTAACGATCACGCGGATTGTCATTTTACGCCTAATAAAAACTCTTTTATTTCATTCAGTTTCATTTCTAAAAATTTCAAAAAAATACCGTTTATTTTTAAAAAAATTTTTATTAGAACAACGTTTAAACCAATTTTTTCCGTTTTCATTTACGACCAGAATAAAAATTGAAATTTAAGAAAAAATATTTTCTTTTAGTAATATCACTTTAGTACGAAAAAGTGTCACAAAATCAGTAAAATATACAAAAAAATCTGGTGTGAAACACTCACACAACTTTCTCTTGCCAATGAAAATAATTAATAATAAACCTAACATTAGTATTAAAACATTAGAAATGAACAAAAACTAACCTCAAAAACATAACCTTATTTTAATCATGAGTGAATGACGCAAAATGACAATCGAACTCGGTTTGGCTTAAAAATACGGAAAATCACGCTTTCACGCTAAACTAGGCTCTGTAGAGAAAAATGCTCTAAACAAAAGTTGTAGATCTTTTAATTTTCTATAAATTTAATTATATACACTTTTGTCGTAAAATGCATACTAAGACCGAAATGTTAAAAAAATCGATTTTTCTCACGTTTTCGTGAGAAAAAAAACAGAAAATCGCAAATTACCGCTAAACTAAGCGTTATACAAAAAAATGTTTGAAACAGAAGTTGTAGGTTTTTAAATTCTCTACAACTTTTATTATATAAGTTTTTGCGCTAAAATTTATATTAAAGCCGTAATCTTAAAAAAACAACGTTTTTACGTGAAAACAGCCTCACCGAGAATTTCAGCAAACATGGCGCCTACCCTATCTTGTAGAGAATAAAAAATTGAGGAAAATAGGCGATTTTTAAAAAAATCGTAGGACCAGTTTTTGAGAAAATCGCAAAAAACTGAAAAATTATACGAATAAACTACTACTTCCGGTTGACCGATTTTGATGAAAATGTTCGTGTCGCGTCCGGTAGTGGTATGTAACTTAAGTTTCAAGTTTCAAGTTTGTACGATGTTCCGTTCTTGAGATATTTTGTTCACACACAGACACACACACACACACACACATACACACACACACACACACAGACACACACACAGACCAATCGCTAAAAACATGTTTTTTGGGTTCAGGGGGTCTGAAAACGTATAGATCCGGTGAAAACTCGATTTCGAAAAATCGACATGAAAACAATACTTTCCTTCCTATATATTCATATAGGCAAGAGAAAGTAAAAATATGTTTAGCTATAGTATAGATAAATAAAGCAATTCATTGCAAAAAAACAACGTTTAGATATTGCAAATAATTGATAGACGCATTCAAAAGATATCACACTTTTTGTTCAACAATGTAACGTGCTGGATGAAAAAAATGACAAAAAATCACCTAAAAATAATGTGGTGTCTTTTCAATTTTTATTTACTCGTTTTCTATGCAAGTTCTATCTCTTTTGCGCCTGTTGCTTTGTGTATTATCCTTTTCTAAACAGGATAGCATAAATCAAAATATGTTATTGTTTATTTTGACGCTAATTGTAAGTTTTAACCGAAGGGTAGACGAGACGGGTAGTGATGATGATGTTATTCCCAAACAAATACGGTTTTTTGTTGAAAAGTTATAGATAAAAACGTTCAAATTTTAGTACTGGCTGTTCAAAAAATATACATTTTTTTCACGTAACACACGTCGTCAATTTTCATCATACAAATATGCAAGATACATCAAATGAAAGAAGAAAAAAGTCTATCTAATAAAACCAATCCCGTTAGAATATAATGAATAGTTGCGGAGATATTTGAGTTTAAAAAACGATGGTGACGAATGGGTGATATTGGGCTTCCCGGTTAGTAAAAGGGTTAATATTTGTTTTGTCTGCATCGATAGCCCTTTAATAGTTGTGGATTGTTCCGCAAAAAATTTCGTTTGTTCCGCTCAAATAAGCGAGGTAATCAAGGAACCATTTGGAGTGGTGGGGATAAGCTAGTCAACTCTATATTTTTTAATATTTTTTACCCTTAACTCGTTTGTATCGTATTGAGAAATCATATTTTAAACATAGGCGCAATTTGGTCGCAAAGTTTGTTTATTTTTGTGTGAACATTTTATCTCGAGTATAATATGTGAAACTCAAGAAAGATTGAAGAGCGATTTCAGTTCATTTAACAGGCCAACAACTGGTCACTACACCAAGCTTGTTGCACAACCGGTGTTACTTAACTATTTAGAGCTAAAATCTATCGTCTGACTGACTATCCCAGTCGGTCGGATTTCGGATCAGCCCGGTTCGAAAGTCCAAAACGATGTTAAACTGCAAAAATAATTTTGGCCGCCTAAATCAATCAAATATCTCATTGTGCGGCGTGAAAACTAGAATCGGTGATGATTTAAAACAATAAATAACTAACCGTAATAAATTAACAAAACACATACCTATTAGGCCTAAACATTTACTATATATTTTTTCATTTACATTTTCATACGGAATATTCTTTCAGTTTTTCATCGTTCAGGTGAACTATTTTTAAAGTAACTTCCTTAACTAATTTAATCTAAAAGAGTATAAATATCCCGTTTAACATAAAATAAAACTAAATATCTTATTGTCAGAAGAATCACTCAAACTACAGACTGGTAATCTTATTATAAACTAATGGTCGAATATGTAAAAACTGAATTTACGAGAAATCACGCCAAGTTAATTATATCAGTGTAAATGATTTATGTTAACTATAGATATTTTTATAAATCAAAAATTCTCATTTCTCTCAGAAGATTTTCTATTTGGGCTAAACACTATCCGGGAAGGAACCGGTGCTGCGAATAATGAAGTCTGGATTAGATTGTTATGACTAACTATATTTTTCTAAACGCATTGTATTCAGAAGGCCAATGTTGAAAAGTCGTCATTCTGTCGACCTCCCTACATAAATCATCGTATGCCGCTTTGATTTCTTTTTTCAAACTTGGTATAAACCAACCTTTTGATTCCATAAACAATAAATAACCTTTAGTAATTTGTTTACGTTATCACACTGCCTGATGCTTGTTCCTGTTCTACCAGACTATCGTAAAAGATTTCATTACCTTTCCAATACATTTTTATATGTTTTCTTATTATTACTCATTGCATTCGCTGTTACAATAGGCATAATATCATGTTTAAACAAAAAAATTACTGTACATTATTTATCGCAATCCTTTTCGTTCAGCAAGTACATGCAGTAAAAAGTAAAAATGATGACATTCAGTTAATCCTTCATATTCTAAGTATTGAAAATTTTTGCGGACTATTCGGGAACTATTGAAGGGATATCGATATAGGCCGAAAAATGTTAAAACTACTAAACGCGCTGGCTTATCCCCTCCACTCCAAAGTTTTCCTTGATTTTCCCGCTTATTTAGGCGGAACAAACGGAACTTCTTGTGAAACCTTCCGAAACTAATGAAAGGCTATCGATATAGGAAAAAAAAGTTTAAAATATTAAACGCCCTGGATTATGCCCTCCACTCCAAAGTTATCCTTAAATTTCTCGCGTATTTGAGCAGAAGAAACGAGGCATGCGCTATGGCACGCCTCTATCAATTTGTAGTGTTTTACAGTACGTACTATGGAAGAAGTTGTGTTTTAAGAGATTTATCTAAAAACCAACAAACGGAAAAAAATGATCGCTACACCAAATTAAAACCTGTTCTTTTCTGCGTTGATTGGTTTTGTTTAGATTATTTTATGTAGAAATTAGTCGGAGATACAGCAATTTACGCAAAAAAATACTCAGATTTTAGCCGGTTTTCCGTTAATGTGAGTATTCAGTATAGTCATTTTGATCAGTTTGGAGATACAGTACAAAGTTTGATAGCAGTTTTCTTATATTTCATTTTGTTTTTTTATCCGATCATTTGTTTTTTGTTGTATTTTATAAATCGCTATGAGTGATTTTATGTAGGTTAAGGGTACTTCGTCTATATAAATACCTAAAAATCAGCGCAGGGCTTACGATACTAATTTCAAATTAACTACTACTATGCTACCTACTACTACTACTATGCCGGCCGTATTGGCGTAGTTGGTAACTTGCTCGCCTCTCATCATGCGCCGGTCTTGGGTCCGAATCTTATTCAGACACGGCATATTTTCATACTTTACAAAAAATCATTTCATCCTTCACCGTCTGCATTAGCAGTAATTTCAGAAGTCAGAAAAATCAAATTAACTACGCGGAAAAGACATCCAACAAAGAAGCCGGAAGAAAATACCTATCATGTAGATGAATCTTGTGTTCAGCATTCAACAAAAAATAAACAAAAACTTCTAAATGCTAACTAAGTAGTAAGTATATTGTTTGTAGACTACGGTAATCGTTTCTTATAAAATAGAATATTTTCAAAAACATACAAGTACTGTACTTTAATTTTTTTCCTAGTTTTATAGTATTTTTTCCGATTCGGCTTAAATTCGGGTACGGCTTGTTTTCGGAATAATACGGTATCAATTTAAATATTATTTGAGCGGAACAAAGGAAACTTTATGCGGAACAACCCACAACTATTTAAAGGCTATCGATATAGACAAAAACAATGTTAAATATATATTAAACGCGCTTGTTTACCCCCACCACTACAAAGTTTTCCTCGATTTTCTCGCCTATTTGAGCGGAACAAACGAAAATTTTTACGGAACAATCCGGAACAAACGAAGATCTATCGATCCATGTAAAAAAAAGTTCAAAAAGTTGAGTGGGTGGGGCTAACTTCACGCTATCCCCCAGCAGTTTTCCTCGATTTTCTCGCTTATTTGAGCGGAACAAACGAAAATTTTTGCGGAACAATCCGGAACAAACGAAGATCTATCGATCTATGTAAAAAAAAGTTCAAAAAGTTGAGTGGGTGGGGCTAACTTCACGCTATCCCCCAGCAGTTTTCCTCGATTTTCTCGCTTATTTGAGCGGAACAAACGAAAATTTTTGTGGAACAATCCGGAACAAACGAAGATCTATCGATCCATGTAAAAAAAAGTTCAAAAAGTTGAGTGGGTGGGGCTAACTTCACGCTAGCTCGCCGCAGTTTTCCTCGGTTTTCTCGCCTATTTGAGCGGAACAAAAGAAAATTTTTGCGGAACAATCCGGAACAAACGAAGATCTTTCGATCCGTGTAAAAAAAAGTTCAAAAAGTTGAGTGGGTGGGGCTAACTTCACGCTATCCCCCAGCAGTTTTCCTCGATTTTCTCGCTTATTTGAGCAGAACGAACGAAATTTTTTGCGGAACAATCCGGAACAAACGAAGACCTATCGATCCATGTATAAAAAAGTTCAAAAAGTTGAGTGGGGGGGGCTAGCTCGCCGCAGTTTTCCTCGATTTTCTCGCTTATTTGAGCGGAACAAACGAAAATTTTTGTGGAACAATCCGGAACAAACGAAGATCTATCGATCTATGTAAAAAAAAGTTGGAAAAGTTGAGTGGGGGGGGCCAGCGTGAAGTTAGCCCCACCCAGTTTTCCTCGATTTTCTCGCTTGTTTGAGCGGAACAAAGGAAAATTTTTGCGGAACAACCCGGAACAAACGAAGATCTATCGATCTATGCAAAAAAAAGTTGAAAAAGTTAAATGGGGGGGGCCATCGTGAAGTTAGCCCCACCCACGGTTTTTCTCGATTTTCTCGCTTATTTGAGCGGAACAAACGAAAATTTTTGCGGAACAATCCGGAACAAACGTAGAACAATCGAATGCACTAATTTTTTTTTCAAATTTTTGTATGGGTGGGGCCAACTTCACAGACGTGTGGCCTTGGCCAATAGCGCGTAATTCTCCCTTCTACCGATGCTTTGACATCTCTCTCTTTCTCTTTCTAATCCCCCCTTTCCGTACAACCACTCTCGCAAGGTATGATGCTTACGCACGCACAACGCACAATACCCTTTTATTTTGTGTGGACCCTTCTGTCGGGGTTGCCATACCCTAGCCGAGAAGGTTCGGTTTTCAGGCGCCGAACATTCGCCTAATCCCTAAACACGACAGTTGAAGGTTTTTATTAACCCAGAAGGCATTTCTTGATATTTACAGTTAGCACCTACTCGGCATCGGCACAACTATCAAGACCTTTTTTCCAAACTATTTTCAATACGCACTCACACACAGTTTCAGTAACAATAATAAATCTTAAAATAAGAAAGTACAAATTATTTACAATTATTGAATACTAATATTTACTAACCTAATATTTACATAATTTCCTATATTTATTTTTATTATTATGGTATTTACAGCCTTACAATAATTAATTATCAGAATCTGATTCTGAATCAGTAAAATGGTATATACCACGAATTCCACTTGGTCCTGGCTGATTGATGGATTCACTGCTATCTGAATTGGAATCGCTGTTCACGTTTTCGCTTCCACTATTCGATGAGGAGTCATTTCTTAAATTTATTATCAATTCATCGACAGCTTCATCTACTAACCCTTCATTTTCATATGCCATTTGAATTTCTTTTGCAGTGTGTTCTACAGCCTTACACCAGTCATTAGGTGTAACCTCTTCAACTGCTTCGTGAAAAAGTCGTTCAACTTCACTAACGGTGTATAACTTGTTTCTTTCTGCCACTTTACCTTTCACCTGTGCCCAAATTAATTCAATCGGATTGAACTGACAATGATAAGGTGGCAAACGAATTATTCTGTGCCCACTTCTTTTAGCAATTTCATCTATCTCGTATTGCTTCTCAGACTTATGTTGTCTAACGAGTTCAAGAAGTTCGTATTTTCGGGCGTTATTGTCATACGTTATATTATTTTTAATCAGCCACTCTGTTATTTCTTTCTTTAAGGACCCTTGGTTTGGTGGTTTTTAATAAACACTAGCACTCCTTAACGGCAATTTTCAAAACCGTAGGACGATAAACCAAAAAAGAGAAGTTGGTTACTTCCAAGTAATATATTTCACTAATTAAAAGATTAATTATTCTAATTGAAGAGTCTGTTAGAAACTGAGGCAAATTTTCGCGGTGTTTTATGATATAGAGGTTTTATACACAAGGAATCAGTTTTATTTATTTTTGATTGCCAGTTTATTGTGTTTACGTTAGAAAATAATCTCGGATCCATTGAAAGTCAGCGTAATGTCCTAAAGACATTTGTTTAACGTCATACAGCAGCACAATTTATGAAATATCAATAAAATCAACTAAAATTTTTGGAAAATTACATATTTTAAGGCCTAGCCTACTATAAAAACTAGTAACTAAGTAGTTAATGGAAGTAAGAAGAGAAACCAATGGTTAGGTACATCTGTGTAATCCTGTGAGCTCATTTACTGTTCCCATGATCAGTTTTTTTGCATATGTCTATAAGTTCTTTAGGATTTACATTATTTTACTTTTATTTGTTTACACATGAATTTGTAGCAAATAATTTTAATAGCCCTTTAATAATTACATTAATGCAGTATTGTAGTACTTGCACAGTAAGTAAACACAGAAGCACTAAACTGATCTATCCTTGAACATGGAAGATACTAGGTAGATTAATTTTTTCCACCATAAAGTTAAAGTAAATAAATGTAGATTTTTAAATTGTAATTATGACAAGTAACTTTGTGTTGTAATGATTTTTAAAAAGCAATTGGACAATAAATGAAATACCTTTATAAATTCAAGGTGGCTGTGGATGTTGACAGGGCACTGTCATCTTAAAAAGCATTTACTTGTGAGAATATTTAGAGATGACAACAGTTTACGCAAGTAACTGGTATATATAAATGGTGATGACCCAGTATCCATGTGAGGAGGAACAAAACTGCCTCATATATTATCTTTGAATGCTGATATCAAGTATTTCTTCCAGCAAATAAACCTGGAGGCCAATTTTTCATAGGAGTTGATAAGTAGTCTCCTGAAAAACTTATAAAATACTGGGGTCTAATTGCTGAGTGAATGCAATAATATAAAAGGATGTCTAAAGTCCAGCCTCTCTTAGTTTGCTCCTAATGTAAACAAGTAATGACGTCACTGAGCATGCGCATTGTATCAAAATGTGTACACGCTGATTAAAAAGTAACAACAAAATACTTTCAAAAGTATTTAAATACAAAATACTTTTAAAAGTATTTTTCTAAATGAAATTGTTAGGCCTACATCATATCATGACTGATGTTTTTAGTACTTTAAGTACGTACTTATAATTTAAAAAATAGTTAACTTAATAGGAATACGACATCCGTAAAGTCGCAGACTCTAGCGTGCACCCTGTAGTAGGTGGCTTTTGTTTGTTGACAGTAGGAGCAAACTAAGAACGGCTTAACTGTACATGAGAGAATCTTTAGAGATAACCACAATTTACGCATGTAACTGGTATATATAAATGGTGATGACCCAGTATCCAGGTGAGGAGGAAAAAACTGCCTCATATATTATCTTCGAATGCTGATATCAAGTATTTCTTCCAGCAAATAAACCTGGAGGCCAATTTTCCATAGGAGTTGGTAAGTAGTCTCCTGAAAAACTTATAAAATACTGGGGTCTAATTGCTGAGTGAATGCAATAACATAAAAGGATGTCTAGAGTTTTTTGTTTACTGCATCCAGAAGACTCCCGAAAGGGATTACAAGACGAATCAAGATAAAAAATGATACACCTAAATATTAAAACTATATTACATTCATTAATTACCATTTTAATCACTACTACTTACTTCATGACATCAAATAATTTGTACCAAATACAGAAGGCTTTGGATAATCCAAACTAAAATAATCTGTGGCTGTTTTGATTATGAAAAATTTGGATTATCACGGGTTCAATTTAAAGGAACAGAATAAAGTATCAAGGGGAATTTTGGAAACCAAAATAAGTCCTGTAACTCTTTCTATTTTTATCCAAACAATGCTTTTGTTACAATATTGATACTAACATTTTAAAAATTAATTTTACTATGGTTTTTTTTCAAAATATTGGCGATTTTTGTCTGTTTCTTTGAAGTAAGTGATTTTTCTATTGCATTTTTTTATATTTGACCTAATAAAAGTAGTTGGTGCAGTAGAACATCATTCTCTGTTGTACACTGAATAAAAGTATTAAAATATTTTATTGCATCTTCATGTGTTACGCTCTTCGCACCTAATTCAATTTCATCAAACCCTTGTCGTTTTTTTTCAATAATTTTGTCGATTTTCAGTTAGAAACATTCTATTCCATCTACATTAATCCAATTTGTAAGACCTTCCTTTGTTATTTCTGGTTCAAAGTTTCGTTAAAATTAATTGATGCAGTATTCCTATACTATTTTTATTATTTTATCAAACATCCTATTTAGGATTATAAACAGCCATATAATTTCAAATTGAAATATATATTTCTAACCACCAGAGCACGGTAACAGCAAACACTTACCAATGTTTACAGCGCTTTTATATATCTTGTACACATCTTCAGTAAATTAAAAATCTTTTTTCACATCAAAATTTAAAACTTCCTACTCCTACCATGGAAGAAAAAAAATTATTCCTTATCTACCATGGTCCCGGGTTCGATTCCCGGTCAGGTCTGGCATATTTTCATCACTCATTTTCATACATTATCATTCTCCACCATCTGCATCATTAGCAGAAAATTAAAAAAACAGACATATAACAAAAAAACCTCTAAGAGGCAGTGGTTGACTGGGATAATAAAATGTTATTCGTTGATCCTACAGTGATTCTGGGTCTTGTACCAGAGGACAATTGGATCCTTAGTAGTGTTAGGCCACAATTTTCACATAGCTCTTACAGGCTCAGTTTCTGAATGACAAAAAACCATTTACTGACATTACAAATATGCAATATTTTGAATAAAACAAGTTGAGGTACCAAGATGCTTAAAGGCATCATACCGAGTATGGAAGATACTTGGCTTTGACGCCTTAAGATGTCATCCGACAGGAACATAATTATTTCATAACGATAAAAAAATAGAATCATACAGTTATATCCTACCCATAACAGGCAGGTGAAGTGTTAAATTATTTGCACTCGATCTGCTAATTCCAGGGTTACAACAAATAGTTCTGTTTCTTATCACATGGTCAGCCAATTATATGACTGAATCATTTAAGAACAGAAGAGGTAGAGGTGTAGAAGACTAGTCACAGTTATATCCTCTGAAAGTAATAAATTTTATTAGTACAGCCTGTAACATCTGTTTTCAGATCGTTACGTTTTTTTTGGTTTTGTTGATGTTAGCTTATTGTTTTGGTTTCCATTTTAATCATATCTGCGGGCGACGTTTATTTACTTGCCGTCCGGTGGCGCGCTCTACCTTTTCTAGGAACTGCGTTTGCCCCTCGTGATGAGCTGCCTCCATGAGCTTGTCTGGCCACACTCTCTGACGTTGTTTCACCGTGTAAAGTGCAGTAGTCATGTTGTAATTTTACTTGAATTTTATTATTTTTAATACTTTTGGATAAAGTATTTCTTCTGCCCATTGATTGAAATGGTAAGCTAATTTTCTTTTCTTAGTATTCCAAGAGTTGAGAATTTTGTTACGAGCTGTTTAAAATCATGTTTTGTGAAAGTAAGCTACGCTATGTCTGGGCTTGCTTCTGATTGCTGGATACGAGTCCTATCCAACTAAAACTAATTTTGATTTTGATTATTTTATTTGTAAAAGATATTATGTTTTCTAATTGGGAAATAATTTTTGCAATAATAATTGCTTAATTGTATTTTGTCTAGATCTTTTAAAGTTTTATAATTGTATTTCGGCTCGTAGAAATTCTCTTTTCTTTAAATTACTTAACCTAGTTTTTTAATTTACTTGTATTACTTATGAGTTTGTGCTGTTGTTAAGATCGTTGGTTATTTTGGTTAATTATTGACACTCGCCCGATCTTTTCTTCAGGGTCGGAGTCCGTAGATGGAATCCTCCAATTTAATGTTCTACCACCGTTCTTAGTCAAACCAATGCTTGAACGTTCGATCCTCGAACATGACAATTTTTCAACAAACTTGTATCCTGTAATCTGATGGGATGTTTCCTGATTATTTTGATGCCTGCCGTTCTTCCGAAACTAATTTGGATATTACTTCATGATTGATCATCTTAATTTGGCTCGTGAGTCTGTATCACTACTCTAAGTGTTAACGACATGGGGTATGTTACTATTTTATTTTTTTTATTTTATGAGAAGTTCTCTAACATCAGCCTACTGTGATTCGTGGTAATCGACGCATTTGATATATTTTTTTCAAGAGATTCAACGAAATCGAAACCTTTACGATATTTACATGTGTTGGACAGGATAATCTGTGTTTGGCTATTACTTGTTTAAAATGTATTTTCATGTCGATTCTTAAATAGCCACAGGCAAGCAGGAACATTAAAATAATTTTTTTTTAATCTGCATAATATAATATTAACTACTTATCAAATCACTTTAATCAAAATTTATTATGAATTGGTGCATTTATTTTTCTTAAAAAATATTTTTTTGACAAATTTAAAGTAACTTTGAATCTTTAATATGGTTATTATTACACCTTAATAAAAGGTTAAATAACTTTTATTCCTTTTATTTATAGTTTTGGGAAAATTCTAGGAATTATAAATGAAAGGGTTTGTAAAAGCTACTAGTATGCTTAAGAAAAAAAATATAAAAAGTTGGCCAACAATTTGCTATTATTAATTCGTTTTTGTATGAATACATTTTTTTATTTTACACTTAATAATTTATATTTATTAGTTTGCTAAAAAAGGAAAGTTTACCACAGTAAATAACTAGTCTGCATCAAAATTTATAACAATTTATTGAGTCTTTTAAAGATGAAGTGTATTGTACCGTTTGTTGTTAAATTCTATTCTTATTTTGTTATTAATTAAAATTTTACTTACTACTATAATTGATTTTATTTTCATTCATGCAACGATTTCCTGTGTAATTGGTTTTGTGCTTCCTAAATTGTTTTGTTAACACCCTGTCCGACCCATCGCTATATTTTTTGCCGTATGTGTTACCGGCGGCGATGGGGGTGTTATAAGCCAGACCCTGTGAAGAATGAAGTGAAGGTGTCATTTGCAAGGTAAAAAAATATGCTTTTCAGAGGACCTGGCATGCTGATAAGAATACTGTTCAACTCAATGAGGAAGGCATGGTACCTCACTCCTCGATTTACTTAGTAAAACTGCTAGAGGTTCAAACCAGCCTTTCGGTTGATGACCTAAACAACAACAATGTTACATAACATGGTTAACTGTAAGTTTTTTTTTGTAATCCCGAATGTGTGTACGTTACAATCTGTTCAATTCAGAACAATAAGCAACCCCATGACCCAATGAGATGAGGATGATGTGTATGACGAGTAAATGAGGTGTAGTCTTGTACAGACTCAGGTCGACCATTCCTGAGAGGTATGGTTAATTGAACCCCAACCATCAAAGTACACCGGTAGCCACTGTCTAGCATTCAAATCCGTACAAAAGTAACTACCTTTACTAGGATTTGAACCCTGAACCTTTATCTCCGAAAATCAGCTGATTTTGGTGACGACTTTTACCTCAAGACCAACCTGGTGGGTTAACTGTAAGTTAACACTAGTGTTCTCAAGATATTGTGTAAAAAAATTATCCCCAATACTACAAATTCATATTTTAAATTTTTTAAGGATTGCACAAAAATTCAAAACTTTCAAAAATTCAATGGTAACGAGAAATATTTATTTAATCGACATATCTAAATATAAAATTACAAAATTCCATACAAAAAAATAAACATAAACAAAAAGTTAAGCAAATTGGTAAACATACCCACAATATTCATTTAACTTATAAATTAATTTGAACCTAAATTAATTAATTAATTAACTTGGTATAAAAAATTACAGTCTTAAGTTAAATATAATTAGTAATAAAAATAATAAAGGTACATTTTCAAAATGGTGTTTTAACATTTTTATTATATTCTATTAAGGAGACAGACCATGAAAATTGGAAAAAATTATCTATTTTTAAATTTTTATGACATTCAATTCCATAAATTTTTTGACTAAAAATGTTAATTTATTTTTGTTCTACAATAATATTGAAGTTTTTTAGTAAACGTGTCATGTAGTTAGAGGGGTTTACGTACATAGCGAAATGTAGAAATATTTTTACTTTCTCTTGCCTAGAATCTATGGGAAGGAAAATGTTGTTTTTGTGTAGATTTTCACCGAATATACACGTTTTCAAACCCCCTGAACCCAAAAATTTTGAAATTTTCTCTGAAAAGTTTGAAATTTTAACACAACATAGCAAAAATTATATTCTTACCGTGAATACGAAATTTTAAATATATACGTTACTTAAATTTTGATTTATTAACATTATTCTGAACCCTTGCTATCTCGGTAACCGCTCGATCGTTCGGCACGAGCAAACTACCGTTTTATTCAACGTGAAAAAAATTTATTAACAAATCTTTTAATAACATGAACTATTGATTGGCCAATGTTGTGGTAGAATTTTAAAAATAGACTTGGCCATTAGGGGATGGGCGCTACTATACATGTTCCTTGGTTATATAACTGATATCCTGTCGCACTGCCTACCTGATAGCCCTCTCTTACGTTTCAGGGTGCATAGTCTACAAAGTACGGAACAAGGATGCAACATTAAGCGCCTACTCGAAAAATATCCCTTCCAGTAACAATGACGAATGAATTAAAGCTCTTTTCCACGGAGGTTAAACTGTGCCAAGTAAATCTTGGAAAAGAAACAGTGGAAGAGTTTGAAATTGTTTTTTCATCACTCCATGGCGAAAATGATATGTACAGTATCTGAAGAGAAGTCATTAAAAACTCCGAAGAGGACTTAACGGAAAATTTACAAATGTGTGCCTACAAGCTGTTAACGCCTACGCTAGATCAAGGGCATTTATTAGGATCAGGCGATTTAATGAGAACAAATCAAATAATAGAAACTGCATGAACAAAACCAAGAAATGGATACGTTCCAAAAAATAATATTGTTGTTAGCGTTAATTCGCATTTCTTATGTAAGATTTTTATTTTAATTCTATTTATTTTATTTAGTTTACAATCTCTTCGTAGATCATATTCATCTTTAGAATAAGACTAGGTATTTTACACAACCCAAAATGTTTTTGTCACATATTGTTTTTAGAATGTCATATTATTTATGCATTACTGCTACCTATTGTTTTATAAATGATGTTATGGAAAATTGCTATTAATAACAAAGTATAAACATTTATTCTTAACCCATTAGGCATATTTAAGATGAGTAGCTGAGAAATTATGTGTTTAAACATAGTGTAGACAGTGCAGAGCTGTATCACGACAGTGTCAGAGCAGAGATGTCACAGCCGAACAGCTGTTTTTGCGCGCCATGAGCCAGCCCTTTTCTTACTCAATGGCCCTGAGTCTTCAGTAGCTAGATGTCTTTAATTAACTTTAAACCCAAATCCCATAAATTTCACTTTCGCCAGTTAATGTGGATTTTTCTTTGCCCTCACAAAAAATTGAATGGTGAAATTTGTATGCGTTATACAGCTTACCTAGTACTTTAAATTGAATTTGTGGTTTTAAAAAATATTAATTATGAATGGGGAAAAAACACTTTTTTACCAGAAATCACATTTTTCAAAAATTCTGAAAATCAAAATATTTAACCCAAAGAAAAATTACACATTCCAAAGTTTGCAGCAGTCAGTTTTACCTGCTGACATTTAAAACAGCTGATTAATCAAATCAGATGTTAATGTAAAAATAAATTTTTTATATATTTTTCTAGATTCTATTTTTATAAAACAAAAATTTGTTATTAACCCAATTTGTTAGATAACATTAATATTATTTTATTAATTTAAAAAATAATTCTCATTTTAATTTATAGTGGTGAATATGAATTTAATATAGAAGGATAATATGTTATGGAGTACTATTGTTTAACAATGGAAATAAAAATTCAAATTTGTTGGTATAGTCACTTCAGTCACGAGTTTGCTCTTGTTTGCAACGAGGGGTAAAGGAGCAAAAGCACCAGTGCGCATGCGCGACTGCTTTAATTTCACCACAACAAACATAAAAACTTGTACCATACCCAGAGCATAAACAGTATATCCTTTTGAAGGAACCTTTTGTAGGTTAACTGAACGAATATAACTGTTTGTTACCGTAAAGAAGAATGTCCGTTTATCAAAAACATGGTCAAATTATTCACAGTGCTGAACGTAATGTAATAAAATGTTGTGAAGTTGAAGCTAAACAAAAATGCTTATCCGTGCCTCTTAACAAAAGCCATGAGCGAGCGGCTAACTACTGTGATGTTCTCTTTCCACAATTCGAAAAATAAAGACGGAAATTAAGGACGTGAAGAAGCTATTCTTTAACAGTTTTGTTGACACCTGGTAAAAAAATAAAATGGTTAGGTAGATACTAGAGAGACTGAAAATGAAAACGCCGGTGACAGCAATAGTAAAGAAGGCAATTCATTCGTAATTACAGTAAATCAAACATTTCTAGTCATGTAATTAAGATATAGGCAATATTTCAGGTGTTATTTATTTCTTATAAGATTTATGAAGAAAACATTTTCTCGGAATAAACCACACCTTACAAAATGTATCTAAATACTTCACGGTAGTGAAATGTACGAGTAGTGTCTCACTGTTGAGGTTGGCAGCACTGTAAATATATCATTTCCCTTCTCACAGCCCATACATTTGCAAAAGGCAAACTCGTGACTTCAGTATCTATAGTTGGAATACTGGGGAAGACGACTAATAGAGGGCAGCAGAAGAGTGATTGGATGGATAAAAAGGCTTGACGACCTTTCAGATGCAAAACATTCTGGTGTGAAACACTCACACAACTTTCTCTTGCCAATGCAAATAATTAACAATATAACCTAATATTAGTAATAAAATATTAGAAATAAACAAAAAACTAACCTAAATAAACAAACCTAATTTTAATCATTATATGAAAGACAAAATAAAAATCAACCTCAGTTCGGCTCAAAAATACGGAAAATCACTCTTTCACACTAAATTACTCTCTGTAAAGAAAAATATTTTAAAAAGTTGTAGATCTTTTAATTTTCTATAAATTTTATTATATACACTTTTGTCATAAAATTCATCCTAAGGCCGAAATCTTTAAAAAATTGATTTTTCACACGTTTTCGTGAGAAAAAACAGAAAATCGCTATTTACCGCTAAACTAAGCGTTATACAAAAAAATGTTTGAAATAAAAGTTGTAGAATTTTCAATTCTCTACATTTTTTATTATATAAATTTTTGTGCTATAATACATATAAAAGCCGTAAATTAAAAAAAACACTTTTTTTACGTAAAGAAGAAGAATTTACTTACGAAGAATTTCAGCAAAGATGACGCCTACCCTATCTTGTAGAGAATAAAAAAATTGAGTAAACCAGGCGATTTAAAAAAAATCGTAGGATCAGTTTTTGAGAAAATCGCAAAAAAGTGAAAAATTACACGAATAAACTACTACTTCCGGTTGACCGATTTTGATGAAAATGTTTGTGTCGGGTCCGGTAGTGGTATGTAACTTAAGTTTAAAGTTTCAAGTTCGTATGATGTTCCGTTCTTGAGATTTTTTGTACACACACACACACACACACACACACACACACACACACAGACCAATCCCTAAAAACATGTTTTTTGGGTTCAGGGAGTCTGAAAACTTGTAGATCCGGTGAAACTTGATTTCGAAAAATCGACATGAAAATAATACTTCCTTCCTATATATTCATATAGGTAAGAGAAAGTAAAAATATAAATATTGGATGGTCTGTCTCCCCTTAAATATTTAAAAAAAAATTCTTTCAAACTATTTATGATCTAAAAAATTACTACAATCTTTCATCGTACTTGTTTTAATATAAGATAGACACCTCCAATAAACGTACTATACTTAATTCTATAATAATATATATTATATATTACAAATAAACAATCTTTGGAACAAATTAAGCTCCAATCAGTCATAAATAATTATTACACCTAGTTTAAATGCACAATAGAGATTCAAAACAAGACTAAATAATAAATAATAATCTTTCTATCATTATCAAAATACAATAATTTGACAAAGTCAATACATAATCCATCTAATTTATGTGAATTTTCATCAACAAAAACTCTTGAAAATAAAATAATAAAAACTTAATTAAAGATTATAATACATATTTATAGGAGTACTAATTTCATTATGCTAAATTATAATTAGTTCTAAATACTGTAGTTCCAATGAATTACAGTAACATCCATTTACAGGAAGTCAAAGGGTGGTAAATGGCACTCGCAAGGAACTGATATCAAATATTCCTCCAAAAAATACCAACTGGTACTGTCATAAATTACACAAGAGCATGTGCAGTTGGTCAGCTCTTGCCAGCAAATCCTGCTTCCACGAGTTATTTTCTCGCCCTCTGGGTTGTCGTTATGTAATAGGAAAGAAGAGATAAAAATAGTTAAAAGTTCTATTTAAGGCAAGTTCCCGGCACCATAAAATAGAGATTATTCGAGTAAGGTATGGTAACCCTGACAGAAAGGCGGGGTTAACAACCTTTCATTGTAAAAAAATAATATGTTAGGAACCAAAACAACAGCCTTGGATGATGGACAAGAATTATGAATTAATGAAACACAATGTCAAAAAAAATAAAGAATTGGATATAACAATTGCAACAAGAAACATGAGGACCATGCTGCAGCTGGTGAATTCAGGAAACTATTGAATGAGATAGATGATTTGATTTTGATGGGATGAAGGATGCTAGCAACTAGCAGAGAGAATTTTGGAGGAAGCCAAACACAATCAAGAGCTGTAGAGCTACAAGACGATCAATATTCATTTAAAATAATTTTTAATTTAACGTGTGGTTTTTATGAAATCCTTGGGCCAAGAGTACATACATGATTGGTCCCGCTTAAAACGTGATGTTTCGTCTGGTAAATGAGATTTTTTCAGTAATTACTGGTAAAATAATATTACACTGTACTGTAATGTACTGGGTGCAGCACGAAAACTTACTGATTTGTATTTCATGCCAAGCGGTGAGATGGTGAGGATTTCAAACGAAAGGCAAAGTCATGAAGTTTTGTTACCACCATAGTCAGTTGTCGCCATGTATTGGACCAACAAGCAACGTGCGTTTGCCGTCAAGGCGTACTTCTTTAATGGTGTGCGGTGTCAAAGAGTGGGCATAATTGGTCCTTATTTCTTTAAGGGAAATAAACACACAGTCACGGTGACTGCGGCTCGGTACACGGAACTGATTGAGGCTTTTTTTCTGTCTAACCTGGCAGAAATGGATATCATGGATGTCTGTTTCTAACAGGATGGAGCCACGGCACACACAGCGCGATGTTCAATGGATCTTTTGAGACAACACTTCGCAGAGCGCCTCATCTCTTTAAGAGGTGACCTTCTTTGCCTGGCCCGTTCCCCCAATTTGGCTCCATGTGATTTTTTGGGGTTATCTGAAATCAACTGACCATCCAAGGACCTTACCTCACCTGAACAACAACATATGCCAAGCCTTGGCCAACATACCCATCAATATGCTTGAACGAGTTGAACAAAACTTCAGAAATTGGGTAAGTCAGTGCATATACAATGACAGCCATCATTTGACCGATGCCATCTTTAAAACTATGTAATAAAAAAATTCAAGTGATGTATTTTACAATAAAAATTATATTACCATGATATCTTAACTACTTTTTTTTATCGACATTTCAAATCAGTAAGTTTCCGCGCCGTACCCTGAACATAGGTAGTTCATTAGATGTAAGACTTGGGCACACAGAAAGCGGTCTGTCGCAGCAGGCAGCGATACAGCAGTCGTCACGGCGATCTAATGAAAACAGACAATAAACGAATCTAGTAAAAAATTCTTGTATTTCTTATAAATGTGCTATGAAAAGGATAATATTTTTTATTTAATAAAATAATTTATTAACTTTTAATATACCAATAAAAACTAGAAGATTTAATGTTTTCAGCCATGTGAAAATCATTTTAAAAGTCCTTATAGTTTTATTTTTATAACCTTTAATAAATAGACAAAAATGGCCAGCATTTCATAAACAGCAATGTTTTTAACCCCAGCACTCGGTGTTAAATTTAATAGCAGCAACATTTTATGAAGAGAAATCGGAAAGCTTGTCCACAAGTACGACAAATGCCTCGATTGAATCGGTTATTTCAGAAAACCCATAAGTCAAAAAAAAACTAACTTTTGGAAAAATTAAAAAATTGTTCAGAGGGTTATCCCTTTTAATATAATATATGCTGTTGTCTTTTAAAAGATGTTGTTGTTTAGATCCTCAGCCGAAAGGCTGGTTTGAACCTGTAGAGGTTTTACTAAGTAAAACGAGGAGTGAGGTGGTTTACCATTGCCTTCCTCACTGAGTGGAAAAGTACACTTATCAGCATGCTGGGTCCTATGAAAAGCACATATTTTCCACTCTACAAATGACACCTTCACTTCATTTACCACAGTGTCTGGCTGTATAATGAAATTCATTACTTTTAGAGGAGATAACTCTGATTAGTGTCTTTTACACCTCTATCCCTACTATTCTTAAATGATTCAGTCATTTGATTGGCTGACCAAGAAACAGAAATATTTATTTTAGTCCTGCAACAAACAAATTGAGTGTAAATAATTTGACACTCTTCCTGTCTGTTATTTCAAAAAAAATTGAAAATTTAGACTTAATGTATTTCTGAAATAAATTGGATTAAAATGTTAACTTACATTGTTTTCTGTAAAATGCGTTGTAAGACCAGAAGAAAATTGTGTAGTACAATAATATTCATTTATTTATTTCAGTTACATTATGACTTTAAATAGATTTCTGTAGTAATAAAAATTGAAATTCTTAACTTTAAGAAATATATTTGTAGATTTTCAGGGCTATTCACGTTCTTCATCGTTGTCATAAACAACGATGTAGTTATAAAACTTAAAAATATTTTTGCATACAATCTTTGTACGGCCTCTTCCACTAGAAAGTATAGCTTAAGCTACAAAAGAACATCCACTTTCATTTTTTTAATTAGAAGGAAACACTTTATATCCTTAAGGACAAGCCTTTTCTTAGTGTTATATATAAATATTCTGCCCATAACAGACAGTTGGTCAGATTATTTACACTCAATCTGTTGGTTGCAGGGCTGAAATAAATGGTTCTGTTTCTTATTACATGGTCAGCCAATTAAATGACGGAATCATTTAAGAACAGGAGAGGTACAGGTGTAAAGACACTAATCAGAGTTATCTCCTCTGAACGTAATGAATTTCATTATACAGCCAGACCCTGTGGTGAATGAAGTAAAGGTGTCATTTGTAAGTGGAAAGTAGGTGCTTTTCGGAGGACCTGGCATGCTGATAAGCGTACTTTTCCACTCAGTGAGGAAGGCATTGGTAAACCACCTCTCTCCTCGTTTTACTTAGTAAAATCTCTACAGGTTCAAACCAGCCTTTCAGCTGATGACCTAAACGACGATATATAAATATTGCTTAAGGATACCTAGACTTACGTGATTTTTGTAGGGATGGTGTGTTTACATTCAGTTAGTTCTAAAATGTACAGCAGAAAAAAATGTAAAATTATAACTATAATTATATAAAATATAACTTATACATATAAAATAGTTATATAAAATATAACTTATGGGCTTTCTGAAATGACTGATTCAATTATTGTAAGGTGATTAAAACAAAAAGTTGTCATAAATTACTTAACTTTTAGTAACAAAACATTTTTTCTTTCCATTTATGGTTTATGTGATTGGTGATTGTTTTATTTGTTCTGCTCGACTTTCAACGTAATAAGATCTATAAAAGGTTGCACACTGTAAGATCAAATTAGAAATAATGACATCCGAAATGAGCTGGAAATGAAAAAGCACTATAGAAAAAATTTAAGAGTGGAAAATTAAGGGTTTAACATGTCAAGAGAATGCCAAGCAAAATAATTATGTTAAAAAGACTCTCTCTACTATTGCCCAGAGGGTTGGAAAACTTTTGGAAGACACTAAAAATGATAAACTGAAATATATTTCCTAATTTTTGAATTTCTTAAAAAATCACATCTTTGTATGTTGGTCATGCAGAAGTTTACTAGCATCGTTATATTAAATTTATAAATATATTTCTACGAGTGTGAACCAGCACACTACATTTAAATAATAATTATATAATATATAAATAAAAAAACAACTAAATATAAACTTATAGTCTGGCTAATGAAAGAAAATACCTGATTACAGACAGCCATATCTTTTAATAAAAGGTCGTAGATACTATAGTACTGTAAGAGCTCGACTTATGCAAATTCACGTTAGCACGATTTTGTTGAATATAAAATACACCTATTATATTGTGTACAGTAGTTACGGATAATTACAATTATGACCACTGTTTTGTTAATTCCCCTCGAAACCATTATTGTAGTTGCCCTCCCAATTTTAACACTGGATTTTATCTTCATTTGTTTCAGTTCTAATAAACATAAATACTGTATGTTGTTGTTGTTGTTTAGGTCATCAGCCAAAAGGCTGGTTTGAACCTGTAGAGGTTTTACTAAGTAAATCGAGGAGTGAGGTGGTTTACCATTGCCTTCCTCACTGAGTGGAAAAGTATGGTTATCAGCATGCCGGGCCCTCTGAAAAGCACATATTTTCCACTCTGCAAATGACACTTTCACTTCATTCACCACAGGGTCTGGCTGTATAATGAAATCCATTACTTTCAGAGGAGATAACTCTGATTAGTGTCTTTTACACCTCTACCTCTTCTGTTCTTAAATGATTCAGTCATTTAATTGGCTGACCATGTGATAAGAAACAGAACTATTTATTTTAGCCCTGCAACGAACAGATTGAGTGTAAATAATTTTATACTCCACCTGTCTGTTATGGGCATAAAAAATACTGTATAGTGTGTTAAAAATATCGGTCATGTAGAATGCGTAGTTTTAATTGTGCTTCAATTTGCAGGTCTTTTATTTCATTGTTTTTGTAGTTACTTTGCATACAATAGGAATTCTAATAAAGGTTACAAAACAGAAAGCGATTACTTTAAAGGAAAAATTAATGTCGTTAAATGATACAAAAACGGTGTAAAACCGAAGAACATAAAAGAGACAGCTGCGTTTCGTGAATCAACACTACCTACGGACAATTAGCAGATTTGAATGGTATAGACAATTAGCGAATGTTTTAAATTTAAAGCGTAAGTTGAGGTCTTACTTTATATACACTAAGAAAGAAAGTTGTGATTACAATAGATGAAAAAACTTAACAGCAATCAGAAGGATATAGAAGGGAAAAATTTAACAAAAAGTTGCAGCAAATATGTAGGAATAATCACAATTTTTTTTGTTTATTAAATTTGGTATAATTGGTGTTCCTTTTTGAAGTTCTGGTTGCAGATAGAACTTAGGATTTTTTTTATTTGCAGGAGTACACTTTTCTTTACAATTTCATGGAAGGATTTTTTATCACTTTCATTACATTTAGTTCAGTTTAACCTTAGTTAAACCGAACAATCGATAATAAGAAAACATGCAGGAACACTCCTCTAAAATGTCATATTTTTCCTCTTAGAATTGATCGTGCTACATGTTCTGAATTTTCTAAATGAAAAATGCGCTAAAAAAACAGGCGCATCTTTTGTTTCCAAATCGCTAGAAAATGCGTAATACACTTCCATGTTTTGTAATTTATACGCAAAAAATAACAACAAACCAAGCTTTATAACAAGCTGTACCAGTAATTTTTATGTTTCTTACTTGATGAGGTGCACAGTTCCAAACACAGGCTTTATCTTTTATTTGGTGTACTATAGTGCCAGATATCAAATTAAAGCTGGTTTTGTACTTATTTACGCTATTAAGATGTTTTTCGAAAACATTCAGGAAGTTGGGGAATTCTGCTATCTAGGGAGTAAAATAACAAAAGATGGTAGAAGCACAAGTGATATCAAAAGCCGAATTGCTCAAGCTAGAAAAGCCTTTGAAATAAAAAAACCGCTTACTGACTACAAACATTGATTTACAGATTAGGAAAAATTTCTTAAAACATTATGTTCGGAGTGTAGCGTTATACAGGAGTGATACATGGGTGATAGGGGCTGTAGAAAAGAAGAAGAAAGAAGCTTTTGAAATGTGGTGTTATAGGAAAATTTGAAAGATTAGGTGGCTGGACAAAATAAGTAATTTAGAAGTTCTTAGGCGAGTGGATGAAAAAAGAAGTATATGGAAGCATCTTACCAGAAGAAGGGATAGGCTAGTGGAGCATTTCTTAAGACATCCAGGCATTGGGCTATCAATAATGGAGGGTAATATTGAGGGAGTAAATTGTAGGGGGAGGCAAAGATTAGAATATATAACGCAAATTACAAAAGATGTAGGGTATTACAGGTATGTAGATATGAAATGACTTCCGCAAGATAGAAAGCTTGGAGAACTGCATCAAACCAGTCGAGAGACTGATTGGAAAAAAAAAGATGTTTTTTAAATCATGCCAAACGACGTCAATACAACTTTCTAAATTCAGGTATTTTCTTTTATTAGCCAGACTATGGATCATTCTCACCTGATTAAATGTTAATACGTCCTTTCTAAATACTACACAAAATTTAGATGTATTAAATTCTTCACTGAACTAATTTATCTTAACAAAATTTAAAACTTAAAACTATCAGATTATTACATGAGAATCTTTTGAAAAACAAACAATTCACATTTAATTAAACAAAAATTACTGTAATGGAGGGACAAAATTATACAAAAAATGACTCGAATAAACCTAAAATAAAATAAAAACCTATGATATATTTCTTTTTTTTTGTTACTTAATGCTTTTTTAATGCTTTAATAAGTTACCTTGACATTATGTATTCGCTACTTTATCGGTAAAAAAAAATGTGCAATATTTAACACTAAAATCTAAAGAAAATTAAGTCAAATTCCTTTTAAAATTATTAAACAACAATTTGTTTTTAAGCAGCTCACCTACGGAATATCTTGCATGATCCATACTCCATATTTTAATATATTATCATTAATTAGTTTTAAATATAAAAGTGGAGCGAGTCCCTCCTTAAAAAATAAAATAACTACCCTTATTATTCTAATGCTTATAATATAATATACTCAAAAATGTTCTAAAACATTAAAAGTTCAGATTTTTGCGATGTAATTACACAACCGAATAAATTAAACCCAGCTTTAAAACTTCGTGTCTCTGGTCACTTCTACAAACTGGGCAATTTTCCTGTGAACAAAAATCAAATTAAGAATTAAGGTTTGTTCATATCATCATGCATCAATAGTTTCCATAACCGACCGTTTCCTACAATACAAATATTTTTTAATGCTTTGTAAATTCTGCCCATAACAGTGTCAAATTATTTACACTTAATCTGTTTACTGCACGGCTCAAATAAATAGTTCTGTTTCTTATCACATGGTCAGCCAATTAAATGACTGAATCATTTAAGAACAGAAGAGGTAGAGGTGTAAAAGACACTAATCAGAGTTATCTCCACTGAAAGTAATGAATTTCATTATACAGCCAGACCCCGTGGTGAATGAACTGAAGGTGTCATTAGCAGAGTGGAAAATATGTGCTTTTCAGAGGGCCTGACATGCTGATAAGTGTACTTTTCCACTCAGTGAGGAAGGCAATTGTATACCACCTGACTCCTTGTTTTACTAAGTAAAATATCTACAGGTTCATACCAGCCTTTTGGCTGATAACCTAAAAAACAACACCAGCTTTGTAAATGGGAGCATTCTGCGTCTGCATTGGCAGTAATTGCAAAAGTCGGACAAAAAAAATTAATTGCCAAACATAAGTTACTTTACGAATATGCTTCGTTCATGTTCAGTAATCACCATCACCTACGTCTGTCCAAAAAAAATAACCGGATTTTTCAATTTTCTAAATAATACTTATTTATTTGTCAATACAGTAGGCCCTCGACTTACGCGAGGGATGCGTTCCGCAAAATCATCGCTTAAGGTGAAATTCGTGTAACTTGAGTCGTTTGGTTTAACCTTAAAACATCCGCCAACTAAATAAAAACTGAACGTTGTAGTATGCTTTTGTTTTGTACAGACTGTACTATTATAAGTGAACTAATCAGTCTAAAAAATACAGAACAGTAATAAAATAAAAACTTACTTGTGATTGTTAATGCTGCAACATTTGTTAACTTTATTTAGACGCAATAACAAACAAAATAACAACGTACTGTATTGAAAAATATACAACTTAAGTGTCAATATGATCTAACCCTTTCTCTAAAGTAATCGCAACCGTTTTTTTTAAACCTTTATTAAAACTCATTTTGCAGGTAAGCAAAGAAACAAATAAAAGAAACAAAGAAAATAAAAGACCTGCAAATTGTAACACAATTAAACTGCGCAACCTTACACGACCGATATTTTTATTAATACACTAAACGGTAGCACTAATGTTTAGAACAGAAGCAAATCAAGATAAAATTCCAGTGTAAAAATGAGGAGGGCAATTTACTGCGATAACGGTTTCCAGAGCAATTAGCAAAACAGTGGTCACAATGGAACATCCATAAGATAAGTGATAGAAGCGATGATTCTTAGAATCAATTCGTAACAGTGTTAAGTTAGTACATATCTGTCTCTTCCTGTCATTTTATGTAACATAACATTAACGAAACAAGAAAAAAGAAACTTTTTCAACAAATGACAGGAAGCGAGTCAAAAATTTTCTATAATGTACGCATATTTCTCTTTGTACCCACCCTAACTGTCTCGTTCTATCCCATCGGCATTCTTACGTTATCCTTACTGTACAGTACTACATACATAATACAGTACGTACAGTATTATTATGTAGTAAAACAAAATCGCGCTAACATAAATTCGCAGAAGTCGAGGGCTTACTGTACATATTTTGTCCCCTTCAAAGTAACTCCCTCAGATGTAATACAACTACGCCAGTGCTTATTCCAAACTTTAAAACAGTTCTGGAAACCGTTGTTAGGTATTGCCTTCAGCTTCTTCAATGATGCGGACTTTATCTCATCAATCGTGACATAATGTCTTCCTTTTATGGGACCTTTAATTTTGGGAATAAAAAGTTTCTTTGAAGCTTTTATATCACTTGAAAACTTGTGTTCTACTTGTAGTAGACTCACCAAAGGCTACAGTCAACATTTTGAATGCATCGATGCACTTAATGTTATTTTTAAAGCAAAATTTAATACAGATTCTTTGATCCATTTTTAAAAGAGTATAACATCGTCAACCACACTAAAATACAACTAACTGTTTTACCTGTCAAGAAAAAAATACAAATACAGGGCGTTTCATAATGTTCTTCGGGGTTACGAAAATTTAGTACAAAAACTATTTCACTTACCTAAACGAAAGTTGTATGGGCCGATGCAGGGGCTTAAAACAGTTATTTTTAAATATCTATAAATGTTCAATGTGTGCTCCTTTGGTAACACGGCACACATCAACAAAAAAGTCTAACTCTTGCCAAAAACGTTCTAACATGTCCCTTTGGATAGAGTTTATTTGGATAGAGATTATCAGATCCTTCAGCTCATTGATATCGTTCGGCATTGATGGGAAAAACACCTTGTCTTTCACATAACTTCTTTTTTCAAAATTCCTAATTCTCTGCCTGCAGACACAGTCGATTTTGATGGGCAGCAATAAAACTTGCATGCACACTTTCAACATTGATATCTGAAGTTGATGTAAGACCAGTTGATTTTCTCTTGCAAAAGCAACCAGTTTCACTGAATTGTTTACAACATGCACGAATTGATTTGTCACTAGGTGGATCCTTATTAAATTTCAACTGAAATGCAAGTTGCACAGTAATTACTGACTTTGACACGTGAAATTCTAACACACAAAACGACTTCTCGCTTCCCGTGGCAGCCATTTTCTCTACATTTTGTCAACGCCTAGCGGGTAAATGGTTAACTAACTGCCCAGAAAATGTGAAAAAAAATATTTGAAGTGCTCTTTTGTACAGTACTTGTTTCATTCTTATACGTGAAATACTTTATTTGTACTGAATTTTTGTAACCCCGAAGTATATTATGAAATGCCCTGTACAAAATGGCTGAAAATTTAAACATGTGTACCAACATACCAAAATTTTTTTTGAAAATCGAATGGATATAGATTGGGAAATTTTAAAAAATCCGGTACTTTTTGGACAAACCACGTACTTCCAAATAAAATGTAGGTGGCGCCACCATAACAAATTGACGCAAAAATGCACTACCATTCACTAATTAATTATTATAACATTTTCAAATATATATAATTACCAATCCTTTTTGCAACCATTCAGAAATGCACGCCAAATGAAATCCATGGCCACAGTTAAGTATGTATGCATCATCACGCCCAACAGAATCAATACAGATTACGCAATCACGAACCACTGGTTTCGTAGTTTCATTTCTGGAAGCTCTAAACATATAAAATACAATACTATTTTGAAAAAATTCTTTAAATTTAATTATAAATTTGGTGAAATATAAAAACAAATATGTTGTAAAACACTCACACGACTTTCATTTGCCAATGTAAATACTGAAAAATCTACTGCAAATCATGAAAAATTACGCAAAACGAAAATCAACCTCTAGAACTTCAAAAAATCTGGTGTGAAACACCCACACAACTTTCTCTTGTCAATGCAAAATATGAACAATATAGCCTAACATTAGTAATAAAACATTAGATTTAAACAAAAAACTAACCTCAATAAACATAACCTAATTTTAATCATGAGTGAAAGACGCAAAATGAAAAACAACCTCAGTTTGGCTTAAAAATACGGAAAATCACTCTTTCAAGGTAAACTAGGTTCTGTAGAGAAAAATGCTCTAAATACCAGTTGTAGATCTTTTAATTTTCAATAAATTTGATTATATACACTTTGGTCATAAAATGCATACTAAGGCTAAAATCTTTAAAAAAAAATCAGTTTTTTACACATTTTCGTGAGGAGAAAAACAGAAAATCGCTAATTACCACTAAACTGCGTTCTACAAAAAAATGTTTAGAATTAAGTTATAGGATTTTAAATTCTCTACAACTTTTATTATATACATTTTTATGCTAAAATGCATATTAAAGCTGCAATCTTAAAAAACCATTGTTTTACGAGAAAACAGTCTCCCCAAGAATTTTAGCAGACATGGCGCCTACCCTATCTTATGCTCCTTGTAGAGCATAAAAAATTTAGTAAAAAAGGTGATTTAAAAATAAATCGTTGCCATTTTTGAAAAATAGGAAAAAAAGTGAAAATTGACACGAATTACTACTTCAGTTGACCGATTTTAATCAAAATGTTCGTGTCGGGTCCTCTAGTAGTATCTAACTTAAGTTTCGAGTTTCAATTTTGTACGATGTTCCATTCTTCAGATATTCTCCTCACACTCACGTGTGTGTGTGTGTGCCAATTTCTAAAAACATGTTTTTTGGGTTCAGGGGGTCTGAAAACGTGTAGATCCAGTGAAAACTCAATTTCAAAAAATCACCATGAAAACAATACTTTCCTTCCTATACATTCATATAGGCAAGGGGAAGTGAAATACGTCATTTCCGACAAGTTTTAGTTACTTAAAAAAATTATAAATGTTTTCTGAAATGGTTTTATAATTCGCATATTACTCCTTTCTGTCAGAGGCCATCAAGTTACAGACAGACAGTACCTAGGTACTAAATATAGGACAATTGAAATTATTAATATTAAATTATCGTTACCTGACATTTTTTTTGGTGTTTTGACAAAGGTTTCCACTTTGATCATAACTCTGTCTGTTATTCAAAATTCCATGACCAATTCTGAACCTGTTGTTCCTAAACTGATTATCACTTTGTTGATCACTTTGAAACCAGTTATACTGGATGTGTTGAAATGGGCTTCTAGGTAATGCATGATATCGACGAAAATCATCGTCATTATCATCATCATCTTCAGCTGATGATCCATCACTAATATTCCTCAAGTACTCTCTAATATCATCCAAAGTGCCAAGACGGTTTCTTAATGCTCCGAATCTTGAAAATGAATCCATTCCAGTATCTGTAACTGAATCGTCATTTTGGGTCCTGTAATCATTCCTACTATTCTGTGACTGTGTCTCATTTAATCCAGAATTTAGAGAGTCATTATCATAATTTAATTGAGCAGGCGGAACCGATCTAGACTGTCTATTTCCAGACTGGTTTCTATTTTGTTCACGATTTTGTGATCTATTTTCAGACTGGTTTCTATTTTGTTCACGATTTTGGAATCTATTTTCAGACTGGTTTCTATTTTGTTGACGATTCTGGAATCTATTTTCAAACTGGTTTCTATTTCGTTCTCGATTTTGAAATCTATTTACAGGCTGGTTTCTAATTTGTTCATGATTTTGGAATCTATTTTCAAACTGGTTTCTATTTTGTTCATGATTTTGGAATCTATTATCAAACTGGTTTCTATTTTGTTCATGATTTTGGAATCTATTTTCAAATTGGTTTCTATTTTGTTCATGATTTTGGAATCTATTATCAAACTGGTTTCTATTTTGTTCGTGATTTTGGAATCTATTTTCAAACTGGTTTCTATTTAGTTCATGATTTTGGAATATATTTTGAGCTCTATCAATGACTGTTCCATTTGCGTGCTGATTCTCATTTGGTCCATTTCTCCTAGGTTGACTATTGTACTCACTGTAATGAAACCGGTTGTTACTCCAATGGTTCTGATGAACGTTTCGATTTCTGTTTTGTCCGTTATTCTGAACTCTAAAATCCTGATGGTACCGGCTGTGACTGTTCTCGAATTGCCTAGATCCATTATTTTGTCCATTACTCCAAACTCTGCCTCCATTGGCATGGGCATTATTCCTAAATCTGGCTCCATTGTCATGGGTTGGAGCAAAATAGCAACGTTGAGACCTGTTGTTCCTCCAATTGTTCTGATGCTGGTATTTTCTATGTCCATTATCCTGAAACCTCTCGGAATTTGTTTCGTTCCCATTATTCCTAGTGCATTGTAATACGTTATTGTGATGCTTATTGCTGTATAAATGGCTCAAAGAGCTACGGAATGATTTGCCAATATCACGAGACATTGACATGTATGAATCACAGAGTGTGCAAATAATATTCTTTGGTCTACCATATTGTAACAACTCCATATGACCATGGCTCTCCAAATGTGCCAACACGTTATGTTTTGATTGGGTCATATCAAATGACCCTGGAAAAGATGAATCACAAAGATCACAAATTAAGGCGAAATCCGCCTGTGTCCCACGAGTTGTTGATGCATGCATTACTACCTGAAAAATAGAAACAATAAAAAATTAATTAATAACTAGCTGACCCATGTGAATAAATTCACGCTATGAATCCTGAGCAACATATCATTATTTCCAGACAGATTTTTACTGTCTTTTTTTCTTGTCATCAGTCTCTTGACTGGTTTGATGCAGTTCTCCAAGCTGTTCTATCTCAAGCTAGTCGTTTCATACCTACATATACCTTGGACAATTCAAATTGGTACAAGCAGCTTCAGTGTTTATCTACCCCACTCTTCACCCCTCACCATGCAACGACGGTACAGTCACAAAAGTATACAAACGCTACTGTAAAATGCGACTCACGCACGGTCACTACGTTTGTTTTCACTGTTGTTATTAATAATCTGTCAGACGTAATGATGTGATTAATTTGTTTTCATAAATGATTTTCTATTCATTATTATGTTCAGACCAATTAGTTTAGTTAGTTGCGCGTGTCTGTAGAGTATAGTTTAGTGATTTTTTGCCGTACTTGTAATTTATAATTTAAATTTTTACTGGGACAAATTAAATACATTATTTTAAAATGAAACAATAATTTGTATGTTTGTACATTGAAATAAGGTTGTAAGCATTTGCGTACATTACAATTTGTAAACCTTGTTGAAAGAATAGGTTATGGATATACTTTATGCAGAACTGCGTGTAAACATAGAGCAAGAGTTGTGCCAGTTCAAATTGTCCACAGTATACCTGTAACAACCTACGTCTTTTGTAATTTGCTTTAAATATTCTAACCTTTGCCTCTCCCTACAATTCACTCCATCAATATTACCCTCCATTATTGATAGACCAATACCTAAATGTCTTAAGATGTGCCCCATTAGCCTATACCTTCTTCTGGTAAGATGTTTCCATAATACTTCTTTTTTCATCTACTTGTCTAAGAACCTTTAAATTACTTATTTTGTCCACCCACCAGATCTTTAACATTTTTCTATAACACCACATTTCAAAAGCTTCTATTATTTTCCTTTCTACAGCCCCTGTTACCCACACTTTACTCATATATAATGCTACACTCCAAACATAGTATTTTTTAAAAAAAATTTCTAATCTGTAAATCAATGTTCGTAGTCAGTAAGCTGTTTTTTTTACTGTCTTTTAACTTATAACAATTGGCTTCTACCATATGATTTATATCTTCAATTGTTCACAAAATTCTGGTCAGTGAATCAATTTTAAACTTTGAATATTTCATTCTTGCAGCAAAAATGAAATGCCAACAGTATGGTAGTTGATGATCAGAAAGAGGATTGGTTGTTAAAGTGAATTAAAAATTATGCAAATTAATTTATAAAAAAATAGTTTATAAGAGGCTTCCCAAAGAACAGCACCAGAAAAAAATATATGGACACATAATAAAGATGAAAACCCAATGAAAGAATGCCAAGAATACAACATTCAACAATATTCTTTAAAGTTACTTAATATGATCTGAAATGTTCCAAAACACAGAAGAATAACAGTTTACCATAAACTTACATACTGTCACAGACAACTTTTATCTTTAATTCATAAAATTATAAATTTTTATGTTTATCTTCTTTCACAAGCCCTGTATGCAGCGGACACGCTGACCCTGTGTAGGAAGGGAGACTTGGAAAAATATAAAATAAAATACACAGACGAGTTGGTCAAGTTATCCTGGGATCTGTCTTTGATCCAATAAGCAAAATCCATACTAAGAGGTCGAATGAAATGATCGACAAACTATTGTGGGTGAAACTATGTCAACCAAATTAAAGAAAAGGAGGTTAGAGTATGGTCATTTGATGAGATTGCATGACAAAGAGATGAGACCAATAAACTAATTAAATACCAAGAGGAACTAAAAATGAGAGATAAATGGATCAAAGAAATTGAAGCAGACCTAGAAACTATGAACATTTCAAGAGAAAGTATTGAGTATAAAAGACTTTTATAGAAACAAATTAAAATCTTTTGTAAACTTTCCACTTGCGAAGGTGCAGAGAGTTGGGCAGGCCTGCACTGAAGAACTAAAACAGACTTTTAGTGTTAAAACAAAGGAATTTCATTCCCAAAGAAAGCAGTTCAGGAATCCAACTAAAAGTGAAGAAATTGACTATGTAACTATATTATTTTTCAGAGCTAATGAGCTCTGAACATATGCATTGCCCCCTACCCACTTTATAGCTAGCCAATGACTTGCTAGCAACGTTGCCAGTACTAGCTCTTGTAGCTGTCACATATTTCTTCAGCCATTTTTTTTATCTTTCAATAACAATTGAAAGGTCAATAACAATCTAGTGGTCAGCGCAACTGGCTACTATGCCGGGGTCCCGGGTTCGATTCCCGGTCAGGTCTGGCATTTTTTTCATCTGTAAATCACCACACATCATTACCTACACACAAGCCCAAGGCTTATATAGGCATCATCACTCAATAAAAAAAAAAAGTTATAACCTATAAACAAACAATCAGCTGATTATATTATAAAGTATTGCATGTTAACACACTCTATAATCGATGTGTTTAGTACAGGATGCAAGATTAGAGTGAATTATTGCGGCTCTTATATGTATGCATGCGTAATGTTTGTCAGGTACAATCTGACAATGCTGGCAAACGTTCTGATTCGTCTAAATGTGAGGAACAGCAGAGCTCATCAACCATAAAAAGCACTATAGTGCGCTCTTCAATGGACTAGTCAAATAAAAAATTATATATATATATACACAATTTTGCACTTTCAACAACCCAATCTTAAAAATTGAGTAGCTTATATGCGTGGGAGTTAAAAATGTTTGTTCATTAATGACTATCATCTGATTATACCAAACTGCAAAGCTGTCAAATATCCATATATTAATTCCTCAAGCTTTCAACTAATTGAGCAATCAAGCTACAATAAAATACATCACAATAATCTCTCATTTAATACTGTAACGCAGTCGTGTTGGATAATTACCAAAATATTGAACAGTTACCTGTTGCAATAGGCGAATTGATAAGTGAAGATTTTGTCTGATATAACATCACTACTTCATCTGCAGTATTGTGCTGAATGTCAAACTAAACATGAGTGTCAGGACCTCTGCAACCACGTTGTAATCTACATCATTTACAGTCAACGGCAGGGCATCTGTCAGCGATTAACGAAAGTGAAAGATAATCAAATGTAGATAAAATATTGCACAAGTACGTATAGTCTTATACAGAAGTACTGTAAATAGAAAACTACGTATCAACAAGTAAGATTACTTGTTGCATCTGATTCAACACGTAGTTTCAACTACACACGCTGTTTTAGTATTATTTTACTACAAAAAATAAAACGATAAATTAAGGTTCACAGCAGTGCAATGGATTTATTACATGTAAATGCAATAATTAATTGAGAAAGTCGACAATTCGACCACACACATTAACAAGAATCTTTAAAAAAAAACTTTTTCATGCCGACATTCTATGACGTAGCAAATATAAAACACAGAAATTCAAGAATAATGGTATTTATATATAATACATACTCAATTGTGACAAAAGAAGATAGTAATATAAACTAATTTCATCAACCGCTAGCAGAAGACACCAATACCCAATTACAATCTTAACACCGCCATTGCACGTAAACATACATGGGGCTTATAAATAAACAACAGATATAAATCCTCTTTGGATTGAAATATCGATTACTAATATTATTGATCCCGTTGAATGATCATTATTATTTTATTCAGATAGTCACAATATTTCTAACGGGGGAGGATTAGGGCTTCCACATCTAAATTTAACAAACTGCAAATACATTTAATAAAACCAATTAAGAGGTTTAATAGAATCATATAAGCTAATATATTACGGTTATCCAGTATGCGAAGTTTAAGGAACTAAACAATATTAAACCAAATTTTTAGACTAAGAAGGAAATTATATGTTAACTACTCGAATAAAACAAAACTTTTTATTTTACAAAAAAATAAATCAGTTAATTATTTCATAGGAAAGGTAAATTCAGAGTTTTTCTTCAAGTATCGAAACTTTTGCGCGGGTAATTTTAGAATGTAAAGTTCAGACGTGGAAGAGCCTCTTTACCTATTTTCTTATGTAGAGATTTATTTCTCCGACAACATAACTATAATTTCTGTTATAATTATTTTTTATTTTACAATAAATGAAAAGTGTCGTGTAAAATAGTACATAGAATTATTGTATCTGTTTAGTGTGCTTTCTAATGTTTTATATAGCCCTTGTAATGGTCTTAATATAGGTACTTAAAAATACCCAAGTGTAGAGTTCGGCAGGTGTTCACTCCTTCTCTTCTGGTGCAAGCAGTTTGCCATGACGATGGAGATGCAGCAAATATGCACACCTTACTCCATACCCATTCCCGAATAGTGAAGAGATTGCATTGAGTCAACCAGCCTACTGCGCCTGAATATTCTTTTACTATGTACAATGGGGTCCCAAAAATAACTGGACTGAGAGCACGCTGCCATTCATGAACGTAGTAGAGTTTTCCCACCACATAGGGTTAGTAGAAACCTTCAACAAACAACTGCCCAGACATCAGTTTGTAGGTTAACGTTTGATCGTAGTATTGTGTTTTCCTTACACTTGTCATATTCCACCTGCGAAGTCATTAAGCATCAAGCCAATCTTCCACTGGCTTGGTTTCTGGGTCATACCTGCAACACAAATTCTCATTACCTGCAATAACTTTGATTAAAAGTTTTGATCACTTTCAAACTCGTTTTTCAAGTCCGACTCGAATTCAATCGAATGTTTTGTGGATCCTGTTTGAGAAGGCAAGGAACAAATTTAGTGGCAACACGTCTCATTTGCAAATCCTCAGTCAAAATCCGCTGACACGAGCTCCAACTCACGCTTTTTATCCTCTTTGGATTGAAATATCAATGATATTATTGATCCGTTGAATGATCATTATTGTTTTATTCAGATAGTCACAATTTCGAACGGGGAGGTTAAGGCTTCCACATCTAAATTTAACAAACAACAAATACATTTAAATTTAATTAAATGTATTAAAAGGTTATATCTGCTTAGTGTTTTTCATACAAAAAAAGGCTGAATCCAGTGGAAATGGATTATTTGAGAAGAGCTTGTAGATTCTCTTGGCTGGAACATATGAGAGATGAAATAAGGACTCAAGTGGAGGAATACAATACATTGGTTTGATATGGTTATGTACATCGAATGGAAGAGGAAAGGTGCCTGAAAACGATCTTTAACTACCTGCCAGCTGCTCGGAGAAAAAAAGGCAGACCCTGCAGAACTTGGGAAGAAGGGGTGAGAGAGGCTATGCAGCAGAGAGAGTTGGAGGAGAAGGAATGATGGAACAAACAGAGGCGCAGGATGCTCCCGCAATTCAATCTTCACCTGAAGCAGTTGTAGGACACCAACTTAAAGTAAAGTAAGTTTTTCATAGATACTAAAGTAACAAAAAAAAAAAGTAAAAAGTAAGTAAAGTTACTAAAGTAGTAGTGTGTTTATAAGACTTCATAGAAACCACATATTAAACAGCAATTGTTATAATATTTAACAAATTTTATTCTATATACTTTACTTTATATTTCTCCACTTGCAGTGTTGGATTCCGACCAGAGTACAAAACTGTGCTTTGCACTGATGTGGTGAACCTTTCTACAAGTTATATTAAGACTACATCACACATCGTGTATTATGCAAAGCTGTTGTAAGCCGCAATCTTAAAAAACCCATTTTTTACAGATTTCAATAAGTAAAATATAGAAAATCACTAATTGTCGCTAAACTAAGCACCGTAGAAAAAAATTGAATTAAAAATTGTAAGTTTTTAATTTCTTACATTTTGATTATATACGCTTTTATCCTAAAATGAATATTAATCTTACAAAACCAATTTTTTACAATGACAGCCCAATGCTCCCATGAATTTCAGAAAATAGGCCACTTACCCCACCTTAAAAAGCATAAAACTTTAGTAAATGACATGATTGAAAACAAAATTGTAAAAAACTTTTTAACTAATACTTCCAGTTAAGCGATTTTGACAAAACTATTCATGTTGTGATTCTATAACTGTTTCTCTGGTGATACCTCACTTGTAAGTTTCAACTTCGAAAATTTTTCAGTTTTCGAGATATTTTGTTACAGACCAATCGGTAAAAACATGTTTTCTGGGTTCAGGTGACCTGAAAAATAAGTATTTCCAGTGAATAATTGATTTTGAAAAATCAACATGAAAACAATATCTTACCTATAAAGAGCAAGGGAAAATATAAATAAACTTTATTTTATTCAAGTTTTTTATTATTTATAAATGTATATAAAATATATTAACAAAAATTTATTATAATGCATTCCGCAGTTTGTAACATTAACCATATAACAAAAATATTGTAATTCTTCTCTACAAACCTCTAGCTGCTACATTTTTTGTTTTCATCTTTTAACCAACACATTTCAGTGGAATCACAAACATCAGAGTACATCAATTAAAAAAAACATTAAAACGAAATGTTACGTTAAAATTTTCTAAGATCTTGCATTCAGTTGTATATAAAAAAAACTTTTTTAATGAATGTCTGAAAATTCAGCTCATAAAAATTTTAAGGGAGAGTCTATCTTGAAAACACAAATAAAATTTTTTTATCAAAATCTATAGTTCAAATTGTTAAGAATAAAATGGTAAAATTACTTTGTATCCTTTGCATCTGGAAATATTTATTAAAAATTAATAATTAAAGTTTTACCATGATAACTTAGATGTTCCTCTTAAAACTTTATTCAACATTTCCCATAAATTACAATTCCATGTGTTTTGAAATTCAAAAAGAATCATAACTTCAGTACAATGATAGCTTGTCATGTTTTTTACCAAAGTTTTTGTAAATAAATGTAATATGATACGTGAAAAGCTGTTTCATAAAAATGTAACCAACTTACTTTACTTCAAATATTTAAAAAAAACTTTTTGAAAGAATATTTTTAAGAATGGTTCTGAAACATCATAGAGTTCATTCAGTCTTTAATGTGATACCAAATTTAAGTTTGCAGGTTTATATGCCTTTATAAAGGTAGATGGAGTGTTAAATTATTTACACTTGATCTTCTAGTTCCAGGGCTACAAAAAATAGTTCTGTGTCTTATCACATGGTCAACCAATTATATGACTGGAGCATTTAAGAACAGAAGAGGTAGAGGTGTAAAAGACACTAAAGATATTCATTAAACACCCAAACCCTGTGGTGAATGAAGTGAAGGTGTCATTTGCAGGGTGGAAAGTAGATACTTTTCAGAGGGCCTGGCATGTAGACAAGCATACTTTTATATATTCACTCAGTAAGGAAGGCTATTGTAAACCACCTCACGCCTGGCTTTACTGAGTAAAGCCGTTAGAGGTTCAAACCAGCCTTTCAGCTGATATGATTTTTCAACAAAACCCTTATTTTTTTTATTTGAACCCCTGTTGCTGTGGTAGTATTTAAGATTTAGATAATTTTCAAACATTATATAAACTGAGTATGATGCCACCTATTGTGTTATATATACAAAATTATTACAATCATTAAGAGTACAAGTTTTTTGAAAAGAGGTATTGCTTGAGTCCCAGCTTCGTGTAGTTGGAAAGAATGCAGTGTGTTGTAATAGTAGTGGGAGAATGAATGAGTTAGTAGCGTTCAACAGCTGATGCATTTGTAGGGGTAGCGTTTACTACCTAGACTAAAAAAATATTCTTATCAACCGGCGCATTAATTTAACAAATACCTACCACGTTATTGACTTGGTCGTATTCATAATATTTAACTTACCAATTTATATTAAAATATGTAAATAAATAAATGTAATAAATACAAACAAATATGTTAAAATACGGAAAGTTTGAAAACAAATGTTTTCAAAAATAAATCTTTATAATGCATCCTGCAGTTTGAAATATTTCTATTTCATATAATGAATTAATATAATAATTTCACTAACCTTCTTTTTAAACTGCGTCACCTTTATTTCAATTTTTACTTACACGTGTTTCGGTGGATCCACCATCATCAGAGTAAATGAAAAATAAAAACTAAAAATTTTTTTCATTTAGGTATTTAAAATTTACAGAAGATGATACATCTTCAGTCACTTGTATAAAACACTTGTACTTTTATACAAGTGACTGAAGATGTATCATCTTCTGTAAATTTTAAATACCTAAATGAAAAAAATTTTTAGTTTTTATTTTTCGTTTACTCTGATGATGGTGGATCCACCGAAACACGTGTAAGTAAAAATTGAAATAAAGGTGACGCAGTTTAAAAAGAAGGTTAGTGAAATTATTATATTAATTCATTATATGAAATAGAAACAAATGTTTTGTATCAAGAGTAATACAACAATCATTCTCCCAGCATGCGTCACTCATTCGATATACCTCACCCGCTCACCTCGTACCCTTCACCCCGCAACTACAAGAAGTTTGGAACCGCACAATAGATCACTTAACACATTTAGTTAAAAGTTTAAAAAAATTATATACTCTGATGATGGTGATCCTTCAAAACATGTTAGTTAAAAAATAAAATCATAGGTGAAAACAAATAAAATAGCAGCTATAGTACTTGAGTCATGAGTCTGCCTTTGGTTTTAATAAGGGGAAAGGGGGAAAAGCATCAGTGCGCATGCACAACTGCTTTAGTATCAGTTCACCAATACAACAACATAAACTATACCCAGAGGACAAACAGTATATCGTGGAACCTTATGTAGATTAACAACTGAAAGGGTAGATTAACTGTACGAATACAACTTCTTGTTACCGTAAACAGAAATGTCGGTTTCTCAAAAATGTGGTCAAACTACTCACAGATCTGAACGAAATCTAATATGCAATGTAATAAAATGTTGTGAAGTTGAAGCTAAACTAAAATACCTTTCGTTCCTCTTTAACAAAAGCCATGAGCAGTCAGCTAACTACTGTGATGTTTCTCTTTCCACAATTCAAAATATAAAGAAGAAAGTTAAAGATAGTGAAGAAGATAATTCTTCATCAACAGTTTTGTTTTGACACCTGGTAAAAAATGGAAACGGCCAGAATATAGGAATGCCTCATTGGACGGCTTTGACAGACGTGAGATTGTCAAAATAATAGAGGATTTTTATATCAATAAGAAAGTGGTGCAGACTTGTGAAAAGTTATTACCAGTTTTAAAAGAAAGAAAATAATATTAGTTGGAAATCTTGTGTGTTAAGAAAATTTTCAAATTAACTAGTGTAGTGAAATGTATCTCATTGTTGAGGTAGGTAGTCTGTCAATTTTCTCTTCCCTTCCTCACAGCCCATCAATACGCAAAAGACATTCTCATGACTTGGTATCTAAATAAGACGTTAATAAAAAAAAATTACATTACGATTAACATTTATAAGTTAAATTTAATATATAATATTATCATAAAATACAAAGTAAATGCAGAACATAATGAAGCTTCCTCCCACCACTCGAAATCAAATATTATTTGTTTAACCCTTTCAAAACCAAAGTCTGGAAAACAGGACGTTTATATATTTTATGTAGCTGTTAACATCCGGTTTACCGGAATTCCGTAAGTTATGCATAAAGTACCGACGTCCGAACATTACAAAACCGAACATTTACAAAAAAACTTTTAAACAAAAATTAATGGAATAATGTATTTTGAAACTGCCTACATGGTGTAGTGACTAGCATGCTAGCCTACAAAGGGAAAGGTCTTGGGTTTGATTCCCAGCTAGGGTTTGGAAATTTTAAAACGTTAAAACCAACGTTAAGGCACCAAAACCCACAGTAGTTGCTAATGATCAAGCTTTCAATGGGACTTTAAATAAACTAAAAAAAATATTTTGAATATTTTTAGTATTAGAATGAGTTCTTTTTTAAATAAACACAATAAAAATTAATTTATAGCAGGACATTTTATTTTTCTGTAATGTTGAAATTTTGGTCAGCAATGGCAGGCTTATGCCTGGAATTTTTCAAAAAAAGGGCTGGCACTTTTAGTACACACTTATTCAAATTGAATGGCACTTTAAATCAAACTTTTAAATATTGTTTCGGGACTGAAAGGGTTAATCGTGAAGGTAGGAGTGACTCAGTCTCATGAGCTGTGACAAAAAATATTGAACACATGCTTGTTGTTTACTTTTCTGAAAACATTAGTTTCCTTTACTTAGCAATGTTTTTTCCATTGTGTAGTTTTATGTTTATCAACTCGCCACTCCAGCGGCACTTCGCGCCGCTTCCGTGTCTCGCATCACAGGGGTAGGTGGATCAGAATGCATAAGCGGATCAGAGGCATAAAAGTGCATGCGCTGAGCGCCTGCACTTTGTCATAGGGTGAAGTTCGGCCGCCAAAGGGGTTCGGTGGATCTGAACTTATAAGAAACACAGAAGTGCTTCTCTCTGTAATGAAATTTAGAATTTTAATAGTTTTTTATTTTGAAATTTGAATGTTAGAAGTTTTAACCTATAAATGTTTCAGCCTGCGGTTTAATGTTTTTATATGTTCAAAGTTTTAAATATTAAAATTTGAACTTTGATGTTTCACAATTTAATTTTTTTTTTTTGAAGGCGAAAAACCTCGGCGAGGTTATCATCGCCTGTTGTTCTACACAAGGGTGTAAAAAGCAAATTTGATGGTTTGAAGTTTCAATGATTGAAGTTTCAACGTTAAAAACTCGAGTTTTGAAAATTTGGGATTGATGTTTTAAGTTTTAAAATTAGAAGTTTCAGGTTATAAATGTGTTTTACATTTCAGGTTGAGGTTTGCTGTTCGTAGGTTTTACACTGGAAAAATTGAAATTTCAACGTTTGAAGTTCGATTATTTGAAGGTTTGGGATTGATATTTTATGTTTATCAATGTTTATTATTCAACCGCAAATGCCAGTAGCTGAAGTATTCTACAGAAGTTTGCGTCTGTGCCGGTAGTTAATAGCAATCTCTATAGATCTTTGATGTGAAAATATAAATAAAGCAAAATATCTTTTGACAGAATTTAAATATCCAAAATGACAACACAAGAGACAGAATTGATAACTATGTTGTTAATCTAAACACTAAATCGTTTTAATATTTGTGGTAATCTAAATTTGTTTAAAAAAGCTAAAGAAAATAACTTTATTGATGAAACATTTTACAATACACAAAAATTTCTTTCTTAACAATTTTATGGTAGAAAAAAAATAGATTTCTCAGTAAATGCTGAACCAAATTGTGTATTATTTCATGAAAATGATAGGATGACATACTTATTGAATTAAGCAGGTAAGTAGTGGTAATAAATGAGTTTAACAAAGTGTTATTATGAAGGCTTAACAGTTTTATCTTTACATGTCCTATACTCCCTTTTTGAAGTCTCCTAAAATACAGTTATAAAAAATCTGGTGTGAGACAACTTTCTCTTGCCAATGCAAATAATGTCCAATACAACCTAACATTAGTAATACAATATTAGAAATAAACAAAACACTAATCTCAAAAACATAACCTTATTTTAATCATGAGTGAAACACTCAAAATGAAAATCAACCTCAGTTTGGCTTTAAAATACGGAAAATCACTCTTTCATGCTAAACTAGGATCTTTAGAGAAAAAAAGATCTTCTAATTTTATATAAATTTAATTATATACACTTTTGTCATAAAATGCATACTAAGGCCGAAATCTTAAAAAAAATGACTTTTCACACGTTTTCGTGAGAAAAAAAACAGAAAATCGCTAATAACCGTAAAACTAAGCGTTATACAAACAAATGTTTGAAATTAAGTTGTAGAATTTTAAATTTTCTACTTTTTTATTATATAAATTTTTGCGCTATAATACATATTTAAGCCGTAATCTTAAAAAAAAACACTTTTTTTACGTAAAAACACCCTCACCAAGAATTTCAGCAAACATGGCGCCTACCCTATCTTGTAGAGAATAAAAAATTGAGTAAACCAGGCGGTTTTTAAAAAAATCGTAGCACCAGTTTTTGAGAAAATCGCAAAAAAGTAAAAAATTATACGAATAAACTACTACTTCCGGTTAACAGATTTTGATGAAAATGTTCGTGTCGGGTCCGGTAAGGGTATGTAACTTAAGTTTCAAGTTTCAAGTTCGTACGATGTTCCATTCTTGAGATAGTTTGTATATACACACACACACACACACAGACCAATCGCTAAAAACATGTTTTTTGGGTTCAGGGGGTCTGAAAACATATAGATCCGGTGAAAACTCGGTTTCGAAAAATCGACATGAAAACAATACTTTCCTTCCTAAATATTCATATAGGCAAGAGAAAGTAAAAAACAGTTATAGCACTTAATTAGTATTAGCACAAATATTAATATGCTTTTCACGGTTGATGAGTTCCACACATTTCGACCAATCAGAACGTTTGCCAGCATTGTCAGATTGTACCTGACAAACATTACACGCACATGCATATAAGAGCCACAATAGTCCACTCTCGTCTTGCATCTCGTACTGAACACATCGATTATAGAGCGCGTTAACACGCAATACGTTATAACATAATCAGCTGATTGTATGTTTGTAGGTTATAATTATTATTGAAAGACCAAAAAAATGGCCGACGAAATATTTAACAGAGCTACGAGAGCAAGTACTGGCAACGTTACTAGCAAGTCATTGGCTAGGAGGTAATTCAAACGTTCAGAGCTCATCAGCCTTGAAAAATAGTATAGTAGCGCAATTATTAATTGTGTTATTGTAAATACATTTAACAGACACTAATGAACTGGGAGCAGTGTTGGAGATAAATAACAGCTCGATTGACAGTAGGGGAAAAGTATCAATGCCCAGTAGTGGGAGATCCACAAACAGTACAAGCAGGACAAGTCACATCTTCAATTTTTTTTAAATTGTAAAATAACAGGACAAGTTAGAATTATGTTTTTGACTAACAGTAGTAGTGTATTCTCACTCCCATAAATGCACCCAACTACAGTTCTCACTGAGCCCTAGGAGCTTCACCATGTTCCACATTTATTATAAAACACCATCACATTTATTACAGTTACATCTATTATTTATTTATCACATCTATTACAATCGGACGTTTAACAAAAAAAAAAAAAATTTATTACAGTTACAGAATAATTGAGCACATTGGGGTTATTAGGCAGGTTAGGATAATTGACAGGGTAGGATATATAAAGCAGTCAATACACACATTTTTGCACTAATAATAAGTATAAAAACATATATAAAATAGTACAAATGAAAATAATTTTTTTATATTCAAATACAACTGGCTTCTATGCCAGGGTCCCGGGTTCGATTCCCGGTCAGGTCTGGCATTTTTTTATCGCTTATTTACATATATCATCAATCTCCACCGTCTGCGTTAGCAGAAATTGCAAAACAGTCAGACGTAAAAAAAATATATGAATTTAGATGCGAAAAAGAAAAAAATCTTATATCTTTTTACCTGAAATCCATACCTCCGCATTGTTAATATAAGGAACATTTTCTAAAAATTTGGAAAGTTATTACTCTCAACACTTTTTACTGTTAACCCCTTTTGGGGACCGTAAATGCCTTTATGACTACATGTTAAGTTTTTGCAACTTTTCTCAAAAACTATAAAAAATAGAACCTTAATTTTTTAAAAATTGAACTTCAGGCTTTTATTTAACTCCGCACAAAGCTTATTTTAAAATACAGTATTACAAATTTATAATAAATTTTTATAAAAAGTAGAAATAATTCCGAGAAAATAATGAAAAAAATTGTAAAATGTTTATTATGGATAATTTTTAAATAATCCTGTGTGCGGAACTAGCCTGTTATAAATAAAATGAAACCTGAAAATTTCAAACTGATATTTTTAACCATTCTTCAGAAAACCTGCATCAACTTTCAAAAATCATGATTTGCCGCAAATTGACTTTAAAATGTAATTTATACTATTTTAATAATGTCCAGCGTGTAAGATGGTTGGTCTGGATCCTCAAGTTGTTTTTTTCTGAAACTCCACTGTTGCCGTATTTGTTTTTCAAATTCGGACAGTTTTCTTTCAGTGTTTTCTATTTGTCCTGAATTCAGTCGTTCCACCACACAAAGCATGTTCTGTCCAGGTTTCAGCTCCAGTTCTTTGTACAATGATATAATGTTTATAATCGTAAAAATTGCATTACCACCATAAATAATACATCTATGAGTTTTTTGAATTATTTTTCTTCTAGGTTTTTTCTTAATCGATTTTTTTTTGTTAGAAATTTTTTTTATAATTTGGTTGATTTAGGTTGATAAAGACTCACAATACTTTCTGAGCACTTTCTTAAAATGAAAAAAACAAAAAACCCGAAAAAAATTATTTTTTCCCAGTTATGGTCTCCTTAAACGTTTGTGAAGAAATATTACATTAGAAGCATTGAACACAAAAAGAGCCAGTGACAGAATATTACGTTTCTGTCAAAACACGAACGTATTTTTTACTTTAGGACGTAATATTTTGTCGCCTACAGCCAGTCAGCCAGTTGTTTGCCACATACTCATATTAGTTTTATTATATAATATTAGTTTCATTTTTTGTTTTATTAGTTGAAAAAATTACAATAATAGTTTTTGAAAAGTTAATTTTCTTGAATATACTTATAAAAATATATAATAAAAAAACCATAAAAAAAAGAATAATAAAAATTATTATTCACTGAGAAAGAATTAAGCAAAATAACATTACTGTACATTTATAAAAATTAATCACTAAGGGGCTAATAATATTATAACATTTAAATTTTTTTTTTATATTTATTTAACATTGCATCAACTGCAATGGTCATTAGCGACGACGTTGGGATGTAACTGTGTATTGGATGAAATTATTTTTTGTAACATCAACCCTGTTTTGTAAGAAGGTGCTAACTGATATTTTTGATGAAAATGCGTTAACTGCAGCGTGAAGGTCATAAAGATGTGTACCTTTATGTGTAAGAAAGAGACAACTGTATAAGGAATAGTTACAAAGTTAGACGTCGGTTTTTAGTGAAAATTTGTAAATTCTGATCTGTAAAAATGAGTTAACTACCGGTTAGCTCCTGTTGACAGTTTCTAGAACCGTCACATGAAATATGTTAAAAGGGGTCAATAATAAAAGGAATACGTAAGATCTAATTTGACCATATGAGTAATATGTGCTAAAATTAGCTTTCTACCTGAAGAACCATTTAGGTTATAAGTTACGTACATTATGTGCGGTGGTTACTTCTTTTGCTTCTCCTGAACAATTATATGAATGTGGGTTAGACCCTTCTTACAAAACAGGATCGAATGAAAATAAGCCGTGCCTGAGTGGGATTCGAACCCACGACCACATGATGAGAGGCGAGCATGTTACCAACTACGCCAATACGGCCGGCATAACATATTTTATATATACTGAGTTTGTAACATTACAAAAACTTTGTTATAGAAATAAGAACTATTTTCTTTATTTTTGTATTGAAATTACTATTTTATTATATTTTTTAAGGTAAAAAATATTATTTAGATTTGTTATTTTATTAAATTAACTTAGCAGTGTTACTACATGCCCATAACAGGTAGGTGGCGTGCTAAATTATTTGAACTCGATCTGTTAGTTCCAGGGCTACAAAAGTAGTTCTGTTTCTTATCACATGGTCAGCCAATTCTATAACTCAAGTATTTAAGAACACAAGAGGTGTAAAAGGCACTAGTCACAGTTATCTCCTATGAGAGTAATGAATTTCATTAAACAGTTAGACTTTATAGTGAATGAAATGAAGATGTCATTTATAAGGTGGAAAGTACATGCTTTACAGAGGGCCTGGTGTGCTGATAAGCATAGGCTAATTATCCACTCAGTGAGGAAGCCAATGGTAAACCAACTTATTCCTTGGTTTAACTTATATAGCCTCTAGAGGTTCAAACCAGCCTTCTGGTTGATGGCCTAAACAACAGTATTTTTACATAAAAAGAATATTTATATAAATTTTATAAGCATCTGTAAAGTGAATGTTGAGAAAATGTTCCTTATGTATAAAAAAAACTGATATTTGCGGAAGATAGATTAAACTATAAGAGTGACTACCTGAAACATCAATTACATAAAAACACAATTTTTAGTATGTGAAATATGCGCATGGTAATCTAAATAGCATACTATTGCCAGGATATTTATACTAACCGTAAATAATTGTACAAAACTTTTAAAAAAATTACAAATTTTTCATTAAAAAATAGTTTTCTCAGACCAGCATCACTGAAGGAAATCAATTTTGATTAAAACATATTTTTAAAATCTATATTTTTCGACTAAAACACGATATAAAAATATAAAATATATTATTATCTCATTCAAAATATAATGAAAATTTTAAAACCATGCAAAAGACCCCAAATGTGAAAAAAGTATTTCTAACATTTTGTTGGGTATCCTTATAATAAAAAATATTTTTTTTTTAAATTGAAAAGGATAAATTTATATAACTGATTATGTTTACAAAAATTACTGAAAAAATATTGTTCAATTTTTTTTAACAATTCCAAAAGAGTTTCAATTTTATAAAATGTTTATACTTTAATACTGGTAAACCCGCCAAAATACATGTTAGTAAAATAAAAAAATAACAATAATAATATATAATAGGTATATAAACAACAATATAAGGATAAAGGTTAATGACAACCTTTATATTAACATTACAATAAAGATAACTAATTTAATACAATATAAAATATATAACTCAAACAAATAAATTTTTGAAATACATCCTGCCAAACATTAATATAAATTACAGTATAAATGAAATTCATCACCTTACCTTAGGTCGCTTTTTTAAGTTTAAAAAATTTGGTCTTTTTAGGAGTTTTAATCTAATTAACTGAATGGAAACACAGTTCTAAATTTTAATTTTTAATTTTAATACCCATCGGATTGGTCTAGAGGTAAAGTCGTTGCCGCGAGTCAGCTGTTTGACAGCTGATTTTCAGAGACGAAGGTTCCTGGTTCAAATCCTAGTAAAGGTAGTTACTTTTATACGAATTTGAATACTAGGCAGTGGTTACCGGTGTACTTTGATGGTTGGGGTTCAATTAACCATACTCTCTCAGGAATAGACGGCCTGGGTCTGTACAAGACCACCTCATTTACACGTCATACACACCATCCTGTCATGGGGTTGCTTATTGTTCTGAATTGAACAGATTGCAACGTACAATCGTTAGATTATAATACAGGGTGATTCACGAAGATATGCAGAAACTTTAGGAGCTCATTGAACATGTAAAAATAATGAAAAAAGTTTATATAAACATGGGTCCGGAAATGCTTCGTTTCCGAGTTACGGCTAGCGAAAGTTTCGCCTGGATTTCAGCTCACCAGGTGAAATGAGGTCTTCCTGGAATTCTGGTAAGGTAGATTAAGGGGCGAATTCAATCATTTCTTATGGTTTTTGATCTGATAAATTGAATAAAACAGGTCCCAGAACTGTAAGTTTAGTTTTTAATAAAACCAGTGTCAAATGCAAAAAATGGAGTGAAAAACACATTTTTTCATCTTTGGGCAAGAATAACTTTGTTATTTCACCAAGAAACAGTTAAAATTTTCAATAAAACATGTAGAAAATTTTATTCTGAACAAACCGGTGTAAATTAAGTACACAGAAAGCGAATAGATGTTTGATTAAATGAATTTTTATTCATAAGAGTACAAAGTAAAATTAACCGGAAAAACTAAGATAAAAAAATGTGTTTTTTTTTCACTCCATTTTTTGCATTTAACACTGGTTTTCTCAAAAACTATTCGCTTTCTGTGTACTTAATTTACACCGGTTTGTTCAGAATAAAATTTTCTACATGTTTTATTGAAAAATTTTAACTGTTTCTTGGTGAAATAACAAAGTTATTCTTGCCCAAAGATGAAAAAATGTGTTTTTCACTCCATTTTTTGCATTTGACACTGGTTTTATTAAAAACTATTTAACTTACAGTTCAGGGACCTGTTTTATTCAATTTATCAGATCAAAAACCATAAGAAATGATTGAATTCGCCCCTTAATCTACCTTACCAGAATTCCAGGAAGACCTCATTTCACCTGGTGAGCTGAAATCCAGGCGAAACTTTCGCTAGCCGTAACTCGGAAACGAAGCATTCCCAGACCCATGTTTATATAAACTTTTTTCATTATTTTTACATGTAAAATGGCCTCCCAAAGTTTCTGCATATCTTCGTGAATCACCCTGTATATAAAAAAGAAAAAAAAATTTTAATAATATTGCTCTGAATAAGGTGGTACCACTGAAATGTACGTATTTTAAACTTAAAATGCAACCAAAGGTAAGGCGATAAATTTCATTTATACTCATAATACCATAACTCATTATTTAAATGGAAAACAAATAGATACAACTGGACTTCTTCAATCATATGAATATTTTGTTCCCATACATTCTCTTACATTGTACTAATGTAGAAAAATAAGGTACAGTTCTGCCGTTCTTAGTTTGTTCCTACTGTCAACAAACAAAAGCCACCTACTACAGGGCGCACGCTAGAGTCTACGATTTTACGGATGTCGTATTCCTATTAAGTTAACTATTTTTTAAATTATAAGTACAGTATTCAGATGAACTAATGTCCCCTAGCCGTGGGAGTGAGAAAATGCACAACACTCACGCACAAGCCATACGCACCGTTACAATAACTTTGTCGTATAATTTTACTCATTGTTGTGAACAAACGTTTATGCATGCAGTAAACTAACAAGTAATATAACGACTGTAGTATGTTTTCAGATTTGGATTATAATGGTAAAGACCTTTGGGCGCATGCGTAGTTATGCCACATATCTCCCTCTCACTCGCTCGGCTATGGGACTTCAATTCATCTGATACTTATACTTAAAGTACTAAAAACATCAGCCATGATATGATGTAGGCCTAACAATTTCATTTAGAAAAATCTGGTGTGAAACACTCACACAACTTTCTCTTGCCAATGCAAATAATTAATAATAAACCTAACATTATTAATAAAATATTAGAAATAAACAAAAACTAACCTCAAAAACATAACCTTATTTTAATCATGAGTGAATGACGCAAAATGACAATCTAACTCAGTTTGGCTTAAAAATACGGAAAATCACGCTTTCACGCTAAACTAGGCTCTGTAGAGAAAAATGCTCTAAACAAAAGTTGTAGATCTTTTAATTTTCTATAAATTTAATTATATACACTTTTGTCGTAAAATGCATACTAAGACCGAAATGTTTAAAAAATCGATTTTTCTCACGTTTTCGTGAGAAAAAAAACAGAAAATCGCAAATTACCGCTAAACTAAGCGTTATACAAAAAAATGTTTGAAACAAAAGTTGTAGGTTTTTAAATTCTCTACAACTTTTATTATATAAGTTTTTGCGCTAAAATTTATATTAAAGCCGTAATCTTAAAAAAACAACGTTTTTACGTGAAAACAGCCTCACCGAGAATTTCAGCAAACATGGCGCCTACCCTATCTTGTAGAGAATAAAAAATTGAGTAAAATAGGCGATTTTAAAAAAAAATCGTAGGACCAGTTTTTGAGAAAATCGCAAAAAACTGAAAAGTTATACGAATAAACTACTACTTCCGGTTGACCGATTTTGATGAAAATGTTCGTGTCGCGTCCGGTAGTGGTATGTAACTTAAGTTTCAAGTTTCAAGTTCGTACGATGTTCCGTTCTTGAGATATTCTGTTCACACACAGACACACACACACACACACACACAGACCAATCGCTAAAAACATGTTTTTTGGGTTCAGGGGGTCTGAAAACGTATAGATCCGGCGAAAACTCGATTTCGAAAAATCGACATGAAAACAATACTTTCCTTCCTATATATTCATATAGGCAAGAGAAAGTAAAAATACTTTTGAAAGTATTTTGTTGTTACTTTTTAATCAGCGTGTACACATTTTGATATAATGCGCATGCTCAGTGACGTCATTATTTGTTTACATTAGGAGCAAACTAAGAGAGGCTGGACTTTAGGTGTGCTCGTCCTGCCGCTCCGCGCAACTAAATCACACATGAAATATAGAGTACCACCATCACTGGTAGTCCGTTTTGGTTTGAATTGGTTGATGACTAACTACATTTTGTTAGATATCATTTTGTAAATAACGAGGGAAAGTTAAAAAGTAAAGGGAAATTTGGATTTCCCTCCGAATCACATGTATGACAGCACTGATTGTTTGGCTATAAAGGTGCATTTATATGTACAATGATTTGTTGGCGCCAGTGAGAACTGGTGCACCAGTAAAATGATGCATGTATGTGTAAACCATTGTTGGCGCGGAAGTTTCAACATGCATGCACAGAAAGAAACTTGGAATTTTCTGCAGCCTTCTGAAATTTTGTTTGCCAGTAAGTGACTAGCGTGCCACTAAATAAACATTTGCATATATAAAACCTTCACCTCGCCAGTAGGCTATTAAAGGTAAAGGTGTTGGCAGGATAAAAGCAATTCAATACTTAAAACAAACCATTGAGAACGTCGTGAAATTGCCGCTGGACAGTTTGTTTTGACTATTATTTTCTGTACCAATAAAGCTTTGGTACAAAATAAGACACATTCTAATCTACCTGTTAGTGAATAATTTAGTTCACTTCTTTTCTGCATGTGTCATTTCCTATTACCTATTACTACATTCTACTGTAAGCTGGACGGACAGCGTTATTTTAATAACAGGTTATATAATCATGTTATCGAGCAGGCTGTTATTTTTAGTAACACGTTATCAAAAAATAGCTTTAATTCTCATGACTAGTCTGTACAGTTACAGTCCTAATATGATACGTTTTAGTGGGCAAAGAACTTAAAGAGGTCACGATTAATTAGAGAGTGAGTTGGATACTGTTCCCTCTCAGATTAATATTCGAGGGCAATCCAGAAAGTAACAGATGTTTTGGCCTGGCGCTGCAGTGGGCGGAGCTAGCGCCGCCATCTTGGCGTCAGGGTGTTTCTACATTCATTACGCAACCAGGCGTGGTAGCTAGAGCATTGTGCGTATTGTACTTTTTATACAGTGGAGTTTTCAAATGAGCGCTGCGATTGAAAATCCTGCCAGTTGAGAAGTTATCGATTGTGTTGTATCCATGTTATCGATTGTATCGTAACTGGTAACGAGACTTGGGTAAAGCACGTCAACTGTAAAACAAAACGGCAGTCGATGGAGTAGGATCACACGCATTCGCCCAAGAAACCGAGGAAGTGTCTGCAGACGCTATCAGCAAGAAAAATCATGGCTACTGTGTTTTGGGACGCTCATGGAGTGTTTTTTGTTGATTTTCTTGAACGAGGCCAAACAATCAATTCAGAGAGGTATTGCGAAACACTCAAAAAATTAAGACGCGCAATACAAAACTTAGTGGGAAAGTTTTGTTTTTCCACGACAACGCCCGTCCACACATGGCCACACGTACTCAAGAGCTCTTGGAAGGTTTTGGATGGGAAGTTTTTAATTATCCGCCGTACAGCCCGGATTTGGCGCCGAGCGATTACTATCTATTCCCAGTAATAAAGATATGGCTCGCTACGCAAAGCTTTGACACTGATGCTGAACTCCATACTGGTGTAAACCAGTGGTTGAACTCGCAGACGGCAGATTACTACAAAGAGGGCAGTGAAAAGCTTGTACCACGTTACGATAAATGCCTTAATTTACTTGGCGATTACGTAGAAAAATAGCCTAAGAGTTAACCTTCAAAACGTACGTAATAAAAATTGGTTTTTTTACTTAGTTTATTTTTCATTTCAAAACATCTGTTACTTTCTGGACAGCCCTTGTAGAAGCAGATGCAATCGGTCTGATTGTCATTGCACTCCTCCATAAGAGGAAGATGATATTTTGGTACAACCAGATGCAGCAGCATTGCTACAGTTATGCGCCGTCTTTACCGATTTCTTTTAAGTTCAACACAACTCACTAAGGTTTTAAAATGGCCCTTTTCAGGGTCACCAAATAGTTCCATAAATTATTTCGTTATTTATTGTTCGTGTTTACTAAATAAAGTCTTTAAACCCAATTCACTCATCCACTCATAACCTGTAAATTCATTGATAACAATTTATATACAATCAGGGCAACAAAAAAAACTAACATATCTAAATATTACAACAAAGAAACAACCAAAAAATAAGACAAATAAGAATTCACTTTCTTAAAAGTAAACCATTTATACTCTATAAAATAGTTTAAAAAATTTTTTAAGGAAAAAATAAACTTAAATTCAAAATAAACTTATAACTTAATACATAATAACTAAACTGAACTTTTTTTTCCATACTAAACAAAATTGATTATAAATCGATAAATATATAGTTTAAATATTTTTAACTGGTTGTATATTTTTTAAAAATTGTAGTAACTGTACAAAGTTTAGACAATCTTATATATGTGACATAACAAAATTATATAATTTCTTTAAATATAATAACTTGTACTCAAAATGAATGAATATTAAAAATAAAAACTTATACATCTTGAAAATAAATGATTATAATAATTAACAGATTCAGCCTTATTTGGATATTACCCCACTCTTACATTAATACGGCAAACTGGGCAGTTTTCCTGTAAAGAGAAAATTAAACAAAATAAAAATCTGGTATGAAACACTCACACAACTTTCTCTTGCCAATACAAATAATTAACAATAATGCTACCATTAGTAATAAAACATTATAAATGAAAATCCTCAGTTTGCCTTAAAAATACGGAAAATCGCTCTATCACGCTAAACTAGGCTATGTAGAGAAAAATGCTATAAATAAAAGTTGTAGATCTTTTTATTCCTATAAAAATAGTTATATACACTTTTGTCGTAAAATGCATTCCAAGGCCGAAATCTTAAAAAAATTGATTTTTCACACGTTTTCGTGAGAAAAAAACAGAAAATCGCTAATTACTGCTAAACTCAGCGTTATACAAAAAAATTTTGGAAATAAAAGTTGTAGGTTTTAAAATTCTCTACAACTTTTACTATACAAATTTTTGCGATAAATTGCATATTAAAGCCATTATCTTAAAAAAACTAAGTTTTTATGTGAAAACAGCCTCACAAAAAATTTCAGTAAACATGACGCCTACTCTATCTTGCAGAGCATACAAAATTTAGTAAACCAGGCGATTTTAAAAAAAATCGTAGGACCAGTTTTTGAGAAAATCGCAAAAAAGTGAAAAAATACATGAATAAACTACTACTTCCGGTTGACCGATTTTGATGAAAATGTTCGTGTCGGGTCCGGAAGTGGTATGTAACTTAAGTTTCGAGTTTGTACGATGTTCCATTCTTGAGATATTCTGTTCACACACAGACCAATCGCTAAAAACATGTTTTTTGGGTTCAGGGGGTCTGAAAACGTGTAGATCTGGTGAACACTCGACATGAAAACAATACTTTCTTTCCTATACATTCATATAGGCAAGAGAAAGTAAAAATCTGGTGAGAAACACTCCTCACACAACTTTGTCTTACCAATGTAAATAACGAACAAAATAACCTAATTAGTGAATAACGTAAAATGAAAAATGGCCACCTTTTTGAAGTAATGGATAGCGCACTAGCCTATTATGTGGAGGTCCTGGGTTCGATTCCTGGCTATAGGGTCTGGAAATTATTATGTGCCAAAACCCATCATTACAGTTTTTTTTAAAACACCGTGGTCACTAATGATCAAGCTACTGATGCGACTTAAAATAAACACAAAACCTAACCTAATTTTAATCATGAGTGAATGATGCAAAATGAAAACCAAGCTTAGTTTGGCTTAATAATACACTGAATCACTCTGAGATGCTAAAATAGGATCTGTGAAGAAAAATTCATAAAATGAAAGTTTTAAGGTTTTTTAATTCTATAAATATGATTATAAATATACACTATCGTCGTAAAATGGATACTAAGACCGAAATATTAAAAAAAAATTCATGAAAAACACAAAATCACTAATTACCGCTAAACTATGGATTATACAACGAATGTTTGGAATAAAAGTTGTAGGTTTTTAAAATATGTTCTACAACTTTGATTGCATACATTTTTGCCCTAAAATGCATACTAAAGCCGCAATCTTAAAACAATAATTTTTTTCTACGAGAGCACAGCCTCCCTTCATAATTTAAATAAACAAAAAACCTAACCTAATTTTAATCATGAGTGAATGATGCAAAATGAAAACCAACCTTAGTTTGGCTTAATAATACAGTAAATCACTCTGTGATGCTAAACTAGGATCTGTAAAGAAAAATTCATAAAATGCAGTTCGTAAAATCTGTAAAGAAAAATTCATAAACCCCACCAATGCAGATTTTGAAAGGTGATTTGACACGAAATGACCCCAAAATATTGTCTATTTTACTATAATATAATTACAATAAAGTAAAATGTTTAGTAAATTGTACTTAGGCTGGTTTAAGACTGTTGTTTAGGTCATCAGCCAAAAGGCTGGTTTGAACCTCTAGAGGTTTTACTAAGTAAAACAAGGGGTGAGGTGGTTTACCATTGCCTTCCTCACTGAGTGAAAAATTACGCTTATCAGCGTGCCAGGCCCTCTGAAAAGCACAGATTTTCCACTCTGCAAATGACACCTTCACTTCATTCACCACAGGGTCTGGCTGTATAATGAAATTCATTACTTTCAGAGGAGATAACTCTGATTAGTGTCTTTTACACCTCTGCCTCTTCTGCTCTTAAATGATTCAGTCATTTAATTGGCTGACCATGTGATAAGAAACAGAACTATTTATTTTAGCCCTGCAACCAACAGATTGAGTGCAAATAATCTGACACTCCACCTGTTTATTATGGGCAGGGTTTAAGACTAAAATAATTAATACAGACTTACCATTCGTTGGAACCATTTTAAAATGCATGGTTCGTGAAATTCATGACCACAAATAAGTTTGTAATATGCATTATGAGTTTCTGTATCAAAACAGATTACACATTCAGAATGTTTTGGCTGATTGTTTCTTGAAGCTCTACAATATTATAAAAAAATATATAAATAAAACAAAAACGTACAAACACATATAAAACAAACGTAATTGTGAAAAATTTTTAACTGCATGAAATACTAATTTTGTCCATAGGTTGGAAATAACAGCTGATCGTTCATTGATATACATTAACAGCTGATTTCGGAGATAATAGCTGATTTTCAGAGACGAAGGTTCCTGGTTTAACATTACAATAAAGATAACTAATTTAATACAATATAAAATATATAACTCAAACAAATAAATTTTTGAAATACATCCTGCCAAACATTAATATATATTACAGTATAAATGAAATTCATCACCTGACCTTAGGTCGCTTTTTTTAAGTTTAAAAAATTTGGTCTTTTTAGGAGTTTTAATCTAATTAACTGAATGGAAACACCGTTATAAATTTTAATTTTTAATTTTAATACCCATCGGATTTGTATACAGGTAGAGTCGTCGCCGCGAGTCAGCTGATTTTCAGAGACAAAGGTTCCTGGTTCAAATCCTAGTAAAAGTAGTTACTTTTAAACGGATTTGAACACTAGACAGTAGTTATCGGTGCACTGTGATGGTTGGGGTTTAATTAACCACACTCTCTCAGGAATGGTCGGTCTGTACAAGACTACACCTCATTGACACGTCATACACATCATCCTCATCTCATTGGGTCATGGGGTTGCTAATTGTTCTAAATTGAACAGATTGCAACGTACACAAATTAAGAATAAAATTGATATACAAGGGTGGCAAATCTCACTGAATCTTTCATGGACACAAAGTTATGATATACAGCACTATTTCCTGTAACCAAATACAACCACAGCAAACTAAACACTATTTTTTGCAAACACAACGGTGGCCAGTCGTACTGAATCTTTCACGGACACACAGCAAGTCACTATAGTTACTATACTTTGTACACCGATCTGAGAGGTCAGCAGCCATGCATCCGTAAAGGTGTCGGCAGGATAAAAGAAAGTCAGTACTCAAAACAAACCATCGAGTGAATCATGATGTTCCCCGCCAGACGGTTGGCTTTGACTACCATTTTCTGCATCCATAAACTTTTGTACAAATAATCTACCTGTTAGTGAATAATTTAGTTCTCTTCTTTTCCGCATGTGTCGTTTCCTATTACCTATTACTACATTCTACTGTACGCTGGACGATAACAGTGTTATTTTAACCCTTGCTAACCTGGAAGCCAGAAATCCCACATGAGTCATCACCTTTCTTTAAACTCAATTTTCTCCACAACTATTCATTATTTTGCAACGGGCGTAGTTTTAATGGATAGAGAATTTTCTTCTCTTTCATTTGATGTATCTTGCATATTTGTACGATGAAAATTGACGACGTGGTGTTACGCGAAAGAAAGAGATTTTTTTTTATGAGCCAGGACTAAAATTTGAGCGTTTTTGCCCATAACTTTTCAACAAAAAAAGGAACTTGTTTGAAAATGACATTATCAGTTAGCTTTAAAAGTTACGGTTGAAATCAATAAATTAGAAGTGCTGGCAACAAATTTGATGGCTCTAAAACCGAACAAAGAAGGTAACCAATACCCGTCTCACCTATCCCTCGGTTAAACTTACAATTAGCATCAAAATAAAGGATAACATATTTTGATTTATGCTATCATGTTTAGAAAAGGATAATACACAAAACAATGTGTGAAAAAGAGATAGAAACTTTCATAGAAGAGGAGTAAATAAAAATTGAAAAGAGACGTTATTTTGAGGCGATTTTTTTCATCACGCACGTTACTTTGTTGAACATAAAGTAGGATATCTTTTGAACGCGTCAATCAATTTGCAATATCTAAACGTTGTTACTTTTACAATGAAATTTATTAATGTGTATAGCTTTATTTATGTGTATAGCTAAACATATATTTTTGAATTTTTTAGTGATTTAGTGACACTTTTTCTTACATAAATTGATAATTCTAAAAGAAAATATTTTTTCTTAATTTTCAATTTTTATTCTGGTCGTAAATGATAACGGAAAAATTTGGTTCCAACGTGGTTCTAATAACAAATTCTTTATAAATAAATAGTAATTTTTAAAAATGAAACTGAATGAAATAAAAGAGTTTTTATTAGGCGTAAAATGACAGTCCACGTGATCGTTAAAATCGCAGTTCTTGTCAGGTTAATAACCGGTTATAGAATCCAAATATCGAGCAGGTTGTTATTTTCAGTAACACATTATCAAAAAACTTCATTTGCCATCACTATATTATTTTTCAAGGCTGATGAGTTCTAAACATATGCATTGCCCCCTACCCACTTTATAGCTAGCCAATCACTTGCCAGCAACGTTGCCAATACTTGCTCTTTTAGCTCTGTTAAATATTTTATCAGCCATATTTTTGATCTTTCTTTTTTAAATTCCTAATTTGTGTACATTGCAATCTGTTCAATTGAGAACAATAAGCAACCCCATGACCCAATGAGATGAGGATGATGAGTTTGACGTGTAAATGAGGTGTAGTCTTGTACAGACTCAGGCTGACCATTCCTGAGAGAGTATGGTTAATTGAACCCCAACCATCAAAGTACACTGGTAACCACTGTCTAGTATTCAAATCGGAATTAAAGTAACTACCTTTACTAGGATTTGAACCAGGAACCTTCGTCTCCGAAAATCAGCTGTTAAACAGCTGATTTTGGCGACGACTTTACCTCTAGACCAACCCGGTGGATTAATTGATCTTTTAATATCAATTATATAATCGATAAACATACAATCAGCTGATTATATTATAAAGTATTGCATGTTAACGTGCTCTATAATCGATGTGTTCAGTACGAGATGCAAGACGAGAGTGAACTATTAAGGCTCTTATACGCATGCGCGCGTAATGTTTGTCAGGTACAATCTGGCAATGCTGGCAAACGTTCTGATTGGTCTAAACATGTGAAAAAGTAGAGCTCATCATCCGTGAAAAGCATATTAGTACAGACAAGACTATACCAATGCAGAACGCACGTTTTGCCCATTGCTCTCATTACGATAATTAGCCCATAACATTTTTTTTTGCATCCAGGAGACTTTAAAGGGAGTGTAGGACATATCAAGATAAAACTGATAAACTGAAAGTTTATCACCAATGATAAATTCATCACTTACCACCAAAAAAATGTTTCTGCTACTGATTACTTTAGTAGGCTTGTCATGAACCCCATTGAATCAAATATCACACAAAATAAAAAACTCAAACACAATGATAAATTCATCACTTACCAATAATTTTTTCCCACTACTGCTTAACTCAGTAGGCTTGTCATGAACCCCATTGTATCAAATAGTACACAATATTTGTTTAATTAAAAGTTAAATACTTTTCAACCAAAACTATTTAGAAAGGAATTTGTGCACACTGTAAAATGTTTCATCAATCAAATATTGTTTTAGCTTTTTTTTAAAATGACTTAAATTGTCACAACTTTTTAAACCTTGCGGCAATTTATTGATGTATTTTCTACCTGCATAAGTTGGTTTTTGTTCTAATAATTTAGTGTTGTGATTAGCAACATAATAATCGATTCTGTTTCTTGTGTAATGGTAGTGAACATCTAAATTCTGTAAAAAGGTATTTTGCTTCACGTACATTATCACTTCAAAAATGTACAAAGAAGGAACTGTGAGCAATTGCAGCTCTTTAAATAGTGATCTGCATGAGGTAAGGTGGTTGACTCCCATTATACACCTAACAGCATTTTTCTGTATTTTAAAAACTCTTTCCATGTTACACTGTGATGAATTACCCCATACAAATAAAATTAAACCATGATAAGCTGCTATAAGCAATTTCATTACTACTGGTGCTACCATACAATTTGAATCAGGCAATAATATTTATTATTCATTACAGTAAAAACACTTATTAATTACAGTAGAATCTCAGTAGTCCGGCCTGTTCGGGACCGAGAGGGTGCCGGATTACTGAAAATGCCGGGTTACTAGATGTGTTGGAATTTTGGAACTATAAATTATAAATTTAAACAAAAAATGAATATGCATTAATTTTTATGTTATTTTAAATTAAATTAACTAATGAAAAAAGGTTTGCTGAGCACTTCTGTAGTCTTTGTACTAAACAAAATTATCGGCTATTGACATCGCCTAGTACGATGTGGAAGTGCTCGTGTTCTGAGAATTACATTTCGTTGTCAATTCGGCATAAAGTATAGAGTATGACCCAGTTCTGGGTTTTGGATAAAAGGCCGAAAAATAATTCCATTTAACAATAATTAAGGTCTGCTTATTCATTTCTTTAATCAAATCCTAAACATACATGTTATATTAAATCCGCCGTAATTGGGTCGAGTTGATTTCCCTAATTCAATTTAAATCTTTTACCAAAATCTGTCCTGGGTGAGGTTTCATACTTTTAGGCCTAATATTTTAAGCGCCGGATTATTGGAGGTGCCGGACTACCGAAATTCTACTGTATATACAAAAAGTATTTGACCATACCTGTTACATCCAGCACTTTGAAAGTTGGTACTGCTGTGGCCATTGTTTTGCAATCTGCTGTTTTGGGCAATATTAGGATTTTGAAAGGTATTGTTACCTCCAAAATATCCGGGCTGATTTCCTACTTGCTGAACGTTCTGATAGCCCTGATTATACCCATACGCATTATCTTCATAATCAGATTCATCATCAGAATCTGTTTCATAATATTCATATGAGCCATCTTCAGATTCTTCAGATTCCTCAGAACTATCAGTCTGTTCTTCATCACCCTGTACATTATTTTGGTGTTCGTTACCCGATAAATGAGATTTTAAACCATGCAAGGTTGAACTATTACTGTAAGACATTTGTATATATGAATTACATAGCATGCAAATCATATGTTCAGGTTCATTATCTTCTAACAAATTTTGATGTTGATTGCCATAAATATGAGTGGTAAGATTCTTCATTGCAATAGTCTCATCAAATGATCCTGGAATTTGGCATTCACAAAGTTCACACCAGAAATGTGGTGGTTGTTGATTATTATCATATACATTTCCCATTTTGTTTTCTTACCTGTAGAAAATAAATATATAAAAATCGGGTGAGAAACACTCACACAACTTTCTCTTGCCAATGCAAATAATGACCAATATAACTTAACATTAGTAATAAAACATTAGAAATAAATAAAAAACTAACCGCAAAAAACATAACCTTATTTTAATCATGAGTGAAAGATGTAAAGTGAAAATTAACCTCAGTTTCGCCTAAAAATACGAAAAATCACTCTTTCACGCTAAACTAGGCTCTGTAGAGAAAAATGCTTCAAATAAAAGTTGTAGATCTTTTTATTTCCTATAAAATGTATTATATACACTTTTGTCGTAAAATGCATTCTAAGGCCGAAATCTTAAAAAAATAGATTTTTCACACGTTTTTGTGAGTAAAAAACAGAAAATCGCTAAACTAAGCTTTAAAAATGTTTGAAATAAAAGTTGTAGAATTGTAAATTGTCTACAACTTTTAATATATACATTTTTGCGCTAAAAAGCATATTAAAGCCGCAATCTTAAAAAAAAAACAATTGTTTTATGTAAAAACAGTTTCACCAAGAATTTCAGCAAACATGGCACTTACCCTATCTTGTAGAGCATAAAAAATTTAGTATATGAGGCGATTTTAAAAAAATCGTAGGACCAGTTTTTGAGAAAATTGAAAAAAGTGAAAAATTACACGAATAAACTACAACTTCCGGTTGATCGATTTTGATGAAAATGTTCGTGTCGGGTCCAGTAGTAGTATGTAACTTAAGTTTCAAGTTCGTACGATGTTTCCTTCTTGAGATATTCTGTTCACACACGTGCGCGCGCGCATACACACACACACACACACACACACACACAGACCAATCGCTAAAAACATGTTTTTTGGGTTCAGGGGGTCAGAAAACGTGTAGATCCGGTGAAAACTCGATTTCGAAAAATCGACATGAAAACAATACTTTCCTTCCTATATATGCATATAGACAAGAGAAAGTAAAAATTGAAAATCTTTAACTGCAATATGATACACAACCTAAACATAAATGACAAAAAAAAAGATTATATATAAATCAATATTATAAAACATATCAGGTAGTTAGAAAACATTCTGAAACCTTTTTCGGACCTATTCCGTCATTTCACTTCATCAAAATATCATGTGAATGCACCTTTACTGTTCAACCCAGCAAAATCACCAGCGTGTGTTCTGTACTGTTCAACTAGCATTCACCTGATTCTTATATTTCGGTTGTTTTCATTTTTATTTAACTGGAACTGTATGTTACGAGGCGTGTTCAGAAAGTAAGTACCGTTTTTAAAAAAAAAACAAGTAAAACAATTTTTTTTCAACACAATTTTACTTCTACATGAAAGCCCAAACCTTAAACTATTTTTTGACATAGTTTCCACCGATGTTCAAACACTTGTCGTAGCGGGTGATCAATTTGTCTATACCCTCTTCGTACAAGGTTCCCGCCACTGACGTGCACAAAACCAAGAGACTCGGAAGTGCTTTGACTTTTCTCACACGGTACAGTGATGATGGTGAGGATTTTTTAAACAAATTTTGACAGGTGATGAAACTTGGGTCTGTCATGTCACACCGGAATCTAAACAGCAGTCAATGGAGTGGCGACACACGCAATCCCCGAAGAAACAAAAATTCAAGACGACAATGTCTGCACAAAAAAATCATGTGCACTGTCTTTTGGGATCAGAAAGGTGTTTTGCTGATTAATTTTCTCTCAAGAGGTGAAACCATTAATGCGGCAAGGTATTGCGAAACCTTAAGAAAACTAAGGCGGGCAATTTAAAACAAACGGAGAGGATTGCTCAGTAACGGAATTGTGTTGCTCCATGACAATGCTCAGCCCCATACCGCTGGTGACACTCAAACATTGGTTCGACAATTTCGTTGGGAGCAGTTCGATCACCTGCCCTACACCCTGGACTTCGCACCGTCTGACTACCACTTGTTCCTGCACATGAAGCGTGAGCTAGGCGGCCAACGCTTTGAAACTGACGATGAAGTGAAAACTGCCGTGGAGTCGTGGCTACATTCATTGGCAGGAACCTTCTACAAAGAGGGTATAGACAAATTGATCGCTACGACAAGTGTTAGAACATCGGTGGAAACTATGTCAAAAAATAGTTTAAGGTTTGGGCTTTCATGTAGAAATAAAATTGTGTTGAAAAAAAATTGTTTTACTTGTTTTTTTTTAAAAACAGTACTTATTTTCTGAACACGCCTCGTATTACTTAAATGTAACTGTAAATAAAGAGAATGATGGTTTGATAATTTAATTTCATATTAGTGAGAAATGTGTCGTTTCTTAGAGGTTTCCTAATTCTGCAGTTTGCTTTATTACACACCCAACGATCTTGGCCAGCGTATCATATTGTGTCCATTTAAACAAATACGTGAATTATGCAATATTCCTATCTCTTGAAGAAAACGTATAGCTCTTTCCTTAGTAGAAATAATAGGAGCCAGTTCCTAAATATTCATTATGTATTGAACAGAACACGTGCGAAGCAAACAACCAACTAATGTATATTAATAAACATGCAAACAATATCTACAATTAATTATAGTGAGTGGGAGTCATCAGTAATAATAATAAAGATGCATTTACAAGAGACGACTTTAAGGTTACAGATGATGTGATTTGAAATAACGGAATTGGTCCCCTTTTTCAAGAGAAAAAATAAAATGAGCAATAAAAATTGCATAAATGATGAGTACTAAGACATAATCAATATAAAAATTACAATTTTAACATGAGGGCTAGCGAATTTTAAACTTTCATTTTTGTTTAAAGGTTTGTATTAATAGCTAGTAATCAGCTAATAGAGTTCAGGAACCAAAATAATGAGTTTTAATAAAATTTAAAAATTTTCGGAAATTTTGCCACGAATTATCCGAAACTTTTTGTGCTTTCCATTTAGTTTAGTGCTCTACCACATCGAAATAAAAACAAACTAGAACCGATAATATAATAAAATATTGTACCAACTAATTATTTCGTTACAAAATCTGCATTGCGTTCATATCAGTGTCAATAAAGTTAAACAAAAGTGTATACAGTGTTTACTGTATAATTACAAAAAAGAACTTTGAAACGTTAAAAGAAAGAGTGAGATAATGCACTCAACCCAAACACGTAAAGTTAATAATCGGCTGCATTAAATCTTTTTTGAAAATGATTGTCATTTCAATAAAATTGCACTATTACAGCATATATTACTTAACGTAAAGAAATAGTATATTACCTTACTTTAGGTAAAGACGCAAAAATGAGTAAAATATATTAAAAAAATAATAAATAACTTTAACAAAAAAAGGAAACCATATAAACAAGACGAACAGCTGTTTTAACTCATCATCACGCGCGCACTGCTCACGTGACAAATGTGTCTGTCAGATGATCACAGTGTCTGTCATAATGAAAATAAACATTGTGCATCTTAAATAAATACTAGTATTTTAAGAATCTGATATCTAAGATCAAGTAATTGATTACTTTTATTCATTCCTCAATATATGTTTTTTTGGTATTCAAAGTAAATGCTACATTTCCCTTCATAAAACATTTTAATAATTAAAAATAAGATGAGGTAAATTTTTCGTGATACTGCATCCAAGGGACACCACAAGAGGGAGTACAGGGCAAGTCGAGATACCTTCAGAGCAGTGATTTCTAAAAAAAATGTTCTGAAATATATGTGTAATAATAATTATTGAGATAACAATTAGGTTGAACCACAGCTGTTTGTTACTTGGACACATTACTTAATTCAAAAAGAAAACTATCCCAAACTCTTGTAATTAATTCCCTTTCTTATGATGACGTCATTCATAACTTTTCTGTAAACAACTGTTTTGCGCAGTCGCCACACGGTGAAGCTATAGAAAAAATTGTAGTAAATGGTTATTATACAGTAAACTTACGATACTTCGACACGGCCCGTGGTGAGGCGACATGACGTGGTGTAACATAAGTAGCGATCCGGGAGGGAAGTCGGCTCCTTCCCCTTTTTCATCTTCCTTCTACCCTTCCATTGTCCTTGAGTAAAGTATTGTACTGAATAAGCACGTCAGTTGGTATTCTTTTTTTTTCCTAATTTGTGTACGTTGCAATCTGTTCAATTTAGAACAATAAGCAACCCCATGAGATGAGGATGATGTGTATGACGTGTAAATGAGGTGTAGTCTTGTACAGACCCATGCCGACCATTCCTGAGAGAGTATGGTAAATTAAACCCCAACCATCAAAGTACACCGGTAACCACTGTCTAGTATTCAGATTCGTATAAAAGTAACTACCTTTACTAGGATTTGAACCAGGAACCTTTGTCTCCGAAAATTAGCTGTTAAACACTGATTTTGGCGACGACTTTACCTCTAGACCAACCCGGTAGGTATTCTTAAAAACTGCAATTTTCATACCTACTAAAATCGTGTTTTTGAAGCTACCTATCAACATTTCGATATTTCGACAACCTGTAAGTCCATAAAGTGTCTAACTATCGAAGTTCTACTGTACTAGCCTTAAATTATAATTGTATAACTTTAACTATCGAAATCTGTTGTTGTTGTTTAGGTCAACAGCCAAAAGGCTGGTTTGAACCTCTAGAAGTTTTACTAAGTAAAACGAGGAGTGAGGTGGTTTATTATTGCCTTCCTCACCGAGTTGAAAGAGTATGCTTATCAGCATACCAGGCCATCCAAAAAACACCCACTTTCCACCTTGCAAATGCCACCCTCACTTCATTCACCACAGAGTCTGGCTGTATAGTGAAATTCATTAATCAGAGGAGAAAACTCTGACAAGTGTCTTTTACACTTCTACCTCTTCTGTTCATAAATAGTTTAGTTATATAATTGGCTAACTATGTGATAAGAAACAGAACTATTTTTTGTAGCCCTGGACCCAAAAGATCAAGTGCAATTAATTTAACACTCCACCTGCCCAAAATCTATAATGTTAAAAATGATAAGGGGTTTGTTTGTCGAGTTCGGCCTCAGCTCCCACTGGACTGATTCCAGTCAACCATTTTTAAAAAAGTAGCACCTCGGCAGATTTGCCAGCACCCGTCGTTATTTTTTCCAAATTCCCGATTAATCCACAAAACAGAAAATTAAGGGAACACGGTTTTTAAGAAAAATGATCTACCAAACAGATGGCTTATTTTAATAATTTTTAACAAACAAATGTACTAGTGTAATGTGATATTCTGAACCAAGTAAAGCTGTTGGTTAACACCACTGATGATCATGAAGAAATGAGAATCAAATTTCATGGTTTAAGGAACTTGCATAATAATTTTCTTCTATTTCATCAATAGATGTTAGTAGAAAAAAAATGGAAGCAATTCACCTTATTGATAATGTTATTAACTTTGTCAGACCTGATATAAATATTCTCCTATTTTTACAGCATTTTGTGTGAAATATCAAATATATAATGTTCATCAACTTGCTGCTCAATAATACGAGGGGGTACCCAAAAGTATCCGGAACAGCTCTGCTGTGGGCGGAGCTTGTGCAGTACAAATTCCCGCCACTAGGCTGCTTGTAGCGCTACTCATTGCCAGTTCAATGCCATTTTGTTCGTTGATCTAGCTTGTTCTATTCTCGTGCAGTGATTGTTCTCGCTAGTGCTGTTTTGTGCTCGTGTCGTTTTTCATGATGGCAAGTTTTAATGAACAACGTGCGGCTGTGAAATTTTGCTTCTTGCTCGGTAAAAACGCCGCGGAAACAGTTATAATGTTGAACACAGCTTACAAAGACGACGCTATTGGAAAAACCCAAGTGTACGAGTGGTTTTTGCACTTTAAAAATGGCGACATGTCGATTGAGAACAAACCTCGTTCTGGACGACCGTCGACTTCCCGAACAGACGAAAATGTTGTGAAAGTGAAAGAAATTGTACGAACAGACCGACGACAGACCATTGACTTTTTATCTTTAAGTGTTAAGAAGACTACGAAACAGCATTCGTCGTAAAAGACCTAATTTGTGGCAGACAGGGGACTGGTTTTTCCACCACGACAACGCGCCTGCACACACGGCAATCTCGGTTACCCAGTTTTTGGCGAAAAACGGCATGGTTTTGCTACCACACGCACCGTACTCACCCGATCTGGCTCCGTGTGATTTTTTCTTGTTCCCACGCATGAAAAGGGGCATGAAAGGTCTCCGATTTAACAACGTTGATGATGTCAAGAAAAAAACGACGGATGAGCTGGCAGCCATCACTGAAGAGGAGTACAAAAAATGTTTTGAACAGTGAAAGCACCGGTGGGACAAATGTATTAGTTGTAATGGAGAGTATTTTGAAGGGGATAAGGTTCTTTTGTAAAAAAATTAAAAATAAATAGTTTTAAAAAATAATTCCGGTTTCTTTTGGGTACCCCCTCGTATAAAAAAAAACTAGAAAAAGACTTTTCTTTGCTTTTAGATGACATATAGAGTATTTTGAAAGTACATGTTAGCTTACTAAGGTATAAATCCTTTTGGAACATGTTTGAAAGTTTGAACACATTATGAGTTTGGAACAGCTGGAGTTCTTCACCACCTAATAATAGGTCTTTTCTTGCAGAAATACTTTAAAATTTAGATGTGCTGATGCGCATGTTTTACGATACATCAACTCATGCGTGACAATGCGCTCAGAAGAACATTCCGGTTTTGACTTTACTATTATACTTACAAGATTCTAGCTTGGATTCAAAATCTGAACCTCTGTATTGTAGGCTGTTATCATGGGTTGACATGTAAAAAGGGCCCTGGGAAGTGACCTGGGGAGGGCTTCGGCTCTGGCAAAGGGGAGTGATGACGCGTCACGATACACAACATCGGTATCAAAATAAGCGGTTAATCAAGAGACCGCTCTTAGCCTCTCTCACTCCAACTCCAACACTTTAACCTACAAGAGGTGCCCCTGTTACGCTGAGCAACTCGATGGAAGGTTGGGTTAAACCCCAGCGGGAAATCGGGTCAGCAAGCTGATAGGTGTTGGGGGCTGAGGAGCCAATCTTCAGTCAATTCTCACAACCTGATGGTCATGCCTCAATCTTTGACGTCTCAGGGAGTAATGATCAAAGAGGATAGGATCATGAAGTGAGAAATAGGAGTAATTCTCCAAAACAGGATTGTTAGGAATCCTTAGGAGGCAGCCCCTCCACCTAACTAGCCTTGCCGTTGGGTTAATATCCCACGCAGGGCGAAACATAAACGTATTCAAAGAGACAAAATAGAAAGAAACGGACAGGTTAAACGGAAAAAAGACTGGAAACGGACAAATAACATGATTTTTGGAACTTGGAATAAAAACAGCAGTAACAGAACTGATTGAAAGAAGGGCATTGGGTTGGTATGGTCATGTGGTGAGAAGAGATAGGGAGGACAGACTGAAGCGAATTTTTGAGGCGAGACCGGAGGGAACCAGAAGACGGGGAAGACCAAGGATGGAGTGGGAGGAGTATGTTGAGGGTGTGGGGGGGCGAAGGGGAGAGAGCAAAGGACGGCTGAGAGCATTGGCTTTGGACAGAGTGGAGTATAAGAAGTTTATAGAAGGCCCGACGCTGAGAGGCAGAAGGGAGAGATAAAGAAGAAGAAGAAGACATGTAAAAAACGTAGCTAACACACCTTGCTCTGCTCACATGAGCATAAATATGGCACAGAATGTGCTATTCAATTGAACGATTGGGATGAAAGTAGGCTAGGAGTCAAGCACAGCACTGAGCTGTTACAGTTCATAGTGCATACAGCAAATAGTGAGTGTTTACGTTTGTATGAAGTACCTGAACGTTCATACCCTCCCACAAACAAATATTTTTGTGTCGTGCGTCCATCTTTCTAATTAATTTAAAAATATTTTTCCAACTAGATTTGGTTTAGGTTGTACTGTAAACCAATCAATAAATTGATTAATTTATAAAAATAATGAATTAATTAATTATACAATACATTGCAAAAATAATACATTAAAATGTATTAAATATGGGAAGCCCTATGATTTTAGTTATGGAAGGCAAATTTGAGTGTTATTTCATTGAAGTAGCTTTTCTGAAACTAGATCTTTTAATAAGATGTTAGACTTAAAATTATGTAAAATCAGTAATTGCCTCAAAATTAAGCTCTGTAGAGAAAAATGCTTATAATAAAAGTTGTAGGGTTTTTAATTTCCTATAACTTTGATTGTATACACTTTTCTTATAAAATGCATAATTAAGGCCGCAATCATAAAAAATCCCACTTTTTTTATTGATTTTGATGGAAAGAACAACAGAAAATCACTAATTGCTGCAGAACTAAGCATTGTACAAAAAAGTTTGAAATAAAAGTTGTAGATTTTTTATTTCCTATAACTTTAATTACATACATTTTTGTTGTAAAATGCATACTAAGGCCGCAATCTTAAAGATTTAATTTTTTACAGATTTTCATGAAAAAAAAACCAGAAAATCACTAATTGGTGCTAAACTAAGCACTGTAAAAAAGGTGAGAAACAAAAGTAGGTTTTTAAATGTTCTACAACTTTGCTTTTATACACTTTTGCTCTACAATGCATATCAAGACCACAATTTCAAAAAAACCAATTTTTTCTACGACAGCACAGCCTCCCCTACAATTTCAGCAGATATAGGGATTATCCTATCTTGTAGAGCATAAAAATTTAGTGAATCAAGTGATTTAAAAAAAGTTATAGGAGCAGTTTTGAGAAAATCGCAAAAATTAAAAAATCACATGAAAACTACAAGTTCCAGTTGACAGATTTTGATGAAAATGTTCATAAAAATCTGATGATTCATTTTTAGTGCAAGTTCCCTTAGTGATACCTAACTTAAGTTTCAAGTTTCAAGTTTTTACGCTATTCCGTTCTTGAGATATTTTGTTCACACACAAAGACCAATCACCCAAAACATGTTTCTTGGGTTCAGGGGGGCTGAAAACATGTATATAAATGGTAAAAACTCAATTTCAAAAAATCGACATGAATACAATACTTTCCCTATATATTATAAAGGACAAGAGAAAGTCAAAAAACGTAAAAATAAAAATAAAAACTCCATCCTTATGTAATAAGTAAATTTTATTGTTTCATAATTTTTTTAAATTAATTTTTGAATTAAATCATAAAATTATAAATACTAGCAGTACATTGATTAATTTATAATCATAATGAGTATTATATTATACAATACATTGCAAAAATAATTTATAGTAAACTTATTAAATATGGAAGCCCTACGATTTTAGTTATGGAAGACAAATTTGAGTGATATTCCATTGTATTTTGAAAATACAACTCTTAGTAATATAATTAGAAAAATACATAGTTCATTTAATAAATAGCCATGGGTATAGGAATATATAAATATTTGATTACAGTTACATTTAAATTGAATCTAAACATTTCATGAATATTCTCAGGAGCAGAAGACAACTTGGAAAGTCAAAGTATAAAAGTATTTTGAAAAAATATAATTTTTTATCAGCTGATCTGTCAACATCACCTCTTACATCTTCAACATTGTGCTACACATACGAAAAGTAAGGGAGAGGAACCAAATATGGAATACCATTTTCATTTTTCTGGGTTTCTTTGATTTTTTTGAAATTACTTGAATTTTATATCAAAAAAAGAAATAGTTTATTTCACAACTAGAAAAGAGAAAATCTTAAATTTACAAATATAATTTTTTTTTTAAAGTTTCTTTGGCAACATGAATTTTACAATTCACAAAATAGGATATTAATATGGAATACATTGGGTTATAATTTGGAATACTTGGAATAGATACATAATTTGCCTACATAGTTTTTAAAGCACCAAAGTATTAGTCCAATCAGTTTATTTACAGTAATCGCAGACAAAATACAACCTTTCAGCCACAGGCGGGATCTGGGGGGGGCAAGGGGGGGCACTTGCCCCCCCAATATTCTACTGGTATACATTTTTAACCAAGTTAGTGTATCGAAATCAATTCAGATGTTCAGATGCATCTGAATCAATTCAGATGTTCTTCCTATAAGCTGTTCTTAGTGGAGATGTATTTAAACTTAAAATTAATTAATCAAATGGTCCAATAAAAATGTGTTAATGGTTAAATAAGTTAATACTATTTTTTAACATTTAAAAACATTGTTATTGGACCATTTTAGATCAATTTTAGGTTTACATCAATTGGGAGTTAAAATGACGTTTTAACGTTAAAATCCCAACAAAATTTACTTTTTAATTTAGCCTAAAAACAGCCCTAAAATTGAGTTGAAGGCAATAAAAATCTCAAAATTTTCCGGGGGAGGTCCCCCGGACCCCCCCTTGTGCTGGGGGGTATTCCATACCCCCAGACCCCCGGTATTTGCCCCCCCCAATGACTCCCGCCAAATCCCGCCCATGCTTTCAGCAATAGTGCATTGTTCATGATATCAATTATTACACCTCGAGCATTGAATCCACTTTCACCTTTTTTATCTTCATTGTAATCACCTTGACAAAACAAGCTGTATTTGGTCTTTTTGAATCCGGTAGTTGTTTCTGTCGGTATAACCAATGGTGCGAGAAGATCAGGATTTCCAACGTCCTGTCTGGAAAAACACTAGTATTCCATAATAAGACCCTATTCCATATATGGCTCCCTTCCCCCACTATTGCTCCTTGCGATAAGAATGTTTCAGTTAGGCGCTCCTGGAAAGTCTGCTAATTTCAATTAATCAAATGATGTGTTTAGACTCAATTTGACAAATGGGAGGAAAACTAATTTCTCTAAGAAAAAAGGGTTGCCGTTAGTAATTTTAGAACTCTTGAGAAAACACATGACAACTCCAAAAAAAGCTAATATTCCTGGTTGACCAGATTCAGGAAACTCATGCTGTGGACATTAATGGTTCACAGGTCTTTGCCAAGACTAACCTAACAATTCCAATGTTTAGTTGATCATATATGGTTGTTTAGGTCATCAGTCAAAAGGCTGGTTTGAACCTCTAGAAGCTTTATTATGTAAAACAAGTGAGGTGGTTTACAATTGACTTCTTCACTGTGTAAAAAAGTATGCTTATCAGCATGCCAGGCCCTCTGAAAAGCATCTACTTTCCACCCAGCAAATAACACCACTTCATTCACCACAGGATCTAGCTGTATAATGAAATTCATTGCTTTCAGAGGAGATAACTAGTGTCTTCTACACCTCTACCTCTTATATTCTTAAATGCGTCAGTCATAATTGGCTGATCATGTGATAAGAAACAGAACTATTTTTTGTAGCCCTGGAATTAGTAGATCGAGTGTAAATAATTTAACACTCCACCTGGCTGTTATGGGGAAGATCATCTAATATGAAACAAAAAATGTGCTGTAGGAAAACCTTTTAGGATCAATAGAAAAAGTTAAAACAAAAAACAGCAGATCTAATAAAAGACCTGTCACAGACAATGATTTGAAGTACTGTATAAATGTGTTGGGTCAGACTCCTTGAACCAAGCAAGATCTCTGAATAAACTGAACCACTTTAGGCCAAAAATAATTTAAAATTTTTTTAACAAATTGTATTAAAATCAGAAGCAAAAACAGACAATTGAAAGGACTTCCAGCCTCAACAATTCATTATTATGCTTCACAATATTGATAATTGTAGAGGTGTTGATGTACGAGATTTGATAAAAAAATAACAGGAATTTTTTAATTTCACGGGTTTTGTAAATCCGATTTCCAAATTTTCTTTAACCTTGTTGGTACAAGTTCCGAAATTAATGAATTTTGAACAAAAGAATATCAAGTGGATATCACCCAAGAATTGGCGAATGAAGTTAACACTGATCCAGAATTTCTGCAAATGGTCATAACAGGTGACGAAACATGGGTATATGGGTATAAAATTGAAACAATGGTTTTGACATTTTAAGAGAACCATGAAAGGATGACGTTTTTCCACCATTGATGGCATAAAAACAGAATCACTTAAGGAGCTGACAGCTATATCAAAAAGTCAGTTCCAGAAGTGCTTCCAAGATTGGAAAAGCGCTGGCACAAGTGTATTATATCTGAAGAAGATTACTTTGAAGGAGCTAAATTGATATAGATGAATAAATAAAAATTTTATTAAGAAAAACTAAAATTCCTGTTATATTTTTATCAAACCTCGTATGTAATTGGTTAGATGGAGACAATGACAGGGATCATGACACACTAAAAGACAAGAAAATCACTGCATCATACTCATTTAAAGAAGCTGATATTGGTGATGAGACAGATGCAGATAACCATCACCAATCAGCAGTTCTGTCACAGTTAGAGGTTCTTATTGTCTACTTTGAGCACCAGATGGAGATAACATTGACTGAGCTCCAAACGCTGAAAAGAAAGGGTTTTTGGAGTTTTCAGGTGACGCACTAAACTGACACAAAAGAAACGAGCTACTTTTTGATGAACTAGATTTTACAGTATATTTATTGGTAATGTGAGAAACTTTACTGTATGACTGTATTCCCTACTAATTGACCTTGATAAGGTCGAACTGTACAGTTTTGAACAATAGAAAAAACATATACAGAAGATAGTGGATAATGACACGGAATTAAAGGAAATCGTTGTAATTCTTTTATGATATCAGTCCTGTTTTTAAATACCACGCCTCTGATAGTTCTAATTCTTTTCTTTTGTATTAATACTTATAATTAACTATAACCAAAAAGTTTAAAATTTTTTGAGGTCATCATTTTTACAGGTTAGATATTTTTAAGATTCAATATCTCTTTAAAAAACTGTTGAATCTAATTTACTGCATGACAGGCATGGCTACAGCAGCCTTAGTATGGGTAACGTCACTTTCTCTCCATAACTGTGTAACAGTCTTCACTTGAGTATAAAAATGAACTCCCTGTTTGCCGTAAAAATGGCAGTCACCTCTGAATGAGCCTCTAGAGCCAGTGAAGGAGAACATTGGAAGCGGTACAGGTATTGGAACATTGACACCAACCTGTAACAAAAGTTTTTAGATTACTTTAAGGATTCCATATATTAAACTTTCTATAGTTCTGAAAACTCTGTAATCAACATACTGTCGCCACCGGCTTTTAGTAGCACAATCTGTAGAGCTCATCATAGGACCGGCCGGAGCAGCAGGGCATCCGGCAGCGTAGTTCAAAAGTAAAACAGATGATTGGGGAAGCCTTCGCCGCTACCTCAAAGAGGAGCAGCCGCTGGCAAGCGAAGGGGGAGGTCATCTTTACCGCTGCCTAAATGATTAGGAGCAGTCGCTTATACAGCGAACACCTTTCACAGCTGCCTCCGAAGAGGAGCAGTCGCCAGTGAAGTGAAGCGGGGTCGTCTGTACCACTGCCTAATTGAATAGGAGCAGTCGCTGACGCAGCAAGCACCTTTTATCGCTGCCTCCAAAGAGGAGCAGTCACCGGTGAAGCGAGGGGCAGGGAAGGGAGATGTAGTAGCAGAAAGAATTGACTCAAAGTTGAGCTGCAATTCCTCCATATCGACCTTCGATAACGTTAGAATCCATACTGTCTGGTCACCTTCTCAACTATCGCATCCGCCAGTGCGTAGATACATCTTGCACTTACATGAAATTCACACTTGGTAGTAGCACCAAGACAGAGCTGCAGTACAAACAGCCAACAATCCAAGACTTGAGTGTCCCAGTGAGGTCCACACAGGCTCATATGGGAGTGTGGTAAACAACAAAGACTACAGTGTTACCAATTGCCACATGAATAATTTCCCTGAGCCCCCAACGCTTTGCAGACCTTACTTTTTGGGATTACCCTTGACATTAAAGTCAAATCATTAGCTTTAATTAACATTTTTCCTATTTGAATTTGAAACCCTTTTACAAATAAATAATTTATATTAATACAAACAATTCATTAAAAAAAATTACGCTAACAAATGAAAATTCATCATGAAATATCTTACCTGACCACAATCAATTTCTTGAGTGAATTTTCTTGCAGTAGCACCATTATTTGTAAATATTGCAGTACCATTACCATATGGGTTATTATTTACGATTGAAATAGCTTCATCAAGTGTGTCTGCAGATAGACAAACCAAAACTGGACCAAATATCTCTTCTTTATAACACCTCATATTTGGCTGAAACAATTGAATGTTAAATGAAGTTTCACATCTTTCTGCAAGAAGTTCTTTATGTGGGTACTAACATTAAAAATCTGGTGTGAAACACTCACACGACTTTCTCTTGCTAATGCAAATAGTGAACAACATAAACTAATATCAAAAATAAAACATTAGAAATAAACAAAAAACTAACCTCATAAAACATAACCTAATTTAAATCATGGGTGAAAGACCCAAAATGAAAATCAACCTCAGTTTGGCTTAAAAATACGGAAAATCACTCTTTCATGCTAACCTAGGCTTTGTAGAGAAAAATGCTTTAAATAACAGTTGTAGATCTTTTAATTTCCTATAAATTTGATTATACACTTTTGTCGTAAAATGCATACTAAGGGTGAAATCTTAAAAAATCGATTTTACACATTTTTGTGAGAAAAAAACAGAAAATTGCTAATTACCGCTCAACTAAGTGTTATACAAAGAAATGTTGGAAATAAAAGTTGTAGGATTTTAAATTCTCTACAACTTTTATTACATACATTTTTGCGCTAAAACACATATTAAAGCCGCAATCTTAAAAAAAACAAGTTTGTTTTACGAGAAAACAGTCTTCCCAAGAATTTCAGCAGACATGGCACCTACCCTATCTTGTAGAGCATAAAAAAATGTAGTAAACGAGGTAATTTTTAAAAAAATCGTAGGAGCCATTTTTGAGAAACTCGCAAAAAAGTGAAAAATGACACGAAGAAACGACTACTTCCGGTTGACCGATTTTGATGAAAATGTTCATGTCGGGTCATCTAGTAGTACTTAACTTAAGTGCAAGTTCGAACAATGTTGCGTTCTTGAGATATTCTGTTCACACACACAGACACAGACCAATCACTAAAAACATGTTTTTTGGGTTGTTCAGGGGGTCTGAAAACGTGAGATCCAGTGAAAACTTGATTTCTTAAAATTGACATGAAAACAATACTTTCCTTCCTATATATTCATATATTCAAAAGAAAGTAAAAAGCCACCAGAATAACTGCCTATTAATTTTAAGTTACATATGAAGTAAATAATAAATATACTAGAAAAATTTACCTTAACGTTAGTAAGTATAGTAGGTCCAATAAAGTTTCCTTTCTCGTAACCTTTTACAACAAGATTACGTCCATCAAGTAAAAGATTTGCTCCTTCATCTATACCTGACTGAATAAGACCCAAAATACGTTGTTTAGACTGAGGTGAAATAACTGGACCCAAATCAGTAGCAGGTTCATGACCTAAAAATAAAAGTGACAAATTTTAAAGATTTTAAAAAATTACAAATTATGATACAAATGAAATATTTCTTACCCTTCTTTTTGGTTGTAAATACTTTAGTTTTTTTTTTAAATTACAATCATTTCGGTGATACCATCTTCTTCAGAGTATTTAAAAAAAATTGTTCCATTCCAGTCATATCAAATAAAACTTTTTTTTTAAACTAAAGTGCAACCAAAACGAAAGGTAAGAGTTATTTCATTTTGTATCGTAATTCATAAATTAAATAGTTTGCAGGATGCATTACGAGGATTTGTTTGTAAATTTAAAAAAAAATATTTTATTCACATCAACACCTTAACTACTGTGGGGTTAAATGAGTTAAAATTTTCAGATTCTATAAAGTGACTGATCCCAGGACCTTCCCGCTTTATAGTTTAGCATGGCAACCACAACATCATGGAGGTGGCCTTGAACAAGGTGTGACAATTAAGTTCCGGGAATCAATTAATAAAACCCAAGCAAATTAAGTTACGAGCAAAATTTTATTATAAACCTTCACAATTGTCTCTAACTCTACACAACGATTCTGATGTTGCTTCCACGATTGGAAGCACCCTTGGTAATCCTGTGAAGTTACTCCATTCAGCACCACAGTTACAGCTGCCTTGACCTCCTGTACACCGCCATGATGAGTTCCTTGAAATACGACTTCATTTTGGGGAATAAGAAGAAGTTGCAGGGGGCGATATCAGGGCTATAGAGTGGGTGCGGCAATGTTGGAATGCCTTTTTTCACCAACAACTCTTTCACAATGAACGACAAATGGGCCGGCACGTTGTCGTGGTAACAGATCCGGCATTCCTTGGTGAGTTCGGACCTCACACATAAAATGCGTGCTCGCAGCTGCTCCAGGATGACAACATAGAACTGTCCCGTCACTGTCTTGCTGGAATGAACATATTCACAACGAATGATGCCGCAGATATCAAAAAAGCGATCACCATCGCCTTCAGTCGCGACTTGGACATCCTCGCTTTCGTTGGCAACTCACCACCTTTTTCCACCAACTGCTGATCTTGTTTACGGGTCTCGCGGTCATACTCAAATATCCAGGTCTCATCACCAGTGACTACCGGACTTGTTCAATCTCTCCAGTCCCTTTAAATGCATACCAACAAATCCTCACTTATAATATGAGTCACTCATTTTCACGACACCACTAAAAATGTTCCTTTCAAAAAACACGGATAAAACACAACCAAACGTGCTATCAACTTCAAATTTCAACTGCAACAAAAGGATAGTCCCCTAATTCCGGTCATATGTTTACAAACAACACAGTGTTGTCATTTCCTGAGTTATAACTAAATTCTTGGAACTTAATTGCCACACCTTATACGACACCTAGATTGTAGACTGATTAATTATAATTTATATGTAGCCCACTAATTATTATGATCATGTTGGTACTCCAGGTTTTTGATTATACAAAGTGGCGATCATAATATTTAAACATCATGTCTGTAATAGTCTGATGGGCAAACTGAAAAATGATCATAATTAAGTATGTTTTGTACAAAACAGGTTATTCCTATTTGTTAATACTGTGACAAATAGATGGCCAATAATTTTTTGACAAAAGCTTTCATATAGGTTTTGACAGGTGAAATTTATTGTTGTATATTTTTGTTTTCAATAAAATGGTAGAATATAATTTTTCTAGTTTATTCTTTACCTCTCGAGAAAAATTGATCATTTGTTATTACATACAGTTGGTACACTTTTCTCAGGTGTTCAAATTGTAAATATCTGTGAAGGCATTCAGTGTTATTAGAGAACCATTTCTAAAGCGACTGTTGGTTGAAAATTGGTGTTAAATGAAGTGAAGAGCAGAAGTGGTTTTGGGTACATGGTGTGATATGGGCAAATAAAGCGTATTGTACTGTGGTAAACTAATTATTTGATTGTAAATAGTCATATTTCCTTTTTTAGTTAATTTTTGATTATCTTAAGTTTTAATAACATTTTGTAGTCAAGTTAGCCTAAGTGGTTTAATTGTAATTAATTAAATGGTTAATAACCAGATCCTAAAAGAACCCAGAATAGAGATTACAATATATTCTACATGTATTTTTTTAAATTTTTTTTATTGAGTGATGATGCCTACATAAGCCTTGGGCTTGTGCATAGGTAATGATATCCGGTGATTTACAGATGAAAAAAATGCCAGACCTGACTGGGAATCGAACCCGGGACCCTGGCATAGTAGCTAGTTGCGCTGACCACTACACCACGGGCCGGTTGATTATTATTATTTGTTGCTGTTGTTAAGGTCATCCGCTGAAACGCTGGTTTGAACTTCTAGAGGTTTTTTAAGTAAAATAAGGAGCAAGGTGGTTTACCATTGCCTTTCTCACTGAGTAGAAAGTATGCTTATCAGCATGCCGGGCCCTTCGAAAAGTAGCTACTTTCCACTCGGCAAATGACACCTTCACTCCATTCACCACAGGGTCCGGGCGTATAATGATGAAATTCATTACTCTCAGAGGAGATAACTCTGACTAGTGTCTTTTACACTTCTGCTCTTAAATACTTCAGTCTTATAACTGGCTGACCATGTGATAAGAAACACAACTATTTTTGTAGCCTTGGAACTAGCAGATTAAATGAAAATAATTTAACACTCCACCTGCGTGTTACAGGCAATGTATTATATATAAATTGTTGTAATAAATAAACGTGTAATCATTTTCCAGACGCCGGCTAGAAATCTAACACAGAACCACTGCTTTGAAGCGTAGAACTCCAACCACTAGGCCACAAAGGAGGCCAATAACTTACCTCATTACCCTATGTAAAGATTATAAATCAACTTACCAGCATTTACTTTTAACTGTGATGCACGTTCCTTCAAATCTGACATCCACTCTTGGGCTTCACCAACAAATATTGCAGTACTTAACGCCATACATCTTTGACCAGCTGCACCAAATGCAGCACCAATTAACTGATTCAGTGTGTTACTTTTGTTTGCGTCTGGCATGACAACACCATGATTTTTAGCACCCATATTGCTTTGAACACGTTTACCATTAGCTGACCCTCTTTTGTAAATGTATTCTCCCTAAATCATAAAACAATTACCAGCTTAGACAAATAAGATTAACAATATTAATTTAATTTGTTTGTCAGTCATGCAAGAGTTACGTAAACTAAGTAGATTTTCTCTGTGCAATTTCTGTTTACACTTTATAGCCCAAGCTGTTAAGTATAGCTATGATCTAGAAACAAAGGTATTTTAAAGGAATTTAAAAAAAATTACTATAACAAATATCAACACAATGAAACCCAAATTACAGTGGGATCTTTTTCTTATACAAATGGATCAAATTATTAATAAAAGTCATGTAATAAACCTGATTCATTCATGGTAACAGAAGACGCCCAAATGGCGTCAAGCCTTGGAATTGAAGCAAACAGGTCCATCACAGTAGTCATGGGATGGCACAGTAAAAAAGGTGAGCTAGCACACCACGCTCCGCACACTTGAGTGAATGACACAGAGCGTGCCGTACAATTGAACAATGAGACGGGGTAAACTGTGGGAGTGAGCTAGTAGATTTTAATACGTACAGCACTGACTGAGCTACGTGAATAAACAGACAGTGAGTCGAGCCGAGGGTGACTGACTTACGCTCACTTCTTCGCACACAGCACGTTGTGTTTGCAAGTGCGTCAACCTAAACGTTCATGCATCTCTTTCCACAAACAAATTTTTGTCATGTATCTATCTTAGTTTCGTAAGCACGTGGTAAAATAGTTACAGTACAGTACAATGATATTTTACAACCACTTGTCTCAGGGTTGTTGAAGTATAGTATGAAAGAATAATGACCCCCTCACCGCACCTTTCTCCTGCACCCTCACAAACAGGGGCAGAGTTTGATACGATATGTATACTTTCCATGCAGCGTTTAGGTAGCCCTTGCTATGATGCGACTAGAGAAAAGTTGTGTAGTTGTGGAGGGGATGTACAAGTCAGCTCTGTGCGGAGAGCGTGCTGCATGGGGAGAAATGCTCGGTGTTCTGGTCGTTCAAAATAAAAGAGGTGGTAGCTCACCGCTCGGTTAAAAGAGCTAGCTCTTTTGTGCAGCTCGCTCATGAGCATTACATCACTACACCACAGCATATAACCTCTTAATACCCATGCGACGCTCAACGTGTCAATTTTGGGATCATTATTTCGTAAATATAATTGGTTGCAATTCATAAATTGTCATCAATCATTTTCCTTTATCCGTCTGTCACACCCAGATGTCAAACTACAAGAGATAGTAGCAAAAGGTTTTCAGATTTGTAATCTACACATAAAGTCAGTGGGCCTAAATTGGGTTTGAAGTTCTGGTATCGACCGGAAGTGGCCCAAAACTGGAAGTCAATAAATCAAAGTCAGAAATTACAAGAGATAGCAACAAATGTTTTTTGGATTCATAATCTACTTAGATGATACCATAATGCTATCTTCTTCTGAGAATCACGATAATGTTTCTTGCAAAACATTTGAATACTCTTGAATTGTGTTTTAATATGACAGAATAAAGTATCTTGGTCTCTACATCGACAAATGACTAACGTGGAACCAACAGGTTAACGAAACATGAAAAACTTTAGACGCTAGACGTAAACAACTGTATTCGTTGATTTCCTGATCTTCTAAACTCCCACTTCATCTAAAACTACTAGTTTATAAGTGTTACCTTAGACCCGTTTGGATGTATAGCAGCCAAATTTAATGTTGTGCCAAACTGTCGGTCATTTTGAAAATACAATACTTTCAGTTCAAACTGTTAAGACAGATAACTAGTGCTCCCTTTTACGTAACGAACAATACACACAGATTTAAACGTCCCGTACATCAATGTTGAGTTCCTATGCACATACACACAATTTAAAAAGAAATTACCCAATAATCCAAACCAGCTCATTGGCGTAGTTGGTAACGTGCTCGCCTCTCATCATGCGGTCTTGGGTTTGAATCCCATTCAGGCACGGCATATTTTCATACGTTACAAAAAAAATTAAAGAAAGAGGTAATGACACAGGAAATGTAGAGGAGGAGTGGATAAACTTCAAGGAGGTGGTAGTGAAAGCAGCGGAAGAATGGTTAGGACATACTAAAAGAAGAGGTAGGAAATCGTGGATTACTAATGATATTTTAGAACTGATGGATGAGCGAAGAAAATATAAAAACACAAAGGACGAGAGAGGTAAAACTTGAGAAATACCATAAACAAAAGGTGCAAGAAAGCGAAGGAAGAGTGGATCAGAGCGAAATGTACGGACATTGGAAGTAAAATGGCAGTTGGTAAAGTGGACGCAGCTTATAGAAAAATAAGGGAAAACTTTGGAGAACGAAAGATGAAAGCTGTTAATTTACAAAGCGCAGGTGGTAAACCATTGTTGAATGGCCAAGAGAGAGCTGAAAGATGGAAGGAATACGTAAATCAACTCTACACGGGAAAAGAATTAGAATATGATGCGATAGAACAAGAAACTGATGTTGAAGAAGATCAAAAAGGGGACCCTATACTACGAGAAGAATTCGATCGGGCACTTAAGGATATGAATATAAATAAGACACCAGGAATAGATAAAATACCATCGGAATTATTATTACGATGTGGCAAAGTTGCTCAAAACAAATTATACAAACTTGTGTGCAGAATGTATGAGAGTGGAGAGGTACCATCGGACTTTAAAAAAAATATTATGATTCCAATACCAAAAAAGTCAGGAGCGGAGAAGTGTGAACATTACAGAACCATCAGCCTAACATGCCATGCATCTAAGATACTGACAAGAATTATATACAGAGGAGAATAGAACACCGAGTAGAAGAAGTATTGGACGATGACCAATTTGGATTTAGAAGGAGAATGGGAACTCGAGATGCAATATTGGCTCTGAGACTGATTATTGAGAAAAGGATACAGAAAAATAAAACTACTTTTATGGCATTTGTGGATTTAGAGAAAGCACTTGACAATCTGGACTGGAGTAAAATGTTTAAAACTTTGAAAAGGCTAGGAATTAAATACAAAGAAAGGAAAGTTATCTACAGTCTGTATAAGAATCAAACGGCTGTTTTGAGAATCGAGGGGTACGAAAAAGAGGCTGCTGTAAGAAAAGGTGTACGACAAGGTTGTTCTCTGTCACCACTACTTTTTAACTTGTATATAGAAGAGGCTATAAATGAAGTGAAGGAGAAATTTGACGTAGGAATAAAAATTCAAGGAGAAACAATAAAAATGTTGAGATTCGCCGATGATATAGTAGTATTAGCCGAGGCAAAGAATGAACTAGAGGATGCCTTAAATGGAATGGATGAGATCTTGAGGAAGGATTACTTCATGAAAATTAATAAGAACAAAACGAAAGTGTTGTGCAGCAGCAAGAGTGGTTTAGAAGAGATGGGAAATTTAAAAGTAGGGAACGAAAACATACAGGAAGTTGGGGAATTCTGCTACCTAGGGAGTAAAATAACAAAGGATGGTAGAAGCACGAGTGATATCAAGAGTAGAATTGCTCAACCTAGAAAAGCCTTTGAAATGAAAAACAGCTTACTGACTACAAACATTGATTTACAGATTAGGAAAAATTTCTTAAAACATTATGTTTGGAGTGTAGCATTATACGGAAGTGAAACGTGGGTGATAGGGGCTGTAGAACGGAAGAGGATAGAAGCTTTTGAAATGTGGTGTTATAGGAAAATGTTAAAGATTAGTGGTGTTATAGGAAAATGTTAAAGATTAGGTGGGTGGACAAAATAAGTAATTTAGAGGTTCTTAGGCGAGTGGATGAAAAAAGAAGTATATGGAAGCATCTTACCAAAAGAAGGGATAGGCTAGTGGGGCATATCCTAAGACATCCAGGTATTGGGCTATCAATAATGGAGGGTAACATTGAGGGAGTAAATTGTAGAGGGAGGCAAAGATTAGAATATATAAAGCAAATTACAAAAGATGTAGGGTGTTACAGGTATGTAGATATGAAACGACTTGCGCAAGATAGAACAGGTTGGAGAACTGCATCAAACCAATCGAGAGACTGATGACAAAAAAAAACAAACAAAAAAATATCATTTCATCCTTCACTGTCTGCATCAGCAGTAATTGCAGAACAGTCAGAAGTTAAAAAAAAAGCTCATTGTTGACTTAGACAAACCTGATTTACCAACTGCCACTATACGAAGGCTGAAACGACTCTGGAGTAGGGATATCATGAGACGTTAAAATTAAAGAAAAACAAAATAAAATAAGTAAATAATTAACATAAAAATGGACTAACTTAATGATTACGGTTGGAGTGCTGTCAATTATCAGCAATCTCCTTAAAGTCATAAAATTTGCCAATAATTGTATCCTTTTTTTTATAAACTTTGCTGGTTGTTTATTTTATACAGTTGCAAATAAAAATATCTTTTATAGTAAAAAAAATCTACACAAACGTTAGTGGGCCTAGATCGGGATGAAGTTTCAGTTTCAACCAGATGTGACATAAAATCGGTAGTCAAGAAATCAAAGTCGGAATTTGGAAACAAAAATTGTCATTCAATTCCTCTTAAAGAGTAGATATAAAAATCACTAATGGTTTTTGCCATAAGTCAAAGGTAAGCCTTTTCAAAAATTGCCACCAGTTATAAGACGAGTAGTCTCGTGAAAGGGATTTTTAATTTTCAGTTCCATAGGGTTGTAAATGAGCTACAATTATATTAAATGACTTTTTGGTTGTCCGACCATGACTTGGTCCCATCCAAGTCGGTTAAGAAAGAGGCCATAGTATTAAAATTATGTACTGATTAAAATATTTTAACTTACAGCTTGATCGGAGCCAACAAATGAAATAGCTCTTATAGCAGGGTGATCACAGATGAAATCTACAGCAGCATGTGCTCCATGAATAACATTCACTACACCTGGAGGGCAACCAGCTTCTGACAACATTTCGACTAACATCATACATGCTCCTGGATCTCTTTCTGATGGCTAAAAAAATAAAAATAAAAGGAAAACTTATAAAAGATATTGATTTTTAAGATATTTGACGCATGTTTAATCCTCTGGCACATGTGCTAAACCTGTATCAGTATCATATGTTCACAGACTCTAAATCTAATTCTATATTAAATATTTTTAAGAAATTCTGTATGAAAGAGAAAATTTCTCTTTCATACAGAATTTCTTAAACGTATGAATTTATTGTAATTCGGAGATTATCTTTTCATTTTACATTCTTACAATCAATAGTATAGAGATTATAAATCGAACTATTATATTTTGATTGTGTTTTATCATAAATAGCACTTAATTTAACTTCCTGCAGAAAAATTTCAGAATGCACATTACATCAAACTCTTTCAGATTTCCAGGTAGAAATATCAACGAAATTAACAATCAGTTCAAAAACACCTGATAATGGAAAGAAAGAAATTTCAATATGCCTTGATAAAATTTGAAAAAATTGTTTTAAAATAAAAAAAATAGTATTAAAACTACAGTGGCTGCCTCCGTAGTGTAGCGGTAGCACACTAGCCTACCATACAGAGGTCCTGGGTTCAATTCCCGGCCAGGGTCTGAAAATTTTCATAAGTCGAAACCCTCCGTAGTCACTAATGACCCAGCTGTTAAAGTAATTACACAAGTTCTGTTAATTACAAGTCTAAAAAAAATAGTTCTAATTCTTCTCACACGATCAGTAAATTAAATGACACAAGTATAGAAGTTGAGACAGAATTGTAACTGATGCTTGTCAAAGTTATCTTGTCTAAAAATAGTGAATTTCATATTTCAACCCAACAATAGGGTGATTAAAATTTGAAGGGTGGAAATTAGGTGCATTTTAGGAGACTTGGCTTACTTATAATAAATTTTTTTACTTGTTTTATAACTGACCAATGCAAACCTGACCGATAAAATCGAACCCAGGACCCCTGGCTAAAAGATATATCCAGTTGTGGTGATCATTACACCACAGGCCAACAATGATAAGCAATCATTCTTTTCAAACCAGTGCGGGAGATGAAAGTAAACCACCTTACTCATAATTTTACTAAATAAAACATCTAGGGATTCAAATCAGGATTTTAGTGGAGACCTGAACAACATACTGCATCTAAACTAAATGTAAAACTGTTTTTATACAATTAATAATTATACAAGAGAAATGACTTGTACTCATTTAAGTTTAATGTAATCAACCGTTTAACAAACAAAATGTATAAAAACCTTTTATACATGAAAATACCTTTTCAAGATAAGACAAGACATTCACAGATAAACGGTTCACTAAAAAAATTATAATACTAAGATGATAAAGCATTGTACTGAATTTAAAATTTTTACTTCAGTGTGTGATATTAGATAAAGAAAAATATTTATAATTTGCCTGAACTAAAGATGTGTCGACTCCAAAATAATGTTGATTCTTCGACATTTTATGACACATCTTTAATACGAGGTATGTCCAGAAAGTATGTTCTGTTTGGTAATAAAAAAAAATTGTGTACAGATACAAAAAAACATTTATTGCACAAAAATGTACAACTCTTAAACTACTTTTCCACATAGCTGCCAAATTTTTGCAGGCATTTGTCATAGCGTGGTACAAGTTTTTCTATGCCTTCTTCATAGAAGGTTGCCGCCTGTGTCTTCAACCAGTTGGAAACAGTTTCTTTCAGCTCTTCGTCATTATTGAAGTGTCAACCGCCAAGGAAAGACTTGAGATGTAAGAACAGATGAAAATCGCTAGGAGCGAGGTCAGGGCTGTACGGAGGATGATCAAACACGTCCCAGCCAAATCCCTGTAGGAGGTTTTTCGTTGCATTTGCAGTGTGTGGTCGAGCATTGTCGTGAAGAAAAACAACACCTTTTGACAGAAATCCTCGGCGCTTATTCTGTATTGCGCGGCGCAATTTCCCAAGTGTCTCACAGTAAACATCTGCATTGATTGTTTGACCTCGCTGTAAGAAATCAATCAGTAAGATGCCTTTGCTGTCCCAAAAGACTGTGCACATGATTTTTCGAGGTGTCAACATTTGTTTCGGCTTAACCTTGGCTGGGGATGAAGTGTGCCTCCATTCCATTGATTGCCGCTTACTTTCAAGGGTGTCATAAGAAACCCAAGTTTCATCTCCTGTGACTATCTGTGACAGAAAATCTTCGCCGCCTTCATCATAACGGGTCAAAAAATGAAGTGCACTGCCCATTCGTTTGGTTTTGTGTTGCTCAGTAAGAATTTTTGGTACCCAACGTGAGCAAAGTTTACGAAATTTCAGTTATTCAGTAACAATTTCATGAATTAGTGATTTTGAGATTTGTGGAAATTCAATAACGAGAGCTCTAATTGTAAACTTACCGTTTTTCCTGATCTTCTCATCAACCGCGTGAACCAGTTCTTCTGTACACAAAGATGGACGCCCACTTCGTTCTTCATCGTGCACTTCACTACGTCCTTCATTGAACTGTCGGACCCATCTTCTCACCATTGAATCACTTATCGCATTTTGTCCGTAAACTTCGGAAATTTGCCGATAAATTTCGATTGGTTTCACTTTTTTAGCATTCAGAAAACGAATCACAGATCTGATTTCACAAGCGGCGGGATTTTCAATCAACACCGACATTGTAAACAAGCGCAACAAAGCGTAGCGGCTGACAACAATCTCAAAATGGCGCAGGTTTCTTCTTTTTGAAACAGAGCGTCTGCTGGGCATGCGCGGAACTGTGATTGCAGTGCTGCAGCGGATATAAATAGAAACGGAACTTACTTTCTGGACATACCTCGTATATTAAATATGAATAAATTTGGGTAATTTTGGCTTGGGGAAGTAAAAAAATCCTTATATATTTGAAAAATATTTTAAATTGTTTTTTAAACTGATTCAACAAATCTTACTCATAAATCGGAGTCCGACACTGCTCATTTTAGTACAAGTATGGCTATCTAAAAAAGGAATGAGTACAAATGAATCACTTATCGAAATACAAAAGAAGTCGATCATGATTCAATACAACCAGTTTACAAGATTTGGGTTTCATGATGAATAAATTGTAGTACCTTACACAACTTTACTGCTCACGTCGGTTTTTTTTTTCATTATGTAGATATTCTTTTATAACGTCAAACTAAAAAAACAATGTTTTTTTTTTGTATTATGTCTGACTGTTTTGCAATTTCTGCTAATGCAGATGGTGAGAAGGATACTATATGAAAACGAGTGATGAAAAAATGCCAGACCTGACTGGGACCCTGGTGTAGAACCCAGTGAACCACTACTTGAAGCAGGTGTATTTCCAAACAAACTGAAGGAGGCAAAAATATTGCCTATATTTAAGAATGGAGATAGCCAGTTAGTTGAAAATTATAGACCCATAAGTATTTTAAACACAATCAGTAAAATTTTTGAAAAGGTAGTATTTATTAGGTTAATCAGTTTCTTGACTGAAAACCTAATCATCTCAGAGGATCAGCATGGTTTCCAAAAAGGTAGATCAACTAAAACTGCAATTGTTTCACTTGTGGAGCAAGTAGTTGATATATTGGACGCCGGGGAGAAAGCATTGGCAGTGTTTCTGGATCTGAGTAAAGCTTTCGATTGTGTTGATCATGAAATTTTATTGAAAACACTAGAGTCATTAGGCGTTAGGGATGTAGAGTTGAAATGGTTTCAATCTTACCTTATTAATAGATTACAGTGTGTGGAGTTAACTAGGGTTGTTAGAGGGAAACTTACAAAAGTTGTATCTGGAAAGCTTGAAGTCAAAGCAGGCGTTCCACAGGGGTAAGTTTTAGGTCCAATTCTGTTTCTATTGTACATTAATAGGTTACCAGAAGTCATACCTAATGGCAGAGCTTTGTTGTTTGCTGATGATACTTCAGTAATCAGTAACAGTTCACTGGTAGATGCTCTTGAAGTAAATACACATGTTAACATAGAGTCCGTAGTGCAGTTCTTGAATCAAATGTTATTAACAGTTAATGGGAAAAAGTGTCAGTACTTGCAGTTCAAAAATAAACATAATGTTAAAGAAAGTAGAGAAGTGGATGTATTTATTCATAATAATAGTTTAGAGCATGTAGAAACAGTGAAGTTCCTGGGCGTATCTCTAGATAGATCTTTGTCTTGGGACTTCTATATCAATCAAGTTTGTAGTAAAATATCATCTGGGGTATTTGCACTAAAACAAATCGCCAGATTAAATGATAAAAATCTGGTGTGAAACACTCACACAACTTTCTCTTGCCAATGCAAATAATTAATAATAAACCTAACATTATTAATAAAATATTAAAAATAAACAACAACTAACCTCAAAAACATAACCTTATTTTAATCATGAGTGGAAGATGCAAAATGAAAATCGAACTCAATTTGGCTTAAAAAAAACGGAAAATCACACTTTCACGCTAAACTAGGCTCTGTAGAGAAAAATTCTCTAAACAAAAGTTGTAGATCTTTTAATTTTCTATAACTTTTATTATATACACTTTTGTCGTAAAATGCATACTAAGACCGAAATGTTAAAAAAATCGATTTTTCTCACGTTTTCGTGAGAAAAAAACAGAAAATCGCAAATTACCGCTAAACTAAGCGTTATACAAAAAAATGTTTGAAACAGAAGTTGTAGGTTTTTAAATTCTCTACAACTTTTATTATATAAGTTTTTGCGCTAAAATTTATATTAAAGCCGTAATCTTAAAAAAACAACGTTTTTACGTGAAAACAGCCTCACCGAGAATTTCAGCAGACATGGCGCCTACCCTATCTTGTAGAGAATAAAAAATTGAGTAAAATAGGCGATTTTAAAAAAAATCGTAGGACCAGTTTTTGAGAAAATCGCAAAAAACTGAAAAATTATACGAATAAACTACTACTTCCGGTTGACCGATTTTGATGAAAATGTTCGTGTCGCGTCCGGTAGTGGTATGTAACTTAAGTTTCAAGTTTCAAGTTCGTACGATGTTCCGTTCTGGAGATATTCTGTTCACACACACACACACAGACACACAGACACACACACAGACACACACACACACACACAGACCAATCGCTAAAAACATGTTTTTTGGATTCAGGGGGTCTGAAAACGTATAGATCCGGTGAAAACTCGATTTCGAAAAATCGACATGAAAACAATACTTTCCTTCCTATATATTCATATAGGCAAGAGAAAGTAAAAAATTACTAATGGCAGCTTATCATGGCCTCATTCTGTCTCATATCCGGTATGGTATTTTAGTATGGGGTAATTCTAGCATGGGTAATATGAATAGGGTTTTTAAAATTCAAAAGAAAGCTATTAGGTGTATGGTGGGAGCTAACCAGCTAACCTCATACAGGCCACTATTTAAGGAGCTTAAATTGCTTACAGTCCCTGTCTCTACATTTTTGAGGTGATTATGTATGTTAGGCAAAATAATTTTATGCAGAATTTCAATGTTCACAATCATAACACGAGAAACAGGAATGATTATTATGTGGCTAATCACTCCACAAAATTGTTTGAACAAAAACCTACTTATGCAGGGAGAAAATTTATAAATAAATTACCCCAATCTTTAAAGTGTTGTGAGGATTTGAATTCCTTTAAAAAAATTTAAAAAATGACTTGATCGGTGAAACTTTTTATAGCGTACAAGAATTTCTTTCTTGATAGTAGTGATACTATTTCTTGATAGTAGTGATTTCTTATATGTATTTCAGGTGTTACATCTGACGACATGTCCTATAATCCTCCTGGAGTCTCCAGGGCGTAAAAAAAAAAAAAAAAAAAAACTACACCAATGAGTTGGCCATGAACAAGGGGTGAATGTGTCGAAGTGCACTCGATTTTTTAGAGCGGATTCAATAAATCAATCGGTATTGTTGTATCATAGTAAAAGTAGAACACCAGGATACGGTTACAAGCAAGAGATTATTAAAGACACTATTACTCATCAGTGTTAAGAAAGCGCAGTGAACACGCAGACTGAATGTTCACACATTCATGTACGCATGCTTGCGTTCACCAACACACTACGCTCGTGAACGTATGTGTAGCGACTAGTCTTATTTGTTTTCCTGATAGTAAACAATTTATTTTTTATAGTATTTTACATTTTTTGTATTTGTTTTTTTTTTCTATCTAATAACAAAGGAAAAGTAGCATGGAAGTTGATATGTGTTGTTTTTTAACTTAATGGTTCTAATGTTCTATGCGGAAATTGTACATAATATTTCTCAACGCATATCTTTGAAAGTTATCAATATTAACTTTCTTCTTCAATCTTTTGTGAGATTTTCCTGGCATACTGAAATTTTTTTTCACCCAATTTATTTTCTTCTGTTATAATTTTTCGCACCGTAAGCACAGACATGCTGCAAAGGTCAGCCACACGAGCTTGAATTTCTAACCGTAACATTTCTGGATTTTCTTCAGTAATCTTTTTGTAAACATTCATAATTACACATTTAGTTTGACTTTTTAAAGCCATTTCCTGTCCTAACCTGCAGTTCGATCTTGGCTAAGGCATTGTAAATACTATTTAAGAAACGACAAAGAGTATTGAAAAATACTGTTAGAGAATTGACGAAGAGTATTGAAAAATACTGTTTGAATCTGTGAAGAGTATTGGAAAATACTGTTTATGAAAACTGTCGAAACGTAGACCACAACACAAGTAAATAGTGTGAATGCATAGAGCAACTGGTTTCTTTTCTGTGCAAGGAAGGAGGGCGTGCGCCGGAGACCCAACATTCCCCCTCCATTGTACTATAAGCTAGACCAACAATACGTAAAATGAACTACTGCACATCATGTGATCACGCTTTCTTAACATTGATAGATAATAACTTAAGTTTCATTGTCAGCCATCGTGAAAAATCAACATGAAAACAATAAATTCCTTCTTTATATTTTCATATAGGGCAAGAGAAAGTAAAAATTAAGTAGATGTTGACATTAAAAATTAAACATCAAAGTATCATGAAATAATATGAACTCATTAATCCAAAATTTTGGAAACCAAACACTTTAAAAATTTGAATACAAAAATTTTATTGTATACTGTATATAATTTATTGTAAAATATTTTATATTTCAAACATACACACCTTGATAATATGAGTGTTACCACAGGTTATAGCAACTGGTATTGTCCATAATGGAACCATAGCTGGAAAATTAAATGGAGTAATACCCGCTGTTACACCTAATGGCACCCTGTATGAATGAATATCCATATCTTTGGCCACACCTGGTAAAGTTTCTCCAAGTTGTAAAGTTGGCATTGAACAACTGTGTTCAACAACCTCTGTGAAAATAAAAGACTATTAATTAGAAATACTTAAGATGAAAATCCCAGAAACCCTTCCATTTTGAAACAGGGTAGTTCAATAAGTCCTTAGAAAATTTTAGGAATGGAGCTGGTAGTATTGAATAGGGTTTGATTTCAGAGTCAACTCTCTCACTAGACTTCTGTCAGGGCTATTCCCACTAGGACACCACGATTAGTTACTGCATCAACCAATCAGGTAACCAAGAGAGAGCAATGGAGACACCAGTAGAATGTATGAACGCTACATGACTGGTGGCGCAACCAAGCCGACACCAGGCGAGATATGCTCCATATGCTCACATATATCTGTGTGGTGCCGCCACTGTGGTGTCCTAGTGGGATATAGCCCTTAAAAGTTTCAGGTACATCCATCTTGGTTTTATTTTTATAGTTGATTGAAGCAACAAACTTTTGTTTATTTAGAAAAATTAATTTTATGCGATGATTAAACAATTCTATTTAAAAATCTCAACACCACAAAAGATCAAAGCCGAATTGAATAAAGTTTATGGAACATCTGTTCCTGTGTTTGCCACTGATTTTTTTTTTTTTTTAAAGAAAGCAGGCCCTCTTCTAAGAAAGTTTTCAGAGATACCAGCCAATGTAGTTAATAAAAGAAAATTGTATTTTTGTGATAAAGTATTCATAAATTTGGGCTACATTACTTAATTCCACAAACCTGTCAAAGGAATGCCAGAAAAAAACTTACGTTTTCAAATTTCAGTGTAATTAGTGTCGAAAGATTTGTTATAGGATCAGCAACACACGCACATCATTTTACATTCACTTTTTGGCTTCAGGGGGTCATGAAATATACAGATCAAATGTAATCTGTATTAAAACTGTTTGCACCGTGATAAAACCAAATTAAAATGATGAGTAGAACCATATTTTATCAAATTTTCACTAATACAGCACACTCATTACATTTCAGTTAATTACTTCTATTAAGATTAATTAAATATTAATATCAACTAGATAAAATAAAACAGTGCATCAATTAAAAGACTAAAACATAAAGGCCATTGATAAGGTTCTTTTTTCAGAACTTATAATATTTTATAAAACCAAACTACATATAACGGTCCATTGACATATTAACCTTAATAACACTAACTGCATTAATAGATAGATAAGATACTTACGAAGTCCTCTTAAAACATCTCCTTCTGCATCAATTAATGTTTTTCCTTGTTCAGTCGTAATATTTTTTGCTAACTCTTTCTGGAAAGAAAATACGTTTAATAAAATAAACATTAAAATTTTGAAAAAATAGTTTAATGAAATTATAATACATTATATTATTTCTTAAGAGTTACAGATACTAATACAGTAAGCCCTCGACTTACATGAATTCACGTTAGCGCGATTTTGTTTTACTACATAATAATACTGTATGTACTGTATTATGTATGTAGTACTGTACAGTAGGGATAACGTAAGAATACCATTGGGATAAAAGAAACAGTTAAGGATGGGTTCGCAGAGAAATATGTGTACATTATAGAAAATTTTTGGCTCACTTCCTGTCATTTGTTAAAAAAAATTATTTTTTCTTGTTTCGATAATGTTATGTTGTATAAAATAACAGAAAGCGAAGGATATGTACTAACTTAACACTGTTACGAATTGATTCTAAGAATCATCGCTTCTATCACTTATCTTACGGATGTTTACATTTGTGACCACTGTTTTGCTAATTGCTCTGGAAACCGTTATCGCAGTAAATTGCCCTCCCCATTTTTACACTGGAATTTCATCTTGATTTGCTTCTGTTCTAAACATTAGTGCTACCGTTTAGTGTGTTAAAAATATCGGTCTTGTAAGGTTGTGTAGTTTAATTGTGTTACAATTTACAGTTCTTTTATTTTCTTGTTTCTGTGCTTACCTAAAAAATGAGTTTGAATAAGGGTTTTAAAAAATGGAAAGCGATTATTTTAGAGGAAAAGTTAGACCATATTGAAAAAATCATGTTGACACTTAAGTTGTATATTTTTCACTACAGTACGTTGTTATTATGTTTGTTATTACGTCTAAATAAAGTTAACAAATGTTGCACCATTAACAATCACAAGTAAGTTTTTATTTTATTACTGTTCTGTATTTTTTAGACTGATTAGTTCACTTATAATATAGCTCTTCCTTTCGTGTAATCATACCTGTACAGTCTGTACAAAACAAAAGACAAATTCTTCCTCCATATCGACCTTCTCGAGCGATGGAATCGATACGACTGATCACCTTCTCGACTTCTCCATTTCTCTTTCTTCTTCCTTCTCCTCGATTCGGCACAGTCCTGTGTTGGTGCTAGTTACCCGCCGTTGTACTAGCTGCTGTGTAAGGTTTGATCGCTGCGCTATCTACCGGCAGCAGCAACTACGTCACAGCGCCAACAGTGGGCAAAACACGAACGACGGACAGTACAGTACAGTATCATCACTTAGCTTTTTTACTTACAAAAACTAGGACTTCTCAGGCTGACTACTCCTTTTCTTTAGAAAAAATTGCCACTAGCCATGAGACGCAATATCCCATGAAAGGGATTTTTTTATCGTAAATAGTGAAAAGTAGAATTGACCTCCTACCCCAAATTAATTATCTATAAAACATACTACATTTTTATAATAATATTTAATTAAAATACTAACCATATTTGATTTAATTATGTTTTGAAATTTAAACATAATCTGTTGCCTACTAATTAAAGATGTTTTAGACCAAGTTTTATATGCTTCTTTACTTGATTCAACAGCTGCTTCCATTTCAGATTTAGTAGACTTAGGAACCCTTGTAACTATCTGTAGCATAAAAAAGTTGATACAAATTTAATACATTTTACAAATCTTACATTGATATTCCAAAATGGTGTTGTATGAATTATTAACAACAATTAATAGTCTAATTCAACAGGTGTCAAAATTTTCTTAACATAATATAGTAAATACGAAATAACTAAGTAAAAATTGGTAATTTTTTTTAACGTCTGACTGTTCTGCAATTACTCCTAATGCAGACAGTGAAGGATAAAATGACTTTTGTAACGTATGAAAATATGCCGTGCCTGAATGGGATTCGAACCCAAGACCGCATGAAAAAAATGGTAAGGAGGGAATTTTATTTGTTAATAATAAATTAAGCCACCAGGTTGGTCTAGTGGTAAAGGTCATCAACTTGAGTCAGGTGATTTTCTGAGATAAGGTTCCATGGTTCAAAGCCTAGTAAAGGTTTTTATACATAAACTTTTATACGGATTTGAATACTAAACAGTGGTTACCAAGTGTACTTTGATGATTCGGGTTCAATTAACCCTCTCTTTCAGGAATGGAAATCTTCATTCAAATTTCAAAATTTCAGGAATGGAATTCTCTTTCAGGAATGGTTGGCCTGAGTCTGTACAAGGCTACAACTCATTTACATGTCATACATCTCTTCGGATCATGGGGTTGCTTATTGTTCTTTGTTTTTAAAATTCTGAATTAGTGTACATAGCAATATATTTAATTTAAGAACAATAAACAACCCTAAGACCCAATGAGATGATGATGATGATGTGTATGACGTACAAATGAGGTGTAGTCTTGTACAGACTCAGGCCGACCATTCCTGACAGAGTATATTTAACTGAACCCCAACCATCAAAGTACACCGGTAACTACTGTCTATTATTCAAATATACAAGTAACTACCTTTACTAGGATTTGAACCACAGAACCTTTGTCTCTGAAACTGTTAAACAGCTGATTCATGGTGACAACTTAACAGTTCTTAAATTTAACAGATCGCAACATACAGTACATACATGAGAGATTCAAAAAAACAAAATCAATCAGTGGTAACTCTGGGGGAAACAGTTTTCAGAGAGCTCATAAAGAAATGTATATATAATCTAATTTTTTTCTGGTTTTTTTAAAGTTGCATCAACAGCCTGGTTATTAACAACTATGATGGGTCATGCAACTGGAACAGTGGGTTTTAACTTGATTTCCAGACCCTAGTAGGGAATTGAACCTGGGACCTCCGCATTGTAAGTTAGCGCGCTAACCACTATGCTATAAAGGCGGCCATTATCTAATATTATCTAATGCATGACAAAAATATTACAGCAATGCTCAAAACTTCCCTCTAATGCACATTTTTGCCGGCCGCGTTGGCGATGTTGGTAACGTGCTCGCCTCTCATCACGCGGTCTTGGGTTCGAATCCCACTCGGGCATGGCATTTTTTCATACGTTACAAAAAATTCATTTCATCCTTCACCGTCTGCATTAGCAGCAATTTGCAAAACAGTCGGACGTTAGGCCTAAACCAAAAAAAAAAAAAAAAAAAAAAAAAAAAAAAAAAAAAAAAAAATGCACATTTTTTTACTGTTATTTTATCTTCCCTAAAAATGTTCCTTTTCCAAATTAGTATGGGAGTTACTTTTACATGGATTTGAATGCTAGATGGTGGTTACTGGTGTACTTTGATGGTTAGGGTTCAATTAACCACACTCTCTCACAAAAGCTCAGCCCGAGTCTGTACAAGATTACACATCATTCTCATCTCATTGGGTCATGGGATTCCTAAATATTCTTAAATTGAACAGATTGTAATGTACACACATTAGGGATTCAAAAAAACAAAATAAGGTTAAGAACAGAAAAAACAAAAATTTATTTATTAACTTGATGAATTTAGAGAAACTGTAACAATTCAAGGAGTTCATGTGAGTAAAAATAGGTAACAAATATATGGCATAATTTTATATATTCAAGATCTTCAATCAGATATTTTATTTTAAAAATTGTATGCCTTCAGTTTTTGAAAATAATTTAATTCAAAACCAATTGTAACAATAGGAGACTACATTAAACATTATACAAAAACAGAATACAGATAATTCCAATACTATGACGAAGAGCATTTAAAATGATAAATGAATGCACATAACAAAAAAAAAAGAAGAAAAACCAGATAAAATTATAATTACATAACCCCAAAAATATATAAGCTATGATTATTAATAAACGTAAAAAGTGACAACACACTTTTAATAAGAACTAAAGAATACCATAAAACAGATAACAAATTATCATAAGGTCAAGGTTAGGATGAAAAAACAAACTCGTCATTAAACGGTTTTTAAATGTATTCAAAAGTTAATTTTTTTTACATTAGCTAGGTACAGTAATATTATAATGCACCACTTAAATTGAAAATTGATAATCTTAAAACAAAAATACCTTTGGAAAATAATCTCAAAGCTAATTATAATTTCAAAATTATTTGTTAGCTGGGTTTACTTTTTTTATATAAAATCAACAGAAATATTTTACTACATTCTTTATACCAGCATTTTCCAAAGTTTAGTTAATCACAGAACCCCAAGTAAATTAATTAAATCTTCGGGGAACTCTTCATTATGTCTTTAAATTGCATCTTTACTATTTCCAGTATTTGTAATTATTTAATTGAAATTTGTTAAAAATAACCAATAAAAAGTAGAGAAAACAAGAGAATAATAATATAATATGATTAAATCACATTTTTTGTTGTGATGATCAGTTTATTTAAACTTAATTTCACAAGATAGTCGCTGACTCCTTGAAAACCCTTTACAGACCCGAAAAAATTGCTAATAACCGCTTAACTAAGTAAGCATTATACAAAAAAATGTTTTAAATAAAAGTCGTAGGTTTTTAAATTCTCTACAACTTTTATTACATACATTTTTGCCCTAAAATGCATATTAAGGCTGCAATCTTAAAAAAATCATTTTCTTACGAAAGCACAGCCTCCCCAAGAATTTCAGCAGACATGGTGCCGACCCTGTCTTGTAGAGCATAAAAATGCAGTAAATGAGGCGATTTTTTAAAAAAAAAAGTTCGTTCGTAGAAGCCGGTTTTGAGAAAATTGCAAAAAAGTGAAAAATGACACGAATAAACTACTACGAGGGTAGGCTGATAAGTAATGCACACATGCTTGTAGAAGACAACTAAATAAACTTCAGTAGCGCGCCTGGTGGCATGTGGAAGTACTATTTCTCCTCTACAAGTCTGCGCAGTTTGAAGGCGTTGCTTTCATTCAGTTTGTTTTGAGTAGTGGAAGTATGGCGTCGTGTTCTGGTGCTATGTCAACGAGAATTAAACAACGCGAATTGAACAACTTTTGAAGCGCTACCGTGACGAAGGAGACGACTTTCTTTTGAATATTGTGACGGGGGACGAGTCATGGGTTCATCATTACGATCCCGAAGAAAAAAGGCAGAGCGCTGAATATCGTCATCCACATTCTCCTGTTGTGAAAAAGTTCAAAACACAACCGTCCGCAAAAAAAATTCTTTTGACTGTGTTTTGGGATGCTCGCCGAGTTTATGTGACTGATTATCTGGAACGAGGGGCAACGGTAAATTCTGCTCAGTATATACAGACTCTGAAACACCTCCGACGTCGAGTTTGTCGTGTTAGAGGCAACCTGGCGCCAATAATTTTGCAACACGACAATGCTCGTCCACACACTTCGCGTGCAACTGGAGAGGCTCTGAGAAACCTGAAGTTTCAACCAATTTTACACCCTCCGTATTCTCCCGACCTTGCGCCTTGCGATTTTTATTTTTTTCCTCTACTGAAGAGAGACCTTAAGGGTAATCATTACAGCTCGGACAATGAGGTGAAGGCAGCTATTGCGTCCTGGGTTCGAGGAAAGTCGGAAGAATTTTTCAGTGACGGAATGAAAAAACTTGTTAAACGTTGGGAGAAATGTGTAATGCTTAACGGTGACTATATTGAAAAATAAATAGATAATTTGGTAGGTTAAGATTTGTACTTTAATTTGTTATTTACCCCATCTTGCTATTTCTTTTTGTTCGTCTTCTACAAGCATGTGTGCATTACTTATCAGCCTACCCTCGTACTTTCGGTTGACTGACTTTGATGAAAATGTTCGTGTCGGGTCCTCTAGTATGTCCGAACATAAGTTTTAAGTTTCAACTTCGTACAATTTTCTGTTCTTGAGATATTTTGTTCACACGCACGCACGCACGCACCCACCCACCCACCACACACACACACACACACACACGCGCGCGCAAACATATACACACACACAGAGAGAGCAATAATTACTAAAAACATGTTTTTTGGGTTCAGGGGGTCGGGAAACGTGTAGATCCAATGAAAAATTGACATGAAGCTATACTTTCCTTCCTATATATTCATATACGCAAGAGAAAGTAAAAAATATATTAACACAGTAAAAAAAAATCATCACAGTAACAGATTATCTAGAGTTAGTAAACTTCATTGTTACTAATAACTAATTAAAACATAAATTAAATTTATAAATAAAAACTATGACTTATCAAATCATAAATAAAAATACATAATATTTATAAAAAAAATCCCGATTGAGAAATTATTATCAAGCAAAAATAAATATAATATTACAAAATCAGTTTAAAACTGCCATCATAAGAATTTCCAAATAACTTTTGTTCATAAATGATATTATTTTATTTCTCGAAAGATGAAGTATTTTTTGTACAGAAAAAATACTTTTATTCCATGTCCAAACTCTTGCAAAAATACTTTTTGCAGCAATTACTGCTAAAATGCAGATAGTGAGAAGGATGACAGATTAAAATAGGTGTGATTCCTCTTGCCAATGCAAATAATTAACAATAAACCTAACATTAGTAATAAAATATTAGAAATAAACAAAAAACTAACCTCAATAAACATAACCTAATTTTAATCATGAGTGAAAGACGTAAAATGAAAATCAACCTCAGTTTGGCTTAAAAATACGGAAAATCACTCTTTCACGCTAAACCAAGCTCTGTAGAGAAAAATGCTCGAAATAACAGTTGTAGATATTTTAATTTCCTATACATTTGATTATATACACTTTTGTCTTAAAATGCATACTAAGGCTGAAATCTTAAAAAAATCGATTTCTCACACATTTTTGTGAGAAAAAAACAGAAAATTGCTAACTACTGCTAAACTAAATGTTATACAAAAAAATGTTTGAAATAACAGTTGTAGGATTTTAAATTCTCTACAACTTTTATTATATAATTTTTTGTGCTAAAGTGCATATTAAAGCTGCAATCTTAAAAAACCAATTTTTTTATGTGGAAACAGCCTCACCAAGAATTTCAGCAAACATGGCGCCTACCCTATCTTGTTGAGCATGAAAAATTTAGTAAATCAGGCGATTTAAAAGTAATCATAAGAACAGTTTTTGAGAAAATCGCAAAAAAGTGAAAAATTACACCAGTTAACTACTACTTCCGGTTGACCAATTTTGATGAAAATATTCAGATCCTCTAATGGTATTTAACTTAAGTTCCAAGTTTCAAGTTTGTAGAATGTTCCGTTCTTGAGATATCTGTTAACACACACACACACACAGACCAATCGCTTGAAACATGTTTTTTGGGTTCAGGGGGTCTGAAAACGTGTAGATTCGGTAAAAACTCGATTTCGAAAAATCAGCATGAAAACAATACTTTCCTTCCTATATATTCATATAGGCAAGAGAAAATAAAAATTAATTAATTTTTTGCAAGAAAACTAAACACTTGTAAATATTTTTAAACAAAATTATTGTAGTGAGTTTCTGCCCAAAGAAGTACAGATAAACAGTAAGTTTCCCTTTACGTTTTATTTTAATTGACTTCTTATTGTATCGGGTACACCCGTATTTTCAATTTTGCAAATTGCTCTTGTCCCAATTAGTCTAGATAAACAACGCAGTACAGTACTTGAAATAACTGTTTTAAAGAAAGGCACAAAAATATAGATGGATAAAAATCTTACAAATTACGCAATAATTTCTACTTGCCTCATTTGTAGCAGGGTTATGCAAGTCGATCCATTCAGTTGTTTGTGATTCCACCATTTTACCATCAATAAATAGTTTAGTATTTGGTACACTACTTGTAGACTGCCATCTGATACACTGGTGAAAAACCTTTAAAACAGACAGAATATGAGGTGTAAAGTATAATTAGTTTTGATGTGTTTCATAATGCCCATTCCCAAGCTTTGAGCAGCTGAGAGATATGCATTACGTCACTACTACTGCGAGAGATTGAGTTAGTAGTAGTAACGTTTTACTTGTACTATGTTTGTAGTAGTCAGGGGTACAATCCAAACTACATAAATATTCTGTGTTGCCGTCTAAAGCGAATAGTCAAAACAATACCAACGTATATCACCGCACTAGGCAGCCTACTGCCTAGCGAAGAGCAGTGAGATGATTAGTACAGTGTTATAACATAGCTGTAGTTTGGTACTTCATCTGTCCCCTTCATCCCGCAGCTGCACAAAGCTTAGTCATACAATACATGAAATGTGTATGAAAAACTATACAATTATTGTAGCTTTTAAGACAGTTTTATTTTAGTATGATTCTAGAAAAACAAAACTTGGATGTGCTACAAAGTACACCCTAACCTAACATAATATACATTGATTATGATATAATATTAATAGGTTAACTTTTTCTTTGTAGTAGTTCCCACAACAAAAAAAGTTTTTACAATAAATAAAAAGTTGTACGCAAAAAGAACAACATAATTTATTGGGGTCTGTCAGTAACATAAGAGAGACAAATATATTTTTCTTCTCCATAACCTATTACTTAAAGTACAAGTCAATTCACAAAACTGATACATAAATTTTTATTTATCAATACAAAATAATAATCATAATAAATTCAGAATATGAACAAGCACAATATATTGTTAACAGAGAGATTAGATTATATTTATTACAAAGTCATGGAAAAATCATGAAAAATTTTGATAACCCTTTAAAAGAAAATTAATTGCCTTCATTTCCTTCTATACTTGTCATCGAAATTCTATACATCTACTGAATCAATGCCGTATTTGTGGTATTTTAAATAACTCAAAAATTTATTTTTCTTGGTGTAACAACTCAGCTCGAAAATATTAACGGAAAATTAATTTTATAAGATCAAACACACATTTTTCGTAGTCAAAAACTGTCACAACAGCGAAACTGAATTGTTAATAAATAAAATCGAATTATTCAGTATGTAAAAAGAAAAGATTTCGGTACTGAAACGTAATCTGCAGATTTACCTTGGGTTTAATTATCCTCAAAGTTGTGTTTGCCATGGTTCAGACAAATATTGTTAAAAATTTGTTTAAAAAATTGTAAAGGAACTCTCCACTTGATGTAAATTAATACAGCCTTCGCTGTATCATAACTAATTTAAAACTACGGTGTAATGAAACTGATACTCATTATCATTAAGTACTGTCATCGTTCAAAAACACTATCATCAGACAACAAAATGTATTACGCAATAAGTCTTATTCCAAAACGAACCATTCTTTTGAACACATTTTATGGTTCAAAATTGAGCAAAGATGCTGTTGCCTGTATTCAATTAATATGAATAAATATTTTTCAACACAAGGAGTTGTTGGTCATTTTAAATTCAGTTATAGTACAAATGTGTTCGTTAATATTATTAAACCAATATAGATTTAAATCAATTTTAAAATTTATGGCTCAGTAATTTAAAACCGCTTGTTTACTGAATTTTTCCGACACCTGTCGGTAGCTTTGTAAACTATATCACATGCTTTTTTATGTGCTGCGATCATACGAATGTTTATTGAACTACTTACAGAAATAATAGTAAACGTAAAAACAGTACATTTGGACTTCAGCCTGTTAGGCAAGTGGGTACTTTTAGCCATTTTATGTTAATAAAAAGATCGGTTGACACACAAGTTAAAATTTGTACTTTACTTATGTTAAATTTTAGAATTAAACACTCAATATCCAAAGCTAAAAAATGTAGCATATTTTTTTTATTCATTACACCTTAGAGCAGCTGATAAATACTACTGAACATTTAAGAAAAATTTGGAAATAACATCAAAACAGCAATCATTAAGGAGAAATAATTACACAGATCCACTCTGAAGTAAAATTTCCTCAATTTTTTTTAACTAGAAATATTTCCCATTCTCCATTCCTGTTACCCATTCTAAATAGGTAGGTTGTTTTAAGAATCCCTATCTTGTTTTATTTGTACAGAATGTAAATTGGATAGCATACTAAATGCTCTAAGTAACACAGTTGCTCGGGAAATAAAATAACAATCATTAATAAAAACTAATATATAAAGATGCAACAAATTGCAGACATGGAATAGAAAAGGATTCTGAGGAACAAGACATGAGACTAGAACTAAAAACATTTGAATGAAAATAATACACCACAACTGGTAAACAAAGAGTGGCCAGGTCATTCAGAATGAAAAAGTTTTTGGAAAAGAAAAGGAAGCTGAAAGCCAAATCTTTAGCTCATACTATTAGGACTTAAATGTGTATGGATTGATTCAAGTGCTCCAATGTTGGCGTAAAATAAATAAAAAAATAACTTGTTGCAAAGCTAAATAAGTGTCATTTGCAGGGTGGAAAATATGTGCTTTTCAGAGGATTTGGTATACTGATAAGCATACTTTTCCACTCAGTGAGGAAAGAAGTGGTAAACCAAACCATCGTTATTTTACTTAGTAAAACCCCTAGAGATTCAAACCAGCCTTTTGGCTGATGACATAAAGAAAATCAAGAACAGGCACAGGCTGAGATACATAATAGTTTTATGACATTAAGTTGAGTGAAAGTGAAAGAAATTTTCAATTTTTTAAACAAATATTTTGAAAATTTGTTCAAAATTTTCAAATATTGATTTTCAAATCTATATTGAAAATATATATATATATTTTCAATATATATATTATATTTTCAATATATATATCCTTATTATATACAATCGCAAGGACACTGACTGACTGATTGACATAAATTCTAACCTATAACGAGGCCTCGGAGAGTGTTTGTCGTTGGGACCTTTTTTCTCCGTCTTGCGCTAAAACCGGCCAGGAAATTGCCAATTTTCACCTAAAACTTTTAGGGGTGGCAAGGTTTTAGGGGTAGTTTTTAAAAATTTTTAACGGTGCGTCGGATCGAAAAATGTTGCTGATTATTTTTTCACTAATGACTCACTGATGGAAATTCTCGCCTATTAGGAGGTCTCTAGAAGCAAAATCTCTGAGGACCGTTTTTGTCGGGCGTCGGCTGAAACCCCCGGGAAAAATGCCAAATTTAAGGTACATCTTCCCGAAAGCTCAGGGGATGCGTCCGAATATTTCAAACTTTTTAACGAAGTTTCGTAGCGCAAAGGCCACTGCGACCATTTTTGTTCCCCTCCCGAAGTACGTTAAGACCATATATTTAAAGTTGCCCTTAACCCGCCGGTTCGCTGGAAAAACTCAAAAAACAAAAATTCGGCTTTTTCGGGGTTACAGTTTTTTGGTTTTTCTTTGTAACACCACGAAGACGGGTTTCATCGACAAATTTTTATTAGGACCACATTACACTAACTCCCGGAATCACGGGTGACTTTTCAAATTTTAGATCGGGGTCCTACGGGGTTTGGTACCCTTATTTAAAAATTACATAATTTTTAAATTTTTTGAATACAAAATATTTGATAACGGAATGTCGTTTGGCGTTAAAAACTACATAAAAATGTGATAAACCGAAAATTTTAAAGTTGCACCCTCATTTTTGCAGTAGGGTTTGTATTTTTTTATCTCATTAACGGTGCATCGTAAAAATAAATTGTACAGAATATTTTTTGTACCCCTTTTAATGTACTTCAAAATCATATAGCTATCGTTGTCCTCAACTTGCCGGTTCGGTAAAAAAACTAAAAAAACAAAATTTCGGCTTTTTTGGGGTTGCATTTTTCAAGTTTTCTTTTGTAACACCATCAAAACGGGTTTCTTTGGCAAACTTTTGCTAGGATCACATTACACCTACCCTCCGCATTATGGGAAATTTTTCAAATTTTAAATCAAGGTCCTACGGGGGTTGCTACCCTTATCTAAAAATAATGAAAATTGTAAATTTTTAGAACATAAAAAATCTGTTACCAGCATGTTGTTTGGTGTTAAAAATTACACAAAAATTTGATAACCCGAAAATTCTCAATCAGCACCCTCTAGCCTGCGGTAGGGGTTGTATTTTTTTATCTACTAAACGGTGCATCGTAGAGAAAAATTGTATAGAATATTTTTTGTACCCCTTGCAAAGTACTTTAAAACCATATAGCTATTGTTGCCCTTAACTTGCCGGTTTGGTGAGAAAACTCAAAAAACAAAATTTCGGCTTTTTGGGATTTGCCGTTTTCATATTGTTCTTTCTTTACACCTTCAAAATGGGTTATTTCGCCAAATTTATATATATAAACAGTTACACGTACCTGTAGGATCATGGGTAATGTTCCAAATTTTAAATCGGGGTCTTACAGGGGTCGCTACCCTTATCCAAAAGATATGAAATGTTTAATTTTTAGAATACAAAAAGTCTTTTGATGGCATGTTGATTAGCGTTACAAATTACACAAAAATTTTATAACCCGAAAATTTTCAATTAGAACCCTCTAGCCTGCGGTAGGGGTTGTATTTCTTTATCTCCTTAACGGTGAAGAATAGGGACAAAATGCATGAACCTGTTTTGTGCCCCACAAAAACGTACTTCAACATTATATAACCAAAGTTGCCCTTAACCCACCGGTCCGCTGAGTAAAATACAAAAAACAAATTTCGGTTTTGGGGGTTTGCCGTTTTCGGGTATTCCTATCTTTACACCTTCAAAACGATTTTTTAGGCAAATTTTTATTAACAAAACGTTACAGGTACGTAACGTTCATTCATTCATTCACCTTGTGGCAAATAGTTCTGATCCACCTACCCCTCTGAGGCCGAGACACGGAAGCAGCGCGAAGCGCTGCTGGAGTGGCGAGTATTTATATATATGTATATATTGAAGCTGTATGTTCAATTTACTGATATACGAGGGCTATTCAGAAAGTAGGGAACGTTTTGTAAATAAACAAAAACTATGTAAAAGAAAAATTTTTTATTATATACATCTGAAAGAGTGACTAAAATACTACTTTTCTACATAGCCACCAAGCAAATTGAAGCACTTGTCATAGCGGTGGACAAGCTTCAAAATTCCTTCGTCATAGAAATCCGCTGCCTGCGACCGCAGCCACTCAGTGACGCGCGCCCGGAGTTCCTCGTCGTCGTCGAAACGCTGTGTTGCTAGCCAGTTCTTCATTCTTGGAAACAAGTGAAAATCACTCGGTGCAAGATCAGGACTATAGGGTGGATGAGGGAAAACCTCCTATTTGAATGAATCAAGGAGTTCTTTTGTGCGGTTTGCCGTGTGAGGTCGGGCATTGTCATAAAGAAACAAAATTTTTGACAACTTTCACTCGGCGCTTGTTTTGAACTGCTCTCCTAAGGTTGCGCAATGTTTGGCAGTACCGATCAGAGTTTATTGTTGCACCACGCTCGAGAAAGTCAATGAGCAGCACACCCAAAACACGGGCGCGCGTCACTGAGTGGCTGCGGTCGCAGGCGGCGGATTTCTATGACGAAGGAATTTTGAAGTTTGTCCACCGCTATGACAAGTGCCTCAATTGGCTTGGTGACTATGTAGAAAAGTAGTATTTTAGTCACTCTTTCAGATGTATATAATAAAAAAATTTTCTTTTACATAGTTTTTGTTTATTTACAAAACGTTCCCTACTTTCTGAATAGCCCTCGTATGTTTAAGAAAAGTAAAAAAATTCAACTGTATTGAGGAAGGATTTTTTGATTATAAAAATAAATGTTGATCCTTGTTATAACGAAGAAAGAGCTTGGGATTTTAATTATACTTGCTTATATGGTCCAGCACTAAAAGAAATAAGACTCATTCTTGTAATTCTAATCAGTAAAAATCAAACTTGTTCTTTAACTGCAAGAAATCATTTACAAAACAATGGGTTTTTTAATTTATCAACAATTTCTAAAATATTACTTGTGTTGTTTTTGCAATCATTGATTTATTTAGTTACTCATTTATAACTAAATTTTTGAAATGCATCCTGTCAACCTTAATTTTTAAAACCTTAAAATACGTACGTTTTTTCACCTTGTGTACACCGTACTTGGTTGGCAAGTCATAAAATTCTGAAAACTGTGTTTGAATAAATGTTTTGGCATCCGTATCATGTTGAGTCACACACTAGTATGGCGACGGCCGCCATGAGCCAAGCTAGATTTCCGCGTACTGTACGTAGTGAGCCAGTCACCGGGTACCGGGCCCCGCCAGTAACACCCCACCCTCACTGCCATACGTACGCCCAGGCACCATACTGTAATTTCTCCATACGTTTTCCCCCATGTGTCAGTCTAACTTTTTCGTACGTAGGCTACGTACAGTTCTTTGTGTGTTCGACGATCCTGAAACAAAGCCTAGCATTTTTTCACAAACCATCTACAAGATCCTCAGCATTGCAACGCATTGGCTGACCACGTGTTGGAAACGGATCCAGTCATGGAAAGGGCCCTTTAATTCAAAAGAGGACTCAGGAGCTGATGATACCATATGAAGAAGTCCACAAGGAGTTTGAAAAGAAGAAGAAGCAAAGAGCCATAGCTAACTATTTTAAAGCAACTTAAATTTTTTATGCGTACATTACTGTATTCATTAAATATTCATAGATAATAATAATGGTAAAATGTTCCTAAAACTATTAAACACGTAAAATGACTACAGGACCTCACCTTTAGAACTTAACCTCCATCTTTTCGTTCATATAAGGTATTATTATCCGCGGTTTTACTAACCGCGGTAACACTCCAGAACGTAACCCCCACGAATAACGAGGGATTACTGTATTTACCTTATCCGTACTGTTTCTTAAACGTTTTTCCTTGCAAGCAATTTTGCAGTGTGCACTGCTTCTTCAGGTAATAATAGCTTTTAGAAATTATTTTATGAAGATTGCATCTTCCTTTGTAAATGGTTTGAATCAAACTCTAAACAACTGTTCGATTCAAACCATTAACAAAGGAAGATGTAATCTTCGTAAAGTAATTTCTAGATGCTATTATTATTACCTGAAGAAGTGGTGCGCAGTGTGAAAGTACATGTAAGGAAAAAAGTATAAGAAGCAGTATAAGTTAAATACAAAAGTTTTTTTAAATACACATAAAAAACAAAACATAAACCTACATCAAGAGTTACAACTAAAAATTGTCCAAAATCACGTATTACACATAATTTTTTTATGTCTGACTATTTTGCAACTTCTACTAATGCAGACGGTAGAGAATGATGATTTATGAAAATGAGAGATGAAAAAATGCCAGACCTGACCCGAAATCGAACCCGGGACCCTGGCGTAGAATCCAGTTGTGCTAACCACTACGCCAGCGGGCCAGCCATATGGTATGATGGAACATTCAGGAAAGTTCCACTTTTCAGATTACAAAAGGAACTGAAATGAACAGAAAAAAGGAATGTAAAAAATAATTTACTTTAAAAATTAATAAATTTTATTATAAATAATTAAATGTTAATAAGTAAATTATGTTATTTTATAAGTAGTCATTAAAAATACGTAATTTTAAACAATCATTTCCAATTCTCTAGCGTATTCAATCACTTGCTCAGCCAATTCGACTGAAGGTAAAGATTCATCGCTCTTCTTTTCTTCCAGCATAAATGAATAATAATTATCTCGACCAAGTGTCCAGTTTTTCTGCAAACAAAAAGATTATGTAGGTTAAAATGAAATGTAGAGAAATTACAATTATTTTAATAATAAAAACTAATGTATAATAGAAAAATCCAATAACAAAATTGCGTGTGTATTTTGAAAATTCAAAAGATTACAACTATCAAACAACATCTGAAACGAAAAACTTGAGATTATTACTTGAATAAAACTTGAATAAAACTTGAGATTATTACTGAAATTTTGTCCCCAGAAGAAGGTCCACAATTTTAATGACCATTTTAATAGACAAAGCTTATTAACACGTTCAGCACGGATGCCGCCTTAAGGCGTCAAATCGAGGTTCATTCCAGAGACGAATGACGTCTTAAGGCGTCATATACAATACCACATTTCTATAGCTTTTTATAAATCGCCGGTGTACTGGCAGTGTTAGTAAAGGTTGTTCAGGGGTTCAGATCTATTCTACGAGCGCCACTGTGAAGATCGTCTTTCGTTACCAACTGCCGGGAATTTTTGACGAATTTTTAAAATTGTAGTCTATTCGAACGTCCTAGTGCGGAGTAATTTTATTGTTTTATTTAATTATATCAATTAAATTACGAATTTCTTCATTTCCAGTGACTTCTTTTTACAAATAAAAGGTAAGAATAATACATTTTTACGTAAAAATAGTTTAATTATTACTCAAAAGAAAAATTTCTGTTACTTTCTGAACTCGCGATTTCTATGCACTGTGTTTCTTTTGCAGGTTTTTGTGTTTTTATAAAGTAATAAGCTTTATTACTACTGTATTACTTATTTAATGTATTTTATTTATTTAAATTTTTTGAATTAAATATTATTCATTATCAAACATAATTGTATTTTTCTATTTTACACACGACAATAATTTTCATTTATTTAATAATTTATACGTATTAATTTTTCTAACAACTAAAAAGTGAATTTCAAATATAAATTTCGTAGAAACAACAAACGTGTATAATACCGTACTATATTTAGCCAGTGAGTAGATGAGCAAATAAGTAAGATCGTTCCGGGGACGAATGACGCCTTAAGGCTGCATGGTATTTTTTCACTGCAATGGCGGGTCGGCACAGCGAAGCATCCGTGATTCCAGCCACCGTGCTGAACGTGTTAAAAGTCTGTATTGCAGGATTGTAACAGCATAAGAGTTATTCTTCTGCCCATAACAGGCGGGTGAAGTGTTGAATTATTTGCACTCGATCTGCTAGATCCAGGGCTAAAAAGAAAAATAGTTCTGTTTCTTATCACATAGTCATAGTCAGCCAATTATATGACTGAAGCATTTACGAACAGAAGAGGTACAGAAGTAAAACACACAAGTCAGAGTTATTGATTGCGTTATACAGCCAGACCCTGTGTGAATGAAGGAAAGTGTCATTTGCAGGGTGGAAAGTGGATGGTTTTCAGAAGGCCTGGCATGCTGATAAGCATACTTTTCCACTCAGCAAGGAAAACAATGGTAAACCACCTCATTCCTCAATTTACTTAATAAAGCCTTTAGAGGTTAAAACTAGCCTTTCAGCTGGTGACAAAAATAACACAAGTATTATTCTAGAATTGATTGATGGATAGATTGTTTATTGTAAGAATTGTGTAATGTATGGGTTGGAATGTGTTGAACAAGGATAGTGAACTGTGATGAATAAGATGTTTTGAATACGAGTTCTAGGAAATTAAAAATAGTAGAAACGTTTGTTTTTACTTTGATTCCTCCTATGATGTTCCAGAATAGCAGCAAATGATCTTGATTGTTAGGGAAACTATTAGACCACAAGTATAAAAACAGTTAACGCCTTTGTAGTCAGTGAGACAATAGTCAAGATCTGCAAGAAAAGAGTTGTCGGGCAGTTCGAAATAGTGTCTGTTATACAGTAGAACTAGTTTTGCATTATGTTAAATGGTGCATGTATATGATAGCAAGTGGTTGTAAACAGGTAAATCAATTGTTTCGGTTCTTAAGACAATATTCTACTGTTAGTTTGGTTAAAGCTTAAGTTCTTTATGCAAAATAAATACATAAATACAATAATATATATACTTACATCGCTGCAGTATTTCTTTAAATCAGCAGGGTTGGGTAAATTTAACATCCTGGAAGCTTCTCGTACAGATATTTTCTTAAATGCCTTTTCCATACATCCAGCAATTTCATTACGGATTGTATCTAATAATATGTCCATGAAGTAATTATAATTTTTAGCTGGGACATTTCCTTTTGCCAAAAAGATCTGAAATTAAACAAAACATCTATAAGAAATACTACTTCTTTAGATCACATTGTATTGATACATAAATCTGGAATTAAAAACTCTGATGTGAAATGTTCAAACAATTTTCTCTTGCCATTGTAAATCATTAAAAACCTAAACTATAATCAATCATGAGTAAACAATGTACAATGAAAACATCCTAATTTTAATCATGATGCTAAATGAAAATCAATCTCGGTTTAACAAAATGCTTGAAATTGTCGCCAACTGCCCCACTAATATCGTCGCCTACAGACGGTCCCGGAGCCTGCAACAGAGAGCGCTTCCAACACGCAGCAAGCAGTGTCCCCCCCTTCCGACTTGAAGTGGACTCGCCGGCGGAGTATATAAACAGATGTTTTAAACCGCGAGTGTCACTCGCTCGACAGCTCCCGACCAAGAAAGGAACAACAGAAGAAAAGGAAGACCAGCCCTGCAGAGACAAGACTGGACGCAGCCATCCCTGGTCGATGCTACCGGTGGTGGATGCCTCATTCCTGCCCCGGTCAGCTGAAGAAAGCACCTGTGTGCCAGCAGGCACCACGGTGAAGAGTGAGTCTGGTGCAGGCCCGGAAGGAATCGCTTCGGCCGCGCTATTGGCGGACAGCCTACGCCGACCCAACACGCCGGGGCTCAAGGGGCCTGCCACGCTGCAGTGGGGACCCAAACTGCCGCTGAGGGAAGGCTAGACCTGAACTCGGTAGCCGAGCAGTCACCCATCGGACACCGCGCTGCGCACGCCGGCCACAACCAACAGCAACACCGTTTAAAGCCTTGGTCGGCGACAAAATACAATTGCAGGTTTTTTTATTTTCTACAACTTTTATTATTTACACTTATGCCGTAAAATGAACACTAAGGCCACACAATCTTAAATACCCTCCTTTTTACCCATTTTAATGAGCAAATAGGAAATAAATTAACATTTGATGCTTAACTAAGTATAGTTGTACAAAAATTCTTTTGGAATAAAACTTGTAGGTATTTTTAATTTTCTACAAGTTTGTTTACATATATATATTTGCCCTAAAATGCATATTAAAGCTGCAAACTTTAAAAAACCATTTATTACTAAAAGAGCACCACCCCACAAACTTCAGCAGTCATAAATATAGTAGCCTAAATGAGGCAAATTATAAAGAAAATCATAGGAGCTGTTTTTGAAAAATATGCAAAATGTGAAAAATTTCATGAATAAAAAAATACTTTCAATTGACTGATTTTGCTGAAAATGTTAGAATCGAATCCCCTTGAAATATACAACTGAAGTCACAAATTTCAACTTTGTACAAATTTCTTGCTCTTGAGATATTTTGTTTACACACAGTCCAATTAATTGGTAAAAATATGTTTTTTTTTTTGGGTTCAGGGGCCTGAAAACGTGTATTACCGGTGAAAATCGACAAGGAACAATACTTTCCTTCCCTATGTATTAATATAAGGCAAGAGAAAAAAAATTATTTAATTATTAACTTAATAAAAAATAGTTTTCGTACCTTGTTGTAACTTCCTTCCATCAAATATTGTTCAATTGATACTGGATGACTAATGTAGACATTCGACTGTATTTGATCCGATGGAAGTAATTCCAATTCTGTATGAAATTCAGCTACTCTATTTTGTGAAAGCAGCAGAAGTAGATTTAACCCCAACAAATGATATTTGTAAGCAGACTCTGGCAACTGATCTCTAAAATAACAGAAAACAAAATAAATATAATTTTAACCTGGAATAGTATTTAAATTCAGTTACCAATCTATACAAAGATGCCATTAAAATGTATTTAATAATGGTTGATTAACCTTTACTAAAGATGTACTTCATTTAATAAAATAATAATGCTTCAAGCTGGCCGCATTGGCGCAGTTGGTAACGTGCTTGCCTCTCATCATGCGGTCCTGGGTTCGAATCCCACTCAGGCACGGCATATTTTCATACGTTACAAAAAATCATTTCATCCTCCATTGTACAATAGTTACACCCCAACGTCATCGCCAATAACCATTGTAATTGACGCAACGTTAAATAAATAAAAAAAAAAAAAAATAATGCTTCAAGAAATTATCTAAAATTTTACTTTGAGCTCATATCAATAACTAGCATACTTGGTTTTTCTAATTGACCAGCCATTTTGTATATCTAAAAAAGCTGATTTTGTAATTTGATGAGGTCCATGAAAACTCTTAAAACAATAGATAGACAATAAACAATAGATGCACCTACAATTTTATTCGCATCTAATATTTTACATATCGACTACATTAATGGCTTTCATCAGTTACACCACATATTTTTTCCATCTCTACTGAATAATTTAATACATTTTGATCAAAAGTCACATAATACTTTAAATAAAATAAAATTATTCAAATTTACTTACTTATAATCTAAGTAGTAACATTTTAACTGAGCCATATATCTTTCAAAAGATTGAATATCCTTCACCGCAATACTCCACTGTGCGCCAATCTCTAAAATATCTCCTGAAATTAAAAATAACAATTTAAATTATCAATTTATAATTAGTTTTAATTACTACCAAACTATTAAATTTTTAACATCTTTTTATCCCATACAATTAACAGTGAATAATTTTGTTTTATAGTAAATAAAAATATGATTTTAAGAAATTAATCAATATATTTATCTAAGATTGTCTGCAAAAAACAAGACTACATGTAAATATATATTTACATTTAAATCAGCATATGTAAGCACAAACAAATAATTCAATTTTCAGAAATAGACTATAATAAAAGATAATAGTAGAAAACAACAACTATAAAAAAAGGAAAAAGGTCACGCTGCTCCACATGGTTTGGGTAGATAGTTTAATTTAATTAAGGCAAAGTTAAGTAAACTGAAACGGAATTACTTTCACAAACTCATAATCACCAAAACTTATCCCTCATTATCTTTGGATAACATCCAAAGTTCTAATTCGAGAACTTATTCTTTCCAAGGTCGACACCTTTGACAGTTAAAATATGGAAAGTCTCTTAAGGAATAATCCACCACTCGTCAATGAACGGGAAAGACTGCACTCAGATTTGGTGGGCAGTCACTTAAAAGACACAGATGAAAATCCAAAAACTTGAAAGGAGGATCCTCAGAACCTGCATCGGAAAGAGACACTAAGTAGATGGAGAATGGAGATTACTACCAAATGAAGGTCTACCAGGAGACCGAATTGGTAATAGAAACAATGAGGAAAAGAGAATATCCTTCTTTGGACGTATAATCAGAAAAACTCTACCAGAAAAAAACAGAAGTAATATGGTTAAGAGAAATCAAGAAAGATATGGAAGAATTAGGCATCACCTTCGAAGATCTAGAAAATAAAACCGACCACCTAAAACTACTAAAAAGATAAAAATATTAGATTCCAAGGAAAATTAGATAAAAGAGGAAGCAGAAAAGTGATCTTTTCAGAAGCAGAAAGGCAAAGAAGATCTGCCAGAATGAAAGAATACTGGAGGAAAATCAAAGAAAAGAACCAGAAGAGAGTGCCCAGAAATTGACTCAAGTGATCCACTGCGGTCTCAAAAGATAAAAAAACAAAATAACAATTTTTTAATTCCAAAAAATACTGGCAGATTGGAGTAATTTTTGTAAAACACAAAATTACTTTAACGATTACAATAAATACAAAACTTGTACTTACTAGCTAATAGTAGTTCTTGTTGCGTAGCTTTTGAATTTGATGTAGGTAAGAACATTAAATTTGTCAATCCAACCTGAAATAATAAACAAAAATCTGGTGTGAAACACTCACACAACTTTCTCTTGCCAATGCAAATAATTAATAATAAACCTAACATTATTAATAAAATATTAGAAATAAACAAAAACTAACCTCAAAAACATAACCTTATTTTAATCATGAGTGAATGATAATCATGACAATCGAACTCAGTTTGGCTTAAATATACGGAAAATCACGCTTTCACGCTAAACTAGGCTCTGTAGAGAAAAATGCTCTAAACAAAAGTTGTAGATCTTTTAATTTTCTATAAATTTAATTATATACACTTTTGTCGTAAAATGCATACTAAGACCGAAATCTTAAAAAAATCGATTTTTCTCACGTTTTCGTGAGAAAAAAAACAGAAAATCGCAAATTGCCGCTAAACTAAGCGTTATACAAAAAAATGTTTAAAATAAAAGTTGTAGAATTTTACATTCTCTACAACTTTTATTATATAACGTTTTGCGCTAAAATGCATATTAAAGCCGCAATCTTAAAAAGAAAATGTTTTTACGTAAAAACAGCCTCAAGCAGAATTTCAGCAAACATGGCGCCAACCCTATATTGTAGAGCATAAAACATGTAGTAAACCAGTTGATTTTAAAAAAAATCGTAGGACTAGTTTTTGAGAAAATCGCAAAAAAGTGAAAAATTATACGAATAAACTACTACTTCCGGTTGACCGATTTTGATGAAAATGTTCGTGTCGTGTCCGGTAGTGATATGTAACTTAAGTTTCAAGTTTCAAGTTCGTACGATGTTCCGTTCTTGAGATATTCTGTTCACACACACACACACACACACACACACACACAGACGAACCGCTAAAAACATGTTTTTTGGGTTCAGGGGGTCTGAAAACGTATAGATCCGGTGAAAACTCGATTTCGAAAAATCGACATGAAAACAATACTTTCCTTCCTATATATTCATATAGGCAAGAGAAAGTAAAAAGTAATTACTTTCACAAATAATTAAATATAATGCTTCCCACAATTGATAAGCTCTGCTGCTCCACGTGTTTAGACCAATCAGAACGTTTGCCGCCAGCATTATCATATTGTATGAATGTTTCAGTTTGACAAACATTATGTGTGCCTGCATATAAAAGCCGTAGTAGTTCACTAATGTCTTGCATCTCGTACTGAACACATCGATTATAAAGCACATTAACATGCAATACTTTATATCATTATCAGCTGACTGTATGTTCATAGGTTATAAAGTGTTATTGAAAGACCAACAAAATGGCTGACAAAATATATATAGTGATTCAAAACTATATGGCAATCTCTTGGGATATCATTCTATAGCTAAAAATAAATAAAAAAGTTCATATAAACAAATGCCTGAAAACGCTTAGTTAGCGAGTTATGGCTAGGGAAAATTTTTATCTAGAACTCTGTACCCTCGGTGAAGTAAGGCCGTATAAAAATGTTAAAGGTAAGTTACAAAGATACAAATACGATTGTTTCTTATGTTTTGGTTCCAGAGCTGTAAATGCAATACTTTAAGAGATACCTTACATAAATCACAAGAATTGGTGCAAAGAAATAACACATTTTTGTGTTTAACGTAAGATTACTTCCATAAATTGTAAATAAAGGTGTATTTTTTCTTAAATAAATTGTAGAAAATTTAAGTCTGAAAAGATGTATGTTAATTACTCAGGAAAAAAATGAATAATAGATATTGAAATTTCACTTTATTTAAAATCACAACAGAGTAATTGACATGAATGAGTAATTCACATGAATCTTTTCAGAATTAAATTTTCTACAAATTTATTTAAGAAAAAATATACCTTTATTTACCATTTATGGAAGTAATCTTACGTTAAACACAAAAATGTGTTATTTTTTTGCACCAATTTTTGTGTTTTATGTAAGATATCTATGAAAGTATTGCATTTACAGCTCTGGAACCAATTTGATTCAATTTTTAAGATTAAAAAACATAAGAAACAATCGTATTTGTTTCTTTGTAACTACCTTTAACATTTTTATACGGCCTTACTTCACCGAGGGTACAGAGTTCTAGGTGAAATTTTTTGCTAGCTGTAACTCGCTAACTAAGCGTTTTCAGACATATGTTTATATGACTTTTTTACTTATTACTTTCTCTTGCCTATATGAATATATAGGAAGGAAAAAGTATTGTTTTCATGTCGATTTTTCGAAATCGAGTTTTCACCGGATCTATACGTTTTCAGACCCCCTGAACCCAAAAAACATGTTTTTAGCGATTGGTCTGTGTGTGTGCGCGCGCGCGTGCGTGTGTGTGTGAACAGAATATCTCAAGAACGGAACATCGTACGAACTTGAAACTTGAAACTTAAGTTACATATCACTACCGGACCTGACACGAACATTTTCATCAAAATCGGTCAACCGGAAGTAGTAGTTTATTCATATAATTTTTCACTTTTTTGCGATTTTCTCAAAAACTGGTCCTACGATTTTTTTTTAAATCGCCTGGTTTACTACATTTTTTATGCTCTACAATATAGGGTAGGCGCCATGTTTGCTGAAATTCTGCGTGAGGCTGTTTTTACGTAAAAACATTTTCTTTTTAAGATTGCGGCTTTAATATGCATTTTAGCGCAAAACGTTATATAATAAAAGTTGTAGAGAATGTAAAATTCTACAACTTTTATTTCAAACATTTTTTTGTATAACGCTTAGTTTAGCGGTAATTTGCGATTTTCTGTTTTTTTCTCTCACAAAAACGTGAGAAAAATCGATTTTTTTAACATTTCGGTCTTAGTATGCATTTTACGACAAAAGTGTATATAATTAAATTTATAGAAAATTAAAAGATCTACAACTTTTGTTTAGAGCATTTTTCTCTACAGAGCCTAGTTTAGCGTGAAAGCGTGATTTTCCGTATTTTTAAGCCAAACTGAGTTCGATTGTCATTTTGCGTCATTCACTCATGATTAAAATAAGGTTATGTTTTTGTTTATTTCTAATATTTTATTAATAATGTTAGGTTTATTATTAATTATTTGCATTGGCAAGAGAAAGTTGTGTGAGTGTTTCACACCAGATTTTTAGCTATAGAATGAGATCCCAAGAGATTGCCATATAGTTTTGAATCACCCTGTATAACAGAGCTAGGAGAGCAAGTCACTGGCTAGGTATGAAGTGGGTAGGGGGCAATACATTCGTTCAGCGCTCATCAGCCCTGAAAAATAGTATAAAATTTAAATGGCATGACAATCAACTAAATTAATGTTCAGAAACAAAATAAAATTTCAAGAACTATTCAACATAACAATTTTGCCAGGTTTATAGTTTTGGTGAACTTTTGAACAAAGATGGAAAAATGCATAACTAAACAGCTCAGAAATCAAAAAAGTTTAGTATAAGGAATAGAACAATAATAAGTTGTACATTATTTACTTAATAAAAGGAAACACATAATTTGCTCAATTTAGATAACAATATAATCAATATTATTATAAATGCATGTTTGAAATTTCTAATCACAGAAATTTGTGTACAAATAAATAGTAATCTACAAAACCCTACTGATCACAGGAAACTAAATCACTAATTTCCTAAAGTTAAAAAATGATTAACTTGGGTAAAAACAAACACCTTCAACAGGATCCGTGTAGTTCTACAAGATATTATGAATAAAAGATGCAGAATTACTTAATGGTCAATAAAGGATAAGAACAAAGAAGTGTGTGGTTAATAACCCGGGATTTCAGGTTATTTATCTCGCTTAATATGTCTACAATAAACGTGTTAAACCCTAAAAATTTATCAGATTGAGAACTCAAGATAAATAATAAACAAAATTTTGAAAAACTTCAGTGTTAAGCGTTAGTATATGCAATAAACTAAAACAGCAGACTCATTTTACTTAACCTCAAAGTGAACGTCAGTTTAACTTCACAATATTTTACCTCCTAAAACATTAAAAACTAATAAATTAAAGTAATCAGTTTAGTTACCTTTAATGCACCAAGCAACTGTTTACATGTATCTAAGTTCTGATTTGGTTTAATCCACTCGCTTTTTAATTTTTCATAAGACGAAACAACTTCTTTAATAGACGCCATTTTTCTCCCGATAGAAGAATCAACAATTCATTCCGTATGGCCACGACACAAAATTAATATGCTTGGGACTAACCTCATCACGAGGTAAAAACTCGCGCGTATAATACTCTCTTGTATTCTTTTTTCAAACGCCCTTACAATTTAAACGCTAGTGTGTTTTTTTATAGTTCCAGTAAAATTGCTATTGAATTATTAATAATTAATTCAGCTACGTTCTTACTTCCACGTTAACTAATTCCTTTTCTATTCTTATCTGCACTCAGGAGAGTTCAAATAGGGCCTTTTTTGATTGGATATGTCAAGAACACAAATATATTAATTATTTTCTGTAAAAGATAAGAAAGCAAAACAACTGACAACAATTTGGTATTGGTAACTGAATTTTAATAGACTTAAATTTTTTGAAAGTCTTATTTAATTATTCCTTCTGGTTTTAGGGTTTTGATTAGTTTCCTTGTTCTCTTCTAGTTTCCAGTACCTTAACAGTTCTAATTGTTTTCAACGTAGAAGTATACCTTTCCCATCAATATTGTAAAACTAATTACTCGTCATGTAAAAAAAACCCTGTATTTTATATTGTATTATAATATTTTATGTGCTTAATTTTTTAAACCTTCCTTCAAAAATAATGCACAAAAGCTTGCATCATATATTATTATGTATTTGTTAATCTTTAAACAAAAAAAAATTGAGGATTAAACTTGAAGACTGAAGCATTTTTCATGTCTCCATTAATGAGTTCAGCCATAAAACTCGTAATACATTTATTGAGAATGTTTTAGTCCAACTAAATTCTATCCCAAGTAGGGGATAAAAGAAGAAGAAGAGGTGTTTCGAATTTACGAAAGTGTGATTGAAAATAACAACCCATTATATTTTTTTATTAATTGATATTCACCTCAAGGTTTGATCCTAAAAATAAATTTTCACTAAATACTAGAACCATTGTTAGAGTTTTTACAAATAACCAATAAGTAGTGTTATTGAGATGTTTTTGTTTTGTTATTGAGATTATTTTTGTAAAATTTGACATTTTTATTGTTGAAACAGTTACAGCTGAGTTGGTTTTTTTACAGTGATCACTTAAAAAGAGCAATATTGTGAAAATGAACATTACAAATGAACATTTTTGTTAGATGATTTTTTTACAATTTTAATAAAGACCTTACCCAACAATATTATCTTGAATCACTTTGCTCAACTTTTAGTAATGAAGCACTTTCAGAGAAGCTGTTTACAACTGATTTGCAGAATTTTTTATGGAAGAGTTGGCTGCCCTGTTGGTGTAATGGTTAGCACAACTGGCATTTAAACTGGATTTCCAGTCGGGTCTGGCATTTTTTCATCATTCATCTTCATCTATAATCCTCCTACCATCTGCATATTAGCAATAATTGCAAAACAGTCAAACGTAAAAAATTATGGTCGCGTTATCAGTGCTGAATTTAGTGAAGGTTGACCTAAATAATATTGGTTGTTATTAAAAAAATAACATTGTTGCTAAGGACAACATGATTAAAGAGATCGGAATTTGACTTAACTTGAGATAGTCATTCTCAGCCATAATAAGTACGTACTCAGAACATTGAATTTTGCATAAACATTTGATCCATGCTTAGAAAAAGACTTGTGTAAATTGGCAGTAAGGAAATGCTCCAAACAATTCGGCCAAGTAACTGCAAAATCTGTATATATCATAACTTGTGATGACATTTGAATACATTAGGTATTTCCACATTCGTGTACTTTCTTTTTCAACATGCGATAAGGCATGTGTTAACGCATGCCATTCACCTGTCCACACTCGTTTGATGAGCTTTATCTCAAAAAGAAACATAAACAATATTTTTGAACACTGCACTAAATTAAATTCTGTTATTTCCTGCATTGATTGGTTTGATTTAGATTATTTTATTTAGAAACTAGTCGGAGATCCAGCAATTCACGCATAAAGAGTACTCAGATTTTAGCTGGGTTTCTGTTAATGTGGTTTTTAAATGTCCGTTACTCCATCCAGGCTTTTCATAAAAACTGACATTCAAGTACATTGAAGATCAGAGTTTTTTCTATAATATGAATAATTTAAAAGTTTAATCTGATGTTTTGTTTTAATATCCCGGCCGTTTTTTTAAAAAGTGCTTTTTTGGCTCCACGTAAAGGTAGGGAAATGATTTTTGGACTGAACTATGTATTTTCACAACGGTATTATGTCAAGAAAAGTGTTTATTTTTTAAAATAAAAACATAGTTAACTCTCAACTGGTATCATCATTTTTTGTGACATAACTGGTATCAGCGGTCTGACAGACCTCCAAATTTGTTTTTTTTTAAGTTCTTCATACTTATTTAATTAATTTGTTTTAATATTAAACTTATAAAACCATGTATAATCGAAGATGTAAATGTAAAATACTTAGCATAAATGCAAAATTACTATTTAAAAAAGTAAAAAACGAACACTAAGCATTTTTTTGATTTTTACTTCCATTTTGAACAGAACAATAAAATTTTTGGGCCCTAGAAACATTCTGTGGTCTAATAATTATAAATAAATAAGTAATTAATATGATAAAGACAAATTTATTTACAAAATTATGATGTATAACTTACATTTTGGTTCCGAACACACTCTGACAAACATTTATTAAAATTTATTCGTTTTTTTTTACTTTTTGATTATTTACAATAAAATTTAAAGATTTTTGTGTTAATAAAAATTCACATCATTAACACGTACAACTTGTTTACGTGATGGATCTAGTTGTGTTGAAGCTGCTTCAGAAATTTTAAATGTATCATCCATAATGATAATTTTATAAAATTACATATGAAAATATTTTATAATAGTACTAAACAAAGAAATGATGTATGAAAAATTATTGTATATTCATTAAAACTTTAAACAATCCATGTACTACTCGGTTTTAAAGTCATCAAAAAGTTACACAACTGGTATCATAGGTCCAGGAGACCACAAGTAGAAAACAAAATACAAATAACTCACAACTTGTTAGCTCGTACCGAAAACGATCTTGATCACGCATAGTTCAAACAACAGTTGAAAGGTATACAAAATATACATGATGTCGGGCAATTGGGAGGGAAGTGTTGGAGGGGTAAAAAATGACAGCGGTCTCACAGACCGCATGATACCAGTTGAGGGTTAAATAATTTAAAATGAGCTATAGAATGAATTGCAGCAGGGAAAAACAGAAGTATATTTTTCTAAGCGACTATACTCGGAGCAGATACCACTGTAGAGCTCAGTTTCCTTTCAAGTTTAGGGCTAATAGAATTTTCTATTATCACCACATACCTATTTCAGTCTACACCACATATCTATTTCTAATTACAAAAGCAAAATATGATACATGGCACAATACTGCTGTAAAAATGCATGGTTCAGTCAAAAATCATTTCCCTATCTTTATGTGAAGCCAAAATAGCACTTTGAGAAAAAAATGGGTGGCATATTAAAACGGAACATCAGATTTCTCTTTTAAAATATTCATATAGAGAAAACTCTAATCTTCAACGTACTTAAACGCCATCTTTAAGTCTTTTATGAAAAGCCTAGACGGAGTAACGAACGTTTAAAAACCACATTAATGGAAAACTGGCTAACATCTGAGTACTCTTAATGTGTAAATTGCTGCATCTCTGATTAGTTTATAAATAAAATAATCTAAGTCAAACCAATCAATGCAGAAAAGAACAGGTTTTAATTTAGTGTAGTGTTCAAAAATATTCGTTATGTTTTTTTTTGAGATAAAGTTCTTCAAACGAGTGCGGACAGGTGAATGACATGCCTCTAAGCACATGCGATAAGGCATGCATTGAAAGCGCATTAGTGTGGACATAGCTATTCATATGAGCCAGAAACTAAACAACAATCAAACTGTTTAGGCCTGTTCCTAAGATGCTAGTACTAGCTGCTAGCAAAATAACGTAATGGGAACGAACAACTAGCAGCTAGTTTAGTTAAAACACTAGTATTCACTAGTGCACAAGTGACTTTGAACACGTTTGATGTTACTAGCCCTGGTAGGGGAGAAAAAGTCACGTGACTGACTAGCACTAGTAAACTAGCTTGGTGTGAACATTTAGAAACGTTGCTAGTTGGGTGTACTTCGTAGAGCAATACACACCACAATTCATTATGTATGTATGTCTTCAGAGTACTGGCATTAACGAGCTCTGTGGGAACTATCACCTACATGCTAGTAAGTCTTACTAGTAAACTACCATCGTGGGAACAGGCCATTTGGGTGTTCCAAGATTAAATGAACCCAACAAATGTTGTTCGTTCATAAAGCACTTCCAAAAATATGATTGCTTGTTTCTTCTGTTGGATAGTAGAGTTCAGTTTAAGCTGTAAGTTTTGTAATTAATTTAATTGTAAATATTTAGTAACCTTAGCATAATAATTAATTTTTATAAGTTTTAAGAAAGTCTTTATTTTTATTATACCCAGATCCTGAAAGAACCTTAGCTCAAGAAGTACAATATGTTCCATACATTCTCAACTAAGTGTTTTTCTTCAGATCTGTTTCAAATACATTGTACCTGACCACTTGGATGTGGGGATTGGAATCTGTCTATTTTCCGAGAGTATCAACTTAACGGCCTTACGAAAATCAGGCTATACCAATTGATAAGATGGTTTTTCTTCGAATCTCAAAAAATTGCTTCACATAAACCATAAATTCTTATGGAAATTTTATAGAAATATCTGCTAAGAAACATGGATCTGTCAAAAACAGTATTGAATGAATAAAAACATATAATACATAGTTGAAACTTGAATTTTATTTAAAAACAATATATTATACAAAACTATTTTGTACTTTTCAAAAGTAACAAATTTTGTATTATAAATTTTAAAATATAGCAATCACAACAATATAAATAACAAAGATATTACATGTAATAAAAACAACATAAAATTGCAATAAAATACAGTAATTGGTGAATAAAATCTTAATAAATAAATAAATAAATAAAATACATTTAAACAAATAGATACAAAACATATTAATGTATTTGAATGCGAGTAATAAAATTGTAAATATTTTAAAATGCACCGGTTATCAAATATGTCAAATTTGACATGATTGGATGTTGGCATATAAAGCTTCTTAATTCTGATATTTTTAATTTAGTTCCTTAAAACATTTTGAAATTCTGATTTAAAGATTGTTTTGACAAAAACAATAAATGCCGCAATCTCTGTTTATTTCTTAACCCTTTCAGTGCCGAAACAATATTTAAAAGTTTAATGTAAAGTGCCATTTAATTTGAATAAAGGTGTACAAAAAGTGCCAGCCCTTATTTCGAAAACATGTAGGCGTAAGCCTGACATTGCCGACCAAAATTTCAGCGTTACAGAAACATAAAATTTCCCTTTAAAAATTAATTTTTATTCTGTTCATAAAAAAAAAGAAATCGTACTATAACTAAAAATATTCAAAATAGTTTTTTTTAGTTTATTTAAAGTCGCATCGACAGCTTGGTCATTAGCAACTACTGTGGGTTTTCGTACCTTAACGGTGGTTTTAACATGTTAAAATTTCAAGACCCTAGCCAGGAATCGAACCCGTGACCTTTCACTTTGCAGACTAGCGCACTAGTCGCTATGCCATGGAGGCAGTTTCAAAATAAATTATTCCATTAATTTTTGTTTACAAGTTCTTTTTGTAAATGTTCGGTTATCCGGACATTTGCACTATATGCATAACTTACGGACGTCCGGTAAACCGGATGTTATCATTAGTAAAATATATAGATGTCCTGCTTTCCGGACGTTGGCACTGAAAGGGTTAAATAAATAAAAAATGTTAGATCTGAGTGAAAATTGAACCTGAGACCTCTGGTGTTAAAGTCAGTTGTTGTTTTACAAAGAAACTTCGAAACATATGGCAAGATATATGATACGTTAGAAGCTAATCACTGTCAAAAGACATTAGAACTTGTACCGTTGTAAAAGTACAATTTATACAAACAATGGAAGTAATGGTAATTCCTAATTACTATAACTTCCATTACTCAGTAACAAACCAATAAATAATGTAAGGGAAAAACCCCCATTGTCAGAATTAGTCACATTAGAATAGGAGTTAGACAATACATTGTAAATAGAGGCGTATTGTAAGACGCCTCAGTGGGTCGCACATTTATATTTTTGCAGTTGCATTGTGGGTGGCTGCAAAGGTATAGCACTGTTGGGTGGGGATGTGTTAACACCTGCTCAGGTAAGTGCATTAAATCCTAGGCAGACCCTGCGCTTTATCGAAGGTGCGGGCCTTGCATAAACTAGGAATGGGGGCAATCACAAAAGATCTTTTAGGTCGCGGTGAGGAGGGGCTGGAGAAGCCCGAACGCCCTTGTTATAATGAATGAATACATTGTAAATATAGCCAACGATCAACCATCTGATATCTATTAGGCCATTGTATTTCTCCCTCAGTGTTTTGGGCCTTTATTCCACCTACCAACTTACAGCCAATCACTGGGATGGTTCTCCTTTCCGTTGGCACCCCAGGTTGGTTGATTGAGTGGTGGGAGAGTGAAGCTTGTCAACTAGAGGTTTCCTGGTTCGGATCCAGGAAATAAAAATCAGTTCCTTTGGGACTTAAGAGTGGAACAGAGGAGTTTGTTAAGAAAAAGCAGTTTTTGGAGAACGAGATGGAGAAGAAAGGGGAAAAATATTTAATTGGAGGTAAATTTATACATAAATATTTATTAAGGGTTTGTTAAGTTGTTTTTGTATTAAAGTCGCGGCAGAATAAAGGTTGGCTATATTTTTTAAATAGGGTAATTTAAAGATATTTTTGTTAGTAGTTATTAGTAGATTCATTAAATATTTAGTTTAAAGCCAGGAGATATAATTTTATTTATTTATTTTTCTCATGCTCTGCTGATAGAGTTGGCGCCCAACTTTTTTTTATAATTTTTTTAGTTCATATTCAAGTTTTTGCCCAACGGTAAAGTTGATGATGGTGCAAACTACTGAAATAGTTCTTAAAAGAAGCCATTGTAAGTAACAAAAAAGTTTTTAAATTGTCATATGAAATTATAATCGACAGAATGATTCTGAGGTAACAAGGGATAAATAGTTATAGAGCTTTCATTTACAACATGCTATTTTGTACTGCAGAATCAGATAAACCGAAAGTATTGATTTATCACAATTTTATTTATCCTATCTTTAGATGTAGTACTATGGTTTAAAAAAAATCTATGAATAGTCATGAACACCATCAAATACAGGGTCATCATAAATTGCATTTTGTTGTTAACTGAATTGAAATCTGTATTTTCAGTGCAACATGCATTTTGACGTGATTATGGAAACGATCCACCACATGAAAATAATATACGACATTGGTTCAAACAATCTGAAGAAATTGGATAAAGATGTCCCACACTTTAATAAATTTGTCATCCAGGCTTTGAATGAAAAATTTCCACATTGATGGATAGGTCGGCAAGGACCTTTACTTCTTGGCCTCCAAGAAGTTTTTACAAGGAGGACCTAACACCTTGTGATTTTTTCTAGTGAGGGTACATGAAAAACATTGTTTATTCAAAAAATATTTGTGACCTAAATTTACTTAAAGGAAAGAATTAATCAATGAAATATCGACTGTAACAAAAGATATGTTAAGTAACATTTGGTTAGAAACTGATTATCGATTTGATATTTGGTGAGAAACCAATGGTGCACCTATTGAAATTTATTAGTTATGTAAAAAACCTATTTGAGATGACAAATTCGATTAATAAACAACACAAACTATAAGTGTTTCTGTTTTCATTTAATACACGTTCAAAACCCAACATTCCTTTATGATGACCTGTATTTAAAATGCAAAATCTGGTCCAATTTATTTTAAATAGAGATTCTATTTATCCTTAAATACACAGTTTTACCAAACGGATTTAAAATATTTTACATGGTTGTAAAGAATATATTTTTGGGATTCTGCAAAAAAATTTGAAAATACAGATACAGATTCTGAATACTGAACACAGATTCTTTGAAATAAATAACACAGTATGTAATTGAACAAAATTTTTCATGATGTTACTACTCCGGTGGAGACATTGTGAAGTTCAGTTTGTTTTGAAGGGTCGTTAAGATTATGGCAATTGTGTATTTAGGTGCATATTTTATTTTTTCATAAATAACACTGACACGAAACATTACAAAATAAGACTTCAAGTGTTAATGTAATTGTGAAATTGGTTGTTAAAAATAAATCAGTATTATTGGGAAAATTGATTTGTCAACGGTCAGCTTTTACAAACCTTCAACCTAATTTATCTCATTCACAATAACACCAATGATAAAGAAGATGAAGATGAAAATAAAGATGTTGAATCCTAGAAAGTGTCAACCACTCAAGAAGAACTTAATGCAATAGAAATCAGATGGGCTGTGTCAAAGAAAAATTTAAATTCAATAAAATTTTTATAGCTCACTTCAATCAAAAGCAATAATCAGAAAAGTAGGTTCTAAACTTTCAACAACTCAAGAAACAATCAAAAAGATGTTTTCAAAAAATAATAAGCCTGAGGTATTTTTAAATTCTAATTTCTAAAATTCATTTGTAAAATTAATTTTAGTTTGTTCATTGTTCAACAAAATCCATATCAGCAAAATACTCATATGTAATACTGTAATAATAAATAGGATTTTAAAATACTGTATGTAAAACGATAAATAGTATATATATGAATCAATAATTTAAATTTTACTGCGTTGTTGAACATATTCTAAAGCGGATGCTAGGATTTGTTTCTCAGCGATCCTTAATTGCAGAGGTAACTTCTGACAAATTGGCATTGTCGAATTTTGTTCTTTGAGCATTTCAAGATCGGCCTGGAAAAAATTAAAAAAAAAAATTATTAGTCTTTTTATCTTTAAAGGCATAAGCCATTTAGTCTGTACCGGCATTAAATTTTTAAAATTTTTCGCACAGGAAAACAATCACTAGAATGAATTATTCCCAGCATTGTACATAAATAATGATTTCTCAAGATTCTTTATCCCTCAAGCCTGTATCCCAGAACCCATTTTGGAACTGTTTATTGTTTACGTCATCGGTTGAAAGGCTGATTTGAACCTCTAGAGGCTTTAATAAATAAAATGACGAGTGAGGTGGTTTACAATTGCCTTCCTCACTGAGTGGAAAAGTATGCTTATCAGAATGCCAGGCCCTCTGCAAAACATCTACTTTCCACCCTGCAAATGACACCTTCACTTTATTTAGGGTCTGGGTGTATAATGAAATTCATTACTCCCGGAGGAGATAACTATGACTAGTGTTTATTACACCTCTACCTCTTCTGTTCTTAAATGCTTCAGTCATATAATTGGCTGACCATGTGATAAGAAACCGTACTAATTTTTGTAGCCCTGGAACTAACAGAACGAGTGCAAATAATTTAACATTCCACACGCTCGTTATCGGAAAATTTTGGAATTCTATCTCCCTTTATTCTTTGAAGATATTTCATACATTTATTGAAATAATTACTGATTCTCTCATTTACTTTTGCTGTCTGCTACTTTTTCCTTCTATGTAGGGGTCCCGGGTTCGATTCCCGATCAGGTCTGGCATTTTTTCATCACTCATCTTCATGTATCATCCTTCTCACCGTCTGCATTAGCAGCAATTGCAAAACGGTCAGGCGTAAAACAAAAAAAAGAAACTCTTTCCTTCTTCTTCTACTTTTTCTTCTTCACTTCAAGGATTAGGTTTCCTGAACCTGTTTCGGTACCCATCTCTTTCTCGGTCTTCCCAAGCTCTCCTACCTAAGTGTTTATAATTGAGTGCAGCTACTAGCATTCTTTTTAGTGTCATTTTTTCCCAAGTGACTGCACCACCTTCTTAATTTCTAATTCTGTCTCTTCTGGTACATCCATAAACACTTTGGAGAAACTTCATTTCAGTGGCATGAATTTTGCTATCTATCTTTTTGTGTGTACCCAAGATTCACTGCCATATAAGAAAGTGGGGACGACAATAGTCTTGTTGAACTTCATTTCTGTATCTTGTTGCATTTTGTTGTATAGTTTCACATATACCTTGAAATTTACTGGTAACGCGCTATAAGTTGACGATTGCACCTATCATGTGGAGGACAGTATACTATCTATCCTACTTACATCCACCAACCCGAAAGCATAAGACATGTATCAAGCGTGTAACTCAAAATGTAATCACCACAAACACTTAAGTAATAAAATTCAGTTCACAACCCATCGCACTAAATAAGTAAAGAGTAATGTAATTATTTAAAGAAAGTGAATTGTTTAAAATTCAATTGCAATTTAACATAACTTTACCTAAAATAATGAAATATGAAAACCCTAAAAATACAATAAAATTTTGAAATTACCGTAAATCTAGTATTACTCACGATAATAAACGACGAAACTCCAGTTTACTGCTGATGACCAAAAAGGATACAAAATTTAGCTTAGGCCTAGAATTATCTTATTTAGAATGAATGTCTATTATTTATGATAAATATTAAGAATCAATAAATAATACAATGGGATGTTTATAAAACGAATTAGTTGTAAACAAACATAATAAATCAATGTAAGAGTAAAACTACAACATGATGTCATGGTTAGAGCTTGTAGCGTAACATTTTGTGGTCTGATTCTAGAGTATTTATTTCTCTAGGATGAATTATTTAATAGCGGATAATTTATTTCAAACATCTTAATATATTAATATCTTATTAATTGTGTTAATTCAAAGATACATTTTTATTTAAACCAAATGGGACTGATGTGTAAGAAAGCGGAGAGTTGAAGATCATAACTTGTAAACAGATCCATATTATCATAAAAATAGAGCGTTGGAAAATAACTATGATTGGGCGGATGAATCTGGGCAAGAATGGTGACACGGTCTGGAAGAGTGGAGTGTCCAGCAGCAGTCGTTCATAGGCACTGGAGAGTGGTGCATGAGAGTGATAGGAACAGTTGTGTGTGAGACGTGAACAACAATCAATCCGGCCGATTATTTTAAATATCTTTTTGGTTGTGGACATATATGGTGTGCTGAAAACTAAACTGAATTTATTTATATGCTGAATTTAATAGAAGATCAACGCAGTTATCCGCCAGAATATCCGAATAACAGAATATCCGCCTTTTTCTCCGATACAGTAAGATTAACACATAAAATCATATTTAAATTTACATTACATAACATCGGTTCCAAGAACTTTATAAATTTAATGATTAATAATTTTGCATGCTGTTTTATTTAAATAAATATTTTAATCATATACTTTGTGTTATTTTATGTTAAGAGATCCTTTTCATCCACAGACACAGGTTTTCGTAGGACACACGTACCACCTTTGGTAACTAAGTAACAGCATACTGGGTGTTAACATAGACCCTATACCATCCAGAATTATTTAATTAAAAATTAATTATTTTATTTTACTAAAGTGTTATTTTACTGTTACAAGCTGTCGCTATGATGTATTTAGAAAAGCACATACGTATAGTAGCACTTCCAACCCCCGCATAGTCCAGTCTTACTCTTGCTGACGATCGTCAACTAATATTGCGTTACCAGTACCAATTTGTGTAACAAATAGCTATCCAAATCATATTAAATATCATTTCCTCTGGACTTAAAGTGTTTCAGCTATTCGATTATAATTCCTCTCAGTTCTATTTTTGTTCTTATCATGTATTTCCCTATAAATGCAATTGTTTTCATTTTGGTTTCTTAGGAGTCTGTAACTCTTAGACAGCACATCCTTAAGTAGCAAATAGAGGGAAGCCGCCACAATATGGGTGGAAGGAATGAAATCAATTAACTCCCGCAGACCAACAGGGAGTCGGAGTGTCTGCCCTGAGATGGGCAACTAAACAGTCCCTGTAACTAAAATGGGTAGTTAAAAAAAATGGGCTGTACATCAACATTTTATGTATTGTCCTGTGAATATTCTTAAACTTATTTAGTTCATTCATCATATTCTGCTTGTTTGCAAAACACATTGCACGTCCGAAACATTTAAAATTGGATATCTGCTCCAAAATGTTCCTATTAATTTCTATTTATGACCTCACCAAGAATCTTCCTAGAAATGCCATTAATTTAATCTTTTGAGAAGAGATTGTCAAATTTTAATCTATGCACATTGTTTGGTATAGAAACTCCTCTTTACAATTTGTAATCATTTTATCTATACTAATATAATATAGAAGAAACGTCTGTTTGTTTGTTTGTATGAGGTAATCTCAGAAACTACTGAACTGATTTAAAAAAATCTTTCATTGTTGCATAGCTTAGAGCTTCCTGATCAATATAGGCTATTTTGCAACTTTAAGTAACTTTAAGTGAGTTAAGCAACTTAAACTGTGACGATGTCGCATGTTTTAGTTGATCGGATGCATAGCACTTTTATTTTTTCTAAGTCCTCTGGATAGTGTATTTTTTGGGTTGGAAGCACCATTTAACTTTTATATTTCATAGAAAAACGTAAAGAATAACATAAAATATTCGAAAATATTCAAATTTTTTATTTTTGTACTATATTTCATATATTTGTTTTCATTCAACAGGTAGTGAATGAGTCATATATTTCCAATTACTCTGTGTACCGCACTCACGTATTACTATCTCTTATCTCAGCCATATATCAACTGTCTGCCCATAACAGACAGGTGGAGTGTCAAATTATTTACACTCAATCTGTTCGTTGCAGGGCTAAAATAAATAGTTCTGTTTCTTATCACATGGTCAGTCAATTGAATGACTGAATCATTTAAGAACAGAAGAGGTAGAGGTGTAAAAGACACTAATCAGAGTTTTCTTCTCTGAAAGTAATGAATTTCATTGTACAGCCAGACCCTGTGGTGAATGAAGTGAAGGTGTCATTTACAAAGTGGAAAATATGTGCTTTTCAGAGGGCCCGGCATGCTGATAAGCGTGCTTTTTCACTCAGTGAGGAAGGCAATGGTAAACCACCTCACTCCTCGTTTTATTTAGTAAAACCTCTAGAGGTTCAAACCAGCCTTTGGGCTGTTGACCTAAACAACAACAACATATCAACTGTCTCTTTCTTTTCCATCGGTATTCTTCTATGCATTCAATTCAATTCTGTTAAATCGCAGGGACAAACATTTAAAACGGTGGGCATCGATTTGAGACAAGAGTGCTTCCTTCACTCATGGACAACTTTGTCGGACTTTCTAGAGCTGAAAGTGCAGAAAAACAATTTATTTTGCTGCCACAGGGCAACAAAACCACAAATATTGTATATAGAAAGGTTTTAAAATAATTTAATGAGGCCTACATTAGCTGCTGTGAAGCGAAGCGAGCGGGGGTTGCTAGTTATTAATATTGTATTTTTGCTAATAAAAAGCTAAAATATTAGAAATTCTGCTGCAATGAGACTGATAACTTTACCGCTAATATTGTTGGATACGAAGCAAGTAGAAGTTTGATTCTTGTAAGAAGAAAATCCCACATTTTCACTTCAACTTCGGTTTCCAAAGCACAATCTGGGTACATAAGGTCAGTACATTGATCTCTTTGTAACCAATGATTCAAGTGATCTGCAAAATAAAGTAATAAATATTTCATAAGTTGTAAATTAATATATTTCATAAATATCATTCAATATTAAGTCCATAACTTTGTCTCATGCTAATTTCTTTAAGGGGAGAGTCTTCCTTAAAAAAAAAACAATTATTAGCAGATAAAATTAGATGAAAATAAATAATAATAATAAATAATTTTTTATTGGCAAATAATTCAATAAAATTACCAATAAAAAATACACGGAGTTCCCGGGTTCAATTCCCGGCTAGGTTCTAGAAATTTTTACAAGTCAAAACCGTTTTTCCCAGTTGCATAACCCCCCTCTAGTCGCTAATAACCAAGTTGTTGACATGATTTTAAATAAATTTAAGAGAAAAATTATTTTTCTATTTGTAATAAAATTTTTAATTTTTTTTATTTTTAATTTTCCCTTTAAAATGTTATTCAACATTCTTCTTCTTCTTCTTATGGTGCCTATCCGGTTCGGATGTTGGCTATCATGATGGCTATCTTGACTTTGGAAACAGCTGCTCTGAATAGTTGGGTCGTCGACTGGTTGAACCACGTTCTTAGATTGTTCAACCATGAAATCCTTCTTCTACCGGGACCTCTCGCACCATACACCTTTCCTTGCAGAATCTTTTGGAGCAACACGTAACGGTTCTCATTGCGCATAATGTGTCCCAGGTATTGGAGCTTTCACACTTTCACGATGTCAAGAACCTCTTTATCTTTATTCATCCTTCAAAGAATTTCTACATTGGTGACTTTGTCCCTCCATGATACGCGCAACATTCTTCGATAAAGCCACATTTCAAAGGCTTCAAGCCTCCTGGCTGAGGCCTTAGTGAGCGTCCAAGCTTCCACGCCGTAGAACAGTACAGAGAACACATAACATCGAAGGAGACGCATTTTGATAGCAAGTGTAAGGTCGTGAGTTTTGAAAATTTTTCGCATATTGTTGAAGGCCACTCTGGCTTTTTCTATGCGTATCTTAATTTCTTGCGAGTGATCCCAATCCTCGTTTACATTGCTGCCTAGGTAAGTATACTGCTTAACTCTTTCCAGGGGTACACCGTCTATTTTAATATTCCCTCTTATATTCGTATGCTTGCTAATAATCATAAATTTCGTTTTGCTTATGTTAATGTCTAAACCATACTTTCTGCTATGTTCTGTTACCCTATTCATTAACCTTTGCAAACTGGTTATACTATCCGAGAAAATAGCAGTGTCATCGGCGTATCGAATATTATTGATCTTCTCCCCGTTTAGCGTAATTCCCTCTTCAATGCCCTGCACTGCCTCTCGGAATATGTATTCTGAGTAAACATTGAAAATTACCGGCGACAGTATACACCCCTGACGAACGCCTCTCAAAATCTTCACGCTATTTGTACTCTCATCTTCCACTCTGACTGAAGAGATCTGGTTCCAATACAGGTTTATAATAATTCTAAGATCTTTTGCATCTATTCCAGTCCTCCTGAGCACTTCAACCATCTTATCGTGTTGCACCCTATCAAACGCCTTTTGATAGTCGACAAAACAGACAAAAACGTCACAATTTACATCACGGCAACGCTGGAACAGTACCTGTATAGAGAAAAGGGCCTCTCTCGTTCCAACGGCTCGTTGGAATCCAAACTGAGAATCGGATATTTGTTCTTCACACTTTTTGTATATTCTGCCATGAATCACTTTAAGGAATATTTTAATAATTACCAAAATTCAGCTTTACGAATCTATTCAACATTACCTGTGAATTACTATTTCACTAGTCTTGAAACTAAATACAATCATAACTTTAGTTTTAGGATAGCTAGTCACAATTTTTTACCAAAGTGTTTCTATAGATGGGAGCTCACTTGATTGCTAGCGTATACTATTAGTACGCGCTCTTCTAAAAATATTACTCATAAACCATTTCGAATAACTACTGTAGTACCAGGCCCCGTTGCACATTATCCCGCACTAGCAAACAAGTTAACTCCGAACTATAACTAAATATACACGATAATGTGACAGACCCATCTACTTTTATTTCATATTAAAAAAATCTGGTGTGAAACACTCACACGACTTTCTCTTGCCAATGCAAATAATTAACAATAAACCTTACAATAGTAATAAAACATTAGAAATAAATAAAAAACTAACCTCAAAATCATAACCTTATTTCAATCATGAGAGAAACACGCAAAATGAAAATCAACCTCAGTTTGGCCTAAAAATACGGAAAATCAATCTTTCACGCTCAACTAGGCTCTGTAGAGAAAAATGCTTTAAATAAAAGTTGTAGAACTTTTAATTTCCTATAAATTTTATTATATACACTTTTGTCGTAAAATGCATTCTAAGGCTGAAATCTTAATAAAATCGATTTTTCACACGTTTTCGTGAGAAAAAAACAGAAAATCGCTAATTACCGCTAAACTAAGCGTTATACAAAAAAATGTTTGAAATAAAAGTTGTAGAATTTTACATTCTCTACAACTTTTATTATATAACATTTTGCGCTAAAATGCATAATAAAGCCGCAATCTTAAAAATAAAATGTTTTTACGTAAAAACGGCCTCACGCAGAATTTCAGCAAACATGGCGCCTACCCTATCTTGTAGAGCATAAAAAATGTAGTAAACCAGGCGATTTTTAAAAAAATCGTAGGACCAGTTTTTGAGAAAATCGCAAAAAAGTGAAAAATTATACGAATAAACTACTACTTCCGGTTGACCGATTTTGATGAAAATGTTCGTGTCGGGTTCGGTAGTGGTATGTAACTTAAGTTTCAAGTTTCAAGTTCGTACGATGTTCCGTTCTTGAGATATTCTGTTCACACACACACGCACGCGCGCGCGCACACACACAGACCAATCGCTAAAAACATGTTTTTTGGGTTCAGGGGGTCTGAAAACGTATAGATCCGGTGAAAACTCGATTTCGAAAAATCGACATGAAAACAATACTTTCCTTCCTATATATTCATATAGACAAGAGAAAGTAAAAATTAGTCACATATGTAATTATTTTATTTCAAATATTTTAAAAATACTTTTTGAAGAAATATTTTAAAAATTGATTCTAAAACAATAAAGAGGTTATTTAGATCTTTAATTTGACAGCAAATTAAAGTTAGTAAATTTAAAGATTATAGAGATATGATTTTCCTACGAAAGCCTTGCATTTTTACTTTCTCTTGCCTATATGAATATATAGGAAGGAAAGTATTGTTTTCATGTCGATTTTTCGAAATCGAGTTTTCACCGGATCTATACGTTTTCAGACCTCCTGAACCCAAAAAACATGTTTTTAGCGATTGGTCTGTGTGTCTGTGTGTCTGTGTGTGAACAGAATATCTCAAGAACGGAACATCGTACGAACTTGAAACTTGAAACTTAAGTTACATACCACTACCGGACGCGACACGAACATTTTCATCAAAATCGGTCAACCGGAAGTAGTAGTTTATTCGTATAATTTTTCAGTTTTTTGCGATTTTCTCAAAAACTGGTCCTACGATTTTTTTTAAAATCGCCTATTTTACTCAATTTTTTATTCTCTACAAGATAGGGTAGGCGCCATGTTTGCTGAAATTCTCGGTGAGGCTGTTTTCACGTAAAAACGTTGTTTTTTAAGATTACGGCTTTAATATAAATTTTAGCGCAAAAACTTATATAATAAAAGTTGTAGAGAATGTAAAAACCTACAACTTTTATTTCAAACATTTTTTTGTATAACGCTTAGTTTAGCGGTAATTTGCGATTTTCTGTTTTTTTTCTCACGAAAACGTGAGAAAAATCGATTTTTTTAACATTTCGGTCTTAGTATGCATTTTACGACAAAAGTGTATATAATTTAATTTATAAAAAATTAAAAGATCTACAACTTTTATTTAAAACATTTTTCTCTACAGAGCCTAGTTTAGAGAGAAAGAGTGATTTTCCGTATTTGTAAGCCAAACTGAGGTTGATTTTCATTTTGCATCATTCACTCATGATTAAAATAAGGTTATGTTTGTTGAGGTTAGTTTTTTGTTTATTTCTAATATTTTATTATTAATGTTAGGTTTATTGTTAATTATTTGCATTGGCAAGAGAAAGTTGTGTGAGTGTTTCACACCAGATTTTTTTATTTCAACTCCTATCTAACTAACTTGTTGTAATTAACTAAGTGTTTATAATTAACTTTTAGGTAATTTTTGATTTGTTATAAAGGTGTGATGCATTCTATTGAGCCGTATAATCATACAGAAAACTATTAGAATTATTAAGAATAAACTTTTTTGTTGAAAAGGGAGACTCCCTCCTTAACTGTATAGGAATTTTTTTTTGTTTTGTTGTTGTTTGTGTTGTTAGGTCATCAGCTGAAAGATTGGTTTGAACCTCTACAGGTTTTACTAAGAAGAAAAAGAGTAAGGTGGTTTACCATTGCCTTCATCACTGAGTGGAAATGTATTGCTTATCAGCGTGCTGGGCCCTCTGAAAAGCAAGTACTTTCCACCCTGCTAACGACACCTTCACTTCATTCACCACAGAGTTTAGCTGTATAATGAAATTCAATACTCTCAGAAGAGATAACTGTGACTATTGTCTGTTACACCTCTACCTCTTCTGTTCTTAAATGCTTCAGGCATATAAACACCATGCCAGGCTGAACATGTAATAAGAAACAGAAATATTTTTTGTTGCCCTGTAATTAACAGATTGAGTGCAAATAATTTAACACTTTGCCTGCGTGTTACGGGAAAATTTTTGTTTTATGTTCAATACAAATACCAACCAGGTTGGTCTAGAGGTATAGTCGTTGCCGTGAGTCAGCTGTTAAACAGCTGATTTTTGGAGAAGAAGGTTCCTGGTTCAAATCCTGGCAAAGGTAGTTACTTTTATACAGATTTTAATACTAGACAGTGGTTACTGGTGTACTTTGATGGTTGGAGTTCAATTAAGGGCACTGGTGCAGCCTATATCTGTAATGTTAATGTAGGTACACATATCTCTGGAACTATTTGAGATAGCTTCAAAAAAATTTTTTTTAATGAATCTCCATACATTTTTCAGTTATAATATATCCTATTCAGATTTTCTTGAGCACATATTTTTTCATGAAGATTTAAAGTAATATATGCCTGTCGAGAATGAATAAAAAACAACAAAAATGTTTTTCTCTCTCCCCAGTGTGTTTTTTTTTTCTGAGCATGTGTTACAAGATAGATCTATAGACATACATTAAGCCCTGAAAGTTTGAAGCAAAAATCTTTTATAGCAACTGATAAATGTGTACTTAAAGTTGAGAATAGTAGTTTTATGGGAAATAAGCATTAAAATTGATGGTAATAATACTTAAAATGTAAACAAGCTCATAGTAACCAACACTATCATTCACTTTCTTAAAATTATGTTGAAATCAGGTTAACCAACTTAAATAATAATACAAAGAGGTAAATAATATTTAGCAAACGTTATAAAAAATTTGATCATGAAATTAAGGAAAAGTGCAGAATAATAAATCGTAAAAACGGCGAGTTCAAGAGACTTGCAACGCTTCAGGAAAAAATTAATTTTTAAAACTTTTAATCTACATAGTTTCACAATATTACCACCATTTTAAAGAGGAAATTTCAAACTTTATATTTGCATTAAAACCTAAAAATTGATTTTTTTTATTTTTGCCAGCACCGGTGCCCTTAACCATAGCTCTCGGGAATGGACGGCCTGGGTCTGTACAAGACTAGATCTCATTTACACATCATATATATTATCATCCTCACAGATTGCAACGTACACACATTAGGGATTAAAAAAAAAGTTCAATATATTTGCTCACGTCCAATTACAGATAAGTTTAAGTACAACAGAACAGTACTTGAAAATTTTTTGTTGTATAGTTAATCTAAAAGGTAAAATAAGTAATCTAATGGATTATTTTAACAGGTCGGCTGCTGTGAGATACACATACATTCCTCAGGTGTTTATTCGATACAGATCATGAATATCCACGGCAGTTCTCGTAGGTTAATCTGTATAGGTGGTGAGTAATTCATGCTGGTTCTTAACACACCGTTGTTAATTTATATTCATAATTATTGTAGACCAAATAAGAATACATTGACATCTGTTGCAGGCCTGTAAGGTTTAGCGTTAAATACATTTTGTAAGCAGTCCCATCTGTGTGTGTCAAAATTAGGCATTAATACAGCAATCTAATTTTGTGTTTTATATCAAATATGCATCTTTAAAATTACGCATGACACAGTTCTGGGACCTATTTTATTAATCTTTCAGATTAACAATGTAAGATATTAAAAACCACAAGATGCCACCACTTTTGTCTCTTAATTAAATTATTAAAAATGTTAAAAAAGATCTTTAAAGCTGTAACTTGCTAATGAAGTATTTCCAGACCTATGTTTATACGAGCATTTTTCTTATATATAAGGGGGGATCCAAAAACAACTGGTCTGAGATTGCACTGCCATTCGTAGATGTAGTAGAGAGTTCTTCCGCTAGATGGAGCTAGTAGAGAGCTTCAACAAACAACTACCCAGACGGCGTCAGTTTGTAGGTTAATGTTTGATCGTAGTTATGTATTTCTCTTACTCTTGTCATGTTCTGTCTATGTCGTCAATAAAAGTGTATTTGAAATTTTTTTCCTGCTTGAAAAATTGACAACAGAAGCTTACCAAATGCTTCAACAGGCTTTCAAGGAGGATGGTATGAGCCACACACAAGGTTTCGAGTGGTTTGGGCGCTTAAAACATGATGAGATGAGTGTCAAAGACTATGTACGTTCTGGGCGCCCTTCAACATCTTGAAATGATAAACACTTGAAAAATCCGGCAAAAAAATCAATAAGGATCGTCGTTTTATGATCGACAAAATTTCTGAAGAGACAGGCATGAGTTGGTGCTCATGCCTGTGGATTTTGACTGAGGGTTTGCAAATGAGACCTACAGCCGCTAAATTTGTTCCTCGCCTTCTTAAACAGGATCAACAAAACATTCGGTTGAATTTGAATCAGGACCTGAAAATGAGATTGAAAGTGATCTAAACTGTTTGTCAAAAGTTATTACAGATGAAGCGAGTTGGTGTTACGGGTATGACCCAAAAACCAAGCAAGCGCAAGGCAGTGGAAGATTGCCTTGATGCTTAATTAGGTCGCAGGTGGAACACGACACCAGTAAGAGAAATACATTACTATGATCACACATTATCCTACAAATTGAGGCCAACTAGGTAGTTGTTTGTCGAAGGTCTCTACTAACCCTATGTAGCGGGAGAATGCCCTACTACGTCTACGAATGGCAGTGCGCTCTCAGTCCGGTTTTCTTTGGGTTGCCCCTCGTATAGCTAGCTACACAATACTTCTTAACAGTTCGGATATACCTTTTAAAACCATCCTGTATAATAGGAAACAAAATATAAACAAAACAAAAATAAGTATCAAATTTATAACCTTGTCCCATGCTGAATACTCGTAAGAATGCAAGTAACTTCTCATCGATTGGTTGAGAGCCAGTACGAAGAGTGAAATCTGCCGCACTCGGTAAACCTACTTTAGTAAGCAATTGCGCTCGAAGTGGTTGCAATGGATCTGATTTTGATATACCTAATCTCAATTTGACACTATCGTGTTCATTATTGGGGTATATAAATCCATTATGGACAAGTAGATCGGCATTAGAACGTTCTCCATATAATATAAATACTTGTTCGCCAGCGTTGAAGTCTCGCCATGCTAAACACTCACTGCGATCAGCATTCAAGTTGAAATCTGTTGATAACTTTAAACAAAATGTTCGGAAAACATTAAAAAAATGCACAAAAATTTTTGTTATTCATGAATTTCAATCACATGCAAGGAAAATAAGAAATGCAGAGAGGATGTTGGAATGGGTAAAGAGAACCACGTTGAGGTGGTCTAAGACAATGAAGTAGACATTAAAACAAGGAAATGGATCCAATTTATATTAAATCTGAAATTATAGGTAAATCTAGGAAATGATGGTTTTAACAAATTGAAAGAGTACAGGGGCACAGATATGGAAAGGGAGAGGGAGAGATGAGGAGGGAGGAAGGGGAGAGAGATAAAAATGCCAGTTTGTAATTCATTGTCCAAGGAGGAGGAGGAGGACTAGGAGGAGTAGAAGATGGAAGAGGCGACAATTTCAATGATAACTTCCGAAATAGTACTGTAGAATTTTGAATTATATAATCACACATCACAGTAACTATAAATACAATAACTTTCTATATTACAGTTAATTATATTATTGTCTAATGCAATATATTTAAAGAAATACGATATGTGGCTATTACATAACGAGACTGACGTTGTAAAAAAATTTATTTTTATTTTATACATAATCACTTATTGTCACCTTTAATATACACTCCTTCTCTATCCTTACAATGCTCCATGCGAATTTTCCATTGTTGGAAACAGTGCTGGAAGTCATCTTCTGTTAGCTCCTTCAGGACACATGCCACTTTCTCTTTTACAGCTTCCATAGACTCAAATCTTGTCCCTTTTAATGCAGATTTCACCTTAGGGAACAGGTAAAAGTCACATGGTGCAAGATCTGGTGAATAAGGTGGATGTTCTAACACTGAGATGCTGTACTTGGCTAGGAACCTCTTAACTGATAACGCGGAATGAGCTGGCGCATTGTCTTGGTGGAGAACCCATGATTTGTCTTTCTATATTTCGGGGCGTTTTTTCCTTACTCTTCGACGTAGTTTAGAAAGTACCTCAAGGTAGTAATATTGATTAATTTTTTGATCTTCAGAAACCCAGTAACAGCACACAATCCCATGGATATAAAAAAAACAATCATCGTTGCTTTAAATTTTGACTTGCTCATTCGAGCTTTTTTGGGTCTTGGTGAAGTTTGGCTCTTCCACTGCATGGATTGGCGCTTCATTTCCAGATCATAAGTAAATACCACATTTCATCACATGTTATTATCGTTTCCAAAAAAATTGGGTCATTCTCAATCGTGTACAAAGTGTCAGTACAGACATTTTTGCGAGCTTAATTTCAAATATTTTTGAGTGGCACGTGTCCTGAAGGAAGACAGAATATGACTTCCAGCACAGTATCCAACAATCGAAAATTCGCAAGGAGCGTTGTAGGGATAGAGGAATGTATATTGAAGGTGACAATAAGTGATTATGTATAAAATTAAAATAAATTTTTTTACAACGTCAGTCCTCGTTATTTGATAGCCACACCTCGTATCTAGTATTTGTAATGTCCATAACTAGCTTGCACTTTTCATGGCAAACTAAACAAAATATTTTTAACTTGTCATATAACTAAACAAAATATTTTTAACTTGTCATATAACCTTACTTGTTGAAAACACTGCTTTTCTTCCCATCTTTATTTTTTGTTGGAATCTAGTTATTGGGTTTTTGATTTTGTGATAGTTTCCTGATTTAGTTTTTAAGTAATTTATTGTGATATTGAGTTCTGTCATGACCTTCTTGATCTCCTTGATCCATTTTGGTGTATGTATTTTGTTCCAGAAAAACTCTATCAGTCTTCTTAAATAATCTTCTGTCGTCAATTCTGTTCAAGTGGCCGAAGAACGATATTCTCTTTTTCCTGATCGTACCTGTTTGTGGTTTGATCATCTTGTACAGTTCACTTCAGATAAAAAAATGAAGCCAGAAATTTGAGTTTTATCAACAATGTTATTTATTGTTTTAAAAATGAAAATTTAAAGTTTTGTAACTAAAATTTAACAAAAAATAGGTTTTGAGGTATTATTTTTCTAAATAGAGAGTTAAGGTTACGAAGAATGATTTTCATAACAATTTCTCATTAAAATTTTATGCCAGTTTTATGACAAATTTAGTTTATATCACCCCTCTCCCAAGACGAATAAAATAATAAACCAAATTAACAACATAAAAACTTAATAAAACTATTTACATTATTATTTTCAGATTTCCTCCGTTATTTATAAAGAAGAACTGCTTCGCAACTTGACATTGTACTTATGAAAGAAGAAGATAAAAATAGCAAATATTTTAAAGTAATTAAAAGTTACTTACTTTTCCGTTTGAATGGTTACAAATATCCCACATCGGAATTAAAGCATTAACCATATCAGAACCATTTGTACCTGGCACAAAATTCTGTCTAGTCATTACTGTTGAAACAGCCCACCTTTAACATACAAAACAAAATATCTCTTGAGTAATTTTTAAAGTATTCTTAATTATTTTATGTGCTTACGGTAATAAATTTTGCTTATTACCCATATAACCTGGATATCCAGAATTTTTATTTTCTGAATTTCCTTTGGTCTCAGTTAATTTGAACAGAAGAGGTTGTACTGTATTATGATTAATGTTTGAATGTAAGTCCTAATGAAGTACACAGGATCATTTTACATACATGAATACATAAATTCCCCCACCCCTTTTTTGAAGGTACAGATTTAACATAGCTTCGATTTAATGTCGGTGTCCCACCAGACTTTAGCACGGTAAATCGAGAACCTAATGTATAATAATTAATATTTTTTATTGTTTAGGTCATCAAGTGAATGGCTGATTTGAAACTCTTGAGGCTTTACTAAAAAAGCAAGGAATAAGGTGGTTTACAATTGCCTTCCTCACTGAGTGGAAAAGTATGCTTATCAGAATGCCAGGGCCTTTAAAAAGCATCTACTTTCCACCTTGCAAATGACACTTCTCTTCATTCACCACAGGCTCTGACTGAATAGTGGCTGATTAGTATCTTTTACACCTCTACCTCTTCTGTTGTAATTGTAATCAACTGCGTCAGACTGTAGGAAGCTCAGGTGCCCGACTAATTCTCTCGCATTGCACCACGATTTTTTTTCATCTCCCTTATTTTTGTTGGGGGAGCGTGGTCCTATCCAACCCCTGAGATGTCGTTCATGGGGGCCCATCAGTGGTTCTTGGCAACCTGGGGCCGGTCCATCAGCAGTAACATCCTGGGTGTTAAGGCCAATCGCACCCCCGTTAAGTAATTCATATTTCCCCGCTAATTGTATCCCGCTTAATCTGTTGTTTCCTTCAGTGACCTCATCTCGTGACGTTTCTTCCCCCTCTTCCCTGAGTTCCGCTCCAACTCACATTCCTTTCTTCCCGGTCAACTCACTCACTGGTTAGATTCTGCGGCATGTAGACTGTTCGTGCCTTCTCTGCGCCGGCCATCCTATGGCGTCGCTTCTGCAATTGTCGTTATGCTTCGTTCGTTTCTGATGTACCATACATCATTTTCAAGTGTGATTTTGCTTATGTGTGTAATTTATAATCATTTACAATTGTTCTTGTTTTCGTATCAAACATTAAAGTTACAGTGTGAATCGAACCCCGGACACGGGTCGCGTGGACGCCGTTTCTACACTTCAGGCCATTCAACAGGTAAGCGAATTAGTCTATTTTGTTGTACGCTTTCTAATTTTGTGTTTGAGTTGACCAGTGATGTCCTGCTGTTCCAGCAGTTACTTATCGTTTTACCTTTGCCTCCCGCAGTGTACTTTCTATCGTTGTATCTTGCTTATTCAGTCGTTCCGCCGTTGGTTTCTGGCGCCATTAAATGAAACTAGGTCCTCCGAAATAAGTCGTTTATGCTTCAGTTTACATTAATCTGCCATTAGTCGTGGATAGTGGGTTGATGTCCTACAGTTACAAGTCGGCTTACCGCATCACTCGTTTTATCCAATATTTTTTGGGTTAATTTCAAAACTCCTGCCATCAAGGCTCTAACACTGGGCAATACAAGAGAATTAAGTCGGGCGCCTGAGCTTCCTACGTCTGACGCAGTTGATTGTCCGGGACTATGTTCGACAGATATACGTGCGATGTGGTTTGGAATGTAGCTAACAAACGATTCAACTGCGAATTCTAGCGTTATAAGGGTGCTTGGGGTGCCGCGCCCGTCTGGGGCACCTAACCGGCCCCCCCAGACCACGTGATAAGAAACAGAACTACTTTTTTTAGCCCTAGAACTAGCAGATCGAGTGCAAATAATTTAACACTCCACCTGCCTGTTATGGGCCCTTTTTGTTACCTCAGCTAAAATCCTACTATCCTTAATACCATTACATAAAAATCTCAAAAAAGAGTAAAAATTTAGATAGATCAATTACAAAAAGTACCATTAATTCAAATAAATTAAAAAAATAAAATCTCTGAATAATACTCCAGCGCTACGAAACGGAAAATTTGATTAATACTTGAGACTTCTTAGATATTAAAATTACACACGCAGTGTTTTAATAACGGGAACTGAATTAAGTATGTATATTAATAAATTAAAAAGTATTTAATAAATAAATAAATAACCGGAGAAAATGAAACTAATAATTATTAGTAATTAAATCATCTTCCCATTCATTAGCATGAGAAATAACAACCAGAAGTTCTAATCATGATTTGAAATCATTAAACATGCACACATAAATTCTACAATAACTTTCACTACATTTAACAAAACTTTTACTATTCAATTAAACAAGCGAAGAAAATTGAAATTTAAGTGATAAATCTTCTATTGTAAGATAAACGTAGAAAATTGTTATAAAATTTAATCCAATGTAATTACCAACACGTTAAACAAGTTATATCGAACAAAATTGTTATGACTAGGTAAACATTTCTATAAACTAAATTTATATACCGGGTTGGTCTAGAGGTAAAGTCGTTGCCAAAATCAGCTGTTCAACAGCTAATTTTCGGAGACGAAGGTTCATGGTTCAAATCCTAGTAAAGGTAGTTACTTTTATACGGATTTGAATGCTAGACAGTGGCTACCGGTGTACTTTGATGGTTGGGGTTCAATTAACCATACTCTCTCAGGAATGGTCGACCTGAGTCTGTACAAGACTACACCTCATTTACACGTCATACACATCATCCTCATCTCATTGGGTTATGGGGTTGCTCATTTTTCTGAATTGAACAGATTGCAACGTACACACATTAAGGATTACAAAAAAAAAAATTTATTTAATTAATAATTGATAAAAAAAATCTCTAGCTAAATTGTCATGATGAATACTGAAGAATTTCTAAAATACACACCCTATACAGTATTTAAAATTCAAAATCTGGTACGATGTATTTTAAATAAAATTAAATAGAATTCTACCAAATGGATTTAACAAACTTTTACATGGTTATAAAGAGAACACGTTCAGGATTCAGCAAAATTATCCGAAAATGAAACGAGTAAAAAATATAATAAGATTTTACAAAGTAAATAACACTAATTTTAGTTTTGATGGCTACTATTCTAGTGTAATGTTGTAAAATTCAGTTTGTTTTGAAGAATAGTTATGGTGATAAGAATTTTTTTTAGTTTATTTTAAGTCTAACAACATCATGGTTATTAGAGACTACTTTGGGTTAAGGAACGGTGGGTTTAAACTTTTTTCAGTTTTCCAGACCCTGGTAAGGAATTGAACCCAGGACCTCCGTTTTGCAGTGTAGCAAGCTAACCACTGAGCCACAGAGGCCACTACAAAATAGTAGACGTAACAATAATTAAGACATTAAAAATAATTTTTAAAAACTATTACATAACCTACTTTCACCAAAGTTATAGTATGTAAAATTAAAAAAGTAAAGCAAATCACCCAACCAATTTATAGATAAAATTAGGATGTAAATTCTTATTAATCAATTTTATATAAACTAGTTTAGGACTACAATTTTATAAATAACAAATGTGATATTCAAAATATAGTAGATTAATATTACTTTTAATGACCACAGAATTAATGGACTGAAAGAAATCTAATACCTTTCGGCAATAGATTTGATCTAAAAAATAAATTTAAATTGTTATTTAAATAAGTTATTAACATTTTTTTATAACAAAAACATAATCTTAATTAAAAAAATCTTATATATGGGGTTATAATACACTTTCTCCTATGTTTCAATTGGTGATTTTTTGAGGAATGATTACTGCAACAGATAGTTTTTTTAGCAGTACAACAAAATCAAATTTCTTGGGAAAAGCTCTACCAAATCTACTGAAATTTTCCTTATTACTATATTTTCTGGGTTCATTAACGTGGTATCTCTAAGAAAATTCTTGGGGATATTAAATAAATCGTAAACCATTTTATCTGAAATGTTTAATTTAACCAGGTACATATCCAGATATGTTTTCCGGGGGAGCAAAATAAAATACGAGGGTAGGCTGATAAGTAATGCACACATGCTTGTAGAAGACGAACAAAAAGAAATAGCAAGATGGGGTAAATAACAAATTAAAGTACAAATCTTAACCTACCAAATTATCTATTTATTTTTCAATATAGTCACCGTTAAGCATTACACATTTCTCCCAACGTTTAACAAGTTTTTTCATTCCGTCACTGAAAAATTCTTCCGACTTTCCTCGAACCCAGGACGCAATAGCTGCCTTCACCTCATTGTCCGAGCTGTAATGATTACCCTTAAGGTCTCTCTTCAGTAGAGGAAAAAAATAAAAATCGCAAGGCGCAAGGTCGGGAGAATACGGAGGGTGTAAAATTGGTTGAAACTTCAGGTTTCTCAGAGCCTCTCCAGTTGCACGCGAAGTGTGTGGACGAGCATTGTCGTGTTGCAAAATTATTGGCGCCAGGTTGCCTCTAACACGACAAACTCGACGTCGGAGGTGTTTCAGAGTCTGTATATACTGAGCAGAATTTACCGTTGCCCCTCGTTCCAGATAATCAGTCACATAAACTCGGCGAGCATCCCAAAACACAGTCAAAAGAATTTTTTTTGCGGACGGTTGTGTTTTGAACTTTTTCACAACAGGAGAATGTGGATGACGATATTCAGCGCTCTGCCTTTTTTCTTCGGGATCGTAATGATGAACCCATGACTCGTCCCCCGTCACAATATTCAAAAGAAAGTCGTCTCCTTCGTCACGGTAGCGCTTCAAAAGTTGTTCAATTCGCGTTGTTAAATTCGTGTACATAGCACCAGAACACGACGCCATACTTCCACTACTCAAAACAAACTGAATGAAAGCAACGCCTTCAAACTGCGCAGACTTGTAGAGGAGAAATAGTACTTCCACATGCCACCAGGCGCGCTACTGAAGTTTATTTAGTTGTCTTCTACAAGCATGTGTGCATTACTTATCAGCCTACCCTCGTATTGTATACAAAAGCACACACGCGCAAACACCAATATTTTCCATTTACTTAGTTCGGGTTAAGTTAGATTGCTGTAATTTGAAGATGTTATTTATAGTTCAACAACAAAATGGAATTAATCATTTCCAAAATGTAACCCTAAGAGGAATGAAAATGGTGTTCAAGTTTTAAACCAATATTTTTTTATTTACTAAGCTCCGGACAACAGCAGTACCTAGGTCATATTATGCGGAATGAAGCCAGATATGCCTTACTTCGTTGTATTTTGCAGGCAAATATCTTTGGAAAAAGAGGGTCCGGAAGAAGAAGGATATCGTTTATTACGTTCCAGACGAGATAGATGGCTGAAAATCGGTGAAGATGTTATAGTGACGCTAAAGAAGTTACCCCTTAACGATTACAAAAAGAACCTGTATAGGGTAGAAAACGGTGTTCAACTCTTAAACTAATAGTTTTGTTTAAGTTCCAGACGAGGTAGATGGCTAAAACTTGGTGGAGATGTTAATTATAGTGAAGCTAAAAAAGTTACCCCATAATGAATACAAAAATGTACCCGTATAGGGTAGAAAATGGTGTTCAACCCTTAAACAAATATTTTTTGTTTATTAAGTTCAAGATGAGGAGATGGCTGAAACTCGGTGAAGATGTTTTCTTTAGTGACGCTAAAAACGTTACCCCTTAACAATTACAGAAATGTACCCGTTACGGGTGTTCAACCCTTAAACAAATATTTTTTGTTTATTAAGTTCCACACGAGGTAGATGGTTGAAAGTGGAGATATACATATCAGATTTTTCCAAATCAGAAAATTTTATTTTATTTTTATTTAAAAATGATTGAAATAAAACAAAATTATACCCTGGTCAAGCTGGGACAGACAGGTAGTAAGTGAATTTTTTCTTTAAAATTATGTAAAATTTATAAAAATTTTGACGGATAGAAATTTGTGTAGTAAATTTTTTTAAATGAAATTGTAACGACTGAAATCTACAGATATTTTCGTAACTTTTTTATTGTAGAAGAAAAGGAGTTTTAGTAGTTAAATTCTGTTTTCCTTAGGTTAAAAAAAGTGTAATAGGGCTAGGAATTAAAAAAAAACTAATAAAGTAATTAGTGAAAATCTATAACCTTGTGTGAGTGCAAGCACTATTAGAATCATTTAACAAAAACTATTACCGTAAACTTTGAGGTCAATTTACATAAAATGGATTATTTTCAGATTCAAAGTTCCTTTTTGAAACTTTAGTGGTAGATAGATAGATGAAAATTTGCAGACATGTACTTCATGTACAACTCTAAAAAGTGTTGGAAGAGTTTTTAAACATTTTTTTGTACTTTTAGAATTATTCTCAAAAATACCCATCAAACGGATTGATAAAATTTATCATATTTTGAAGAGTCTAACAAAAATTATAAAAAATATTTTGCCCATAACAGACAGGTGGAGTGTCAAATTATTTACACTCAATCTGTTAGTTGCAGGGCTAAAATAAATAGTTCTGTTTCTTGTCACATGGTCAGCCAATTAAATGACTGAATCATTAAAGAACAGAAGAGGTAGATGTGTAAAAGACACTAATCAGAGTAATCTTCTTTGAAAGTAATGAATTTCATTATACAGCCAGACCCTGTGGTGAATGAAATGAAGGTGTCATTTACAGAGTGGAAAATATGTGCTTTTGAGAGGGCCCGGCATGCTGATAAGTGTATTTTTCCATTCAGTGAGGAAGGCAATGGTAAACCACCTCACTCCTCGTTTTACTTAGTAAAACCTCTACAGGTTCAAACCAGCCTTTCGGCTGATGACCTAAACAACAACAAAAAAAATTATCATCAAATTGTAAAGAAAAGTGTACTCTTGCAAATAAAAAACCGCTAACCTATTTGCAACAAGAACTTTAACAAGGAACATTAAATAGGTATATTACCAAACTTAACATTACAGGTATAGACTCTTCCAACTCTTTTAAGGAACTTTAATACATACAAAAGAAAAAACAGATTATTTATTTAAAGAATTCAATTTAAAAATGCAGTGAAGATATATTACATTAGAATATTAGAGAAAGCTACTTTTGTTTGTTAACCATACAAGAAAAACATTACTTTAATACATGGATAAGATCTAGATTAAAAATATAAAATTTTATAGATTCTTCATCTAATTTGTTTAAAGATTAAATTACCTTTGTAATTATATAACCAAAATATATAATAGTACTTTACTTCCTACAAAACCTTTACGTTGTTAAAAAAGAAGGAATAGTTTTATGGGTGAAACCATAATACAAAATAAATCCGGTAATAAGCCCGGATATAAACCGATTTCCAATTATTTTTGTTTTTTTATTTATATATTAAATTACTTTTGTATAAATCAATAAAATACAGTAATAGCTTATTTCAGAAAAAAATACCTTCATCTTAAAATATGTATACCTATAAAATAAACTAGCTACGGTTCTATAAATTTGTTCACGTAAAATCATTATATATAATTTGATTTCTATAAGTTAGAAACTGACGTAAACTTGTTACTTTATGTTCAAATTACAAGTTTCAAATAGCTGTAAAATATATCTACTACTTTGTAACTGACAAATTGCTTTCCCAGTCAAATAAAAACCACAATAAAATTGTTAGATTATAGATTTCAAATAATCTTAATAACCTTTTTACAACTTAACAAAAAAATCTGGTGTGAAAGATTCACACGATTTTCTCTTGCGAATGAACATAATTAAAAATATATAACCTATGTTTAATCATTAGTAAGTAAACAATGTAAAATAAAAACATAACATAATTTTAATCATGAGTATATGATGCAAAATGAAAAATATCTTTGTAAAAGAAAATTTATTATTTTTTTTTTGTTTTGTTTAACGTCCGACTGTTTTGCAATTACTGCTAATGTAGACGCTGAAGGATGAGATGATTTTTTGTAACGTATGAAAATATGCCGTGCCTGAATGGGATTCGAACCCAAGACCGCATGATGAGAGGCGAGCACGTTACCAACTACGCCAATGCGGCCGGCTGTAAAAGAAAATGCTTTAAATAAAAGTTGCAGGTTTTTTTATACCATATAATTATATCGCCACTTTATCGTAAAGTGCATACTGAGGCCGCAATCTTAAAAACAAATCCCATCTTTTACTGTTTTTGTCACGGTTACTATACTAGACGTAGCGGTCACGCGCAGCTGCTGTGAGATATAAGATGACGTAGTCTGGTCCCCAACAACTCGGCCGGTGTATAGTGACGGTAGATTTTTGCATTGTTTTCACAAACATAGTGGTTTAGGTATGTTTACACGGGAAATCGATTTTAATTTTAATAATTCTTCGTTTGCGGCCGAAGGTTTTCTCTAAGTAACTTGTTTTTTTTTCTTTTAATTCGGCGTTTTCACGTTTTATGAGATCAGTTTCCTCTGACTGCGCAACATTAAAATTTTAAATTCTTCATTTAAACGAGACCTACGTTTCTCTACGGCGATCCCTTCATTTTGTGAACTGCCTGTGTTGTAATTGGATGATGAGTTTAACATAAACTTTCTTACAAGCGTATCGTTTCTCTGCTCGATTTTTACGCTCACTACAATAAGTCGGTTTACCTGACGTTGAACGGCACAACAAAACGGAAAATTTAAATGTGGGACTGAATTCTTCTTTAAGACACGTTTTAATGGAAGATGTAGGAACTCGGACTTTAAATCGCGTACATAATCCAATTCGTCGAAATGTACTAAACACACGCGACTATCAGCAGAAAATGAATCGGCCCGCTTGTAAGCATTTATCCACTTCAACCTAGTTTCAATGGCTCTGGGAAAACTGTAAAACTTATAATGCCCAACTCCTTTTGGTTTCTATTGTGATTAGAACACCCGGCATACATCATACAGGGCAAGAGAAAGTAAAAATAATAAATTCTTAAAAAAACTAGTAATTTCTGTGGCGCAGTCGTTAGAATTACTTCAACCATTCAACAGGACATAAATTATAAGTCACTGAAAAAAATCATGAAGGGGTTTGTTCTTCTTCAACAACAGGTCTTTTTCAAAATTGTAGCCTCACATTGTACGGCAAGAAGCACAAAATAAAAATTAGAGAAATTTGAAAATGCTACAACTTCTTTACTTTTAGAGATGCTTAATAACGTTTTTATGATAATTGTGTTTTAACTATGATGC